>OZ035963.1:48129031-48729031 GCA_964034945.1 Chrysopilus asiliformis | reverse complement strand
AAGAACCATCAGCGGATAAAATACGAAGACATGTCGTAGGAACTTGACGACGTACAATAAATATGCGACAATTGCTAAGCAAAATAGAGCCGACTGAAAAGAATGAGAATTTAAATTTTTTGAAAAACTAAAAAATTTGTCGCTCAAGTTGTTCGCTTAATTCTACACAGTTGACCCTGTCTAAGGCCCGCCGTACACTTGAGCTAAGTTAGCTGAGCTATTTGCCTGTTTAGACGTGGACGTTTAGCGGTTCATATTATCCTCACTTTGATACGTGACGAACCACGCCACGTTAAGGTCTAAACAGGCACATAGCTGAACTAACTTAGCTCAAGTGTACGGCGGGCCTAACTCGCCTCCTGTCCTCTTTATTTGTGCAAAAAATGGCCACCCTATATTATGGGAACCCAATATGTTTCAAGCAACTTTGCACACTCTTCCTGGCATTTAAGCACAATAAAAATAAAGTTGGAAGAGGAGATCCAGCAAAAGGCGCTCTTACAAGCTAAAGACAATCATGGCTATTCTGGAATCCGAAGCTAAAACGTAAAGCCAAACTCAGTCAATTCGATTCGCCACTCAATTAATATTCTGGTATTCTGAAATTTGCAACGAGCAATTCTACCCTTAAAACGTTACTAGAGCATACGCAATCGAACAGAAGTGAAACACAGCGGATTCAAGAATACAAATTGAGGGGAAATCGAACAAGCTTCGGATTCCAGAATAGGCATGAATACTTAAATACCTAAGACTGAGTTTTTTTTGCTTGCGACACGCTTTCGAAGATTAGAAATCTGGTCACCTTATTTAAAACCCATCTTTTGGAAAATCAGGCAAATGAATCCCAGTTAAATTTAATACCAAGATCCCCAGCTTACCACCATAATGGCATTCATCTGAAGGAAGTCCGTAGTTGGCGGCGACATAATCGCATTTGGTGTTTGTATTATTCCATTCAAAAGAAACAGGACCAGCCCCTGGACGACAATGGTTGCCTCACCCAATGTGAAGCTTCTCGGAAGTTTCCGCAGCACCTTGTAATAAGCATAGCGATAGAAAAGCGTACTTCCGACACCCCACACAAGTGACACCGTCTCCGTCTGCTTCAAGCAAATCCAGACCAAAAACGATGTGAAGAATCCCGGCAACAGGACCAAAATCGCAGACACTAACTTTCCTGGTGATAAAATTATGCTGGCCAAAGAGTTTGCCGACTGCAAGAATAGACCAAAAGCGATTATGGTCGTTAATTTGTATTCGAAGGTCAAGGAGCTGTACGGATACTGCCAATTCGCAATGATGTAAGCCACCGGAAGTAGAGCACACAGCCAGAATCCGGGCGATGAATTTGGCCTAAAATTTTCGCTAGATTCGGGTAAGAATATCAAAATAAATTTCGAGTAAAAAACTCTCACCTAGTGATAATTCCGCAATCTTTGCCGTTTTTATCGGCGATTTTCTCGATTCCTTCGCTCTCCATGATCTTAGCACTGCCACGGTCTTATCTCAAACATTGCCGACGTCGAGAATTTGTGGACTTTGGTAAATGAGTGATCCGGAAGGAATTTGAAAAAAATCTCGCCTGCTTGTCAAAAATCACAGGCAACTGTCAAAAAAAGCGACGGTGGCGCTTAAGGATTTGTGTGTGGTGTTCATTTAAATTATAATAAACAGGCGAGCGCCATCTGTTTTTAAAAAATAACATGACCAGAGACAAAGATACTAGCGCTAGAATCATTAGAATCGACTCGAAAATCATCTAAAGTTTTACCTTCTCCAGCTAGATGTCGCTATTGTGATTCAAAAAGTTGAAAAGTGAGGTTATGACTGCATTTTGCCGAATGTGTCAACTAATCCCGAAGTTTTTGTGATTTTTTAGAAGTAAATCGAGTTAAAATGCCGAAAGAACAATTCCGAGAGGCGGATGTTATTAAGAAAATGTAAATTTCACTAAGGTTATTAAATTTCAAACAAATTTATTGAACTTTTGTGCGTTTTTCCAGTTCACATGTTCAATTCGGGCTTAACAGCAGCGAACAGATCCAACAGGAGTCTCACATCCGGATAGTTTCGAAAAATCTGTATGGCGGCCAAAGACAACCAGTTCCGTATGGAGTCTTGGACAGGCGAATGGTAACAAATCTTGAAAATTGTTTTGAAAAAGTGGCTAAAACTTTGCAAGAAACCAAAATATTTTCATTGTTTTCCTAATTTCTTTACTTTTTAAACTCCTATTGACGACCTTTGAAACTTTTTAGGGCATCAGCTCGAAGGATGCGGTCTGCGAGACATGCAATCAAGGCCTAAACGAATGTGTCGGTCATTTTGGATACTTGGACTTGGCGCTGCCAGTTTTCCATGTTGGTCACTTCCGTGCGACAATTTCCATTCTACAGATGATCTGTAAGGCCTGCTCCAATGTAATGCTGAAGGCACCGGATAAGAAAATGTTTGGGAAGCGTTTAATGAACCCAGATCTGTCGTACTTGGCGAAAAAATCGATTCATTCGCAGATCGTAAAGAAGGCGAAGAAGCACACCGTTTGTCCCAATTGCAACGCAGTTAATGGAAGTGTGAAGAAAGGCGTTGGTCTAATGAAAATCCACCACGAGCCGCTGCGGGGCAAGAAACCAACCGATCCGCTGGTCACGGAAGCGCTGGAGCAATTGCTTTTGGCCACCGACGCGAATCGAGAACTGAATCAAATGATTGGACCGACGTCACTCGCCGAAGAGTTAAATCCACTTGCCGTGGTGGAGTTATTCAAGAATATTCCAAAGTCTGACATTCCATTGCTTGGGATGACCTCGCCAGATGCAAATCCCGTAAATCTGATCGTTCAGAGGGTGTTCGTGCCACCGGTCTGCATTCGACCATCTGTTGTTTCGGAGGTTAAAGCGGGAACGTAAGTTATCTGCTTCTATACGTATTTTGAATGTAGTAAATTTGTCAATTTTGAATTTTCCAAATTTAAAACATGCTATCTGATTTTAACAATAACTAAAAACTTGTTTTTTGACCACATTTTAAGGGTATTTAGGAGCTTCAATGTTCTACCCTAATGTGCCATTAAAAAATTTCATCTCTTCTCTCCCTTTTATTCTCACCTCCTATCGCACAGTCACAACTATCAAGTTGGACATTTTTTTCCACTTAAAATATTCCAGTTGTGTGCCTTTTAAATTGAAAAAAGTACCAAAAAGTGCCCAACATTCTAGCTTGCAATAAAATAGAAAATTGTGACCAAAATAACGTAATTTTCCCTCCCAAAAACTAGGACAGAAGATGATCTAACAATGAAACAGAGTGAAATCCTCCTGATTAACGACGTAATCATGAAACACATGAACAGCGGTGGTAAAATGGAACTGATCCAAGAGGACTGGGACTTCCTCCAACTCCATGTCGCACTGTATTTCAACAGCGAAGTCTCTGGAGTCCCACTCAGTATGGTTCCAAAGAAATCCACACGCGGCATTGTCCAACGACTGAAGGGCAAACAGGGTCGCTTCCGGGGAAATCTTTCCGGCAAACGAGTTGACTTCTCCGGTCGAACTGTAATCTCACCAGACCCGAATCTACAGATCCACGAGGTCGGAGTTCCAGACCGTGTCGCCAAAATCCTCACCTATCCGGAACGTGTGAACCCGGCCAACATCCAACGCATGAAACAGCTCGTGCGCAACGGAACCAACAAACATCCAGGGGCAAACTATGTCCAGCAGAGGGGTAGCTCGTTCAAAAAGTACTTGGCCTACGGAAATCGCGATAAAGTCGCCCAGGACCTGAAATGTGGCGATATTGTGGAGCGTCACATGCACGACGGCGACATTGTTTTGTTCAATCGGCAGCCCAGTCTCCACAAACTCAGCATAATGTGCCATCAGGTGAAAGTGCAGCCGCAGAGGACATTCCGATTCAACGAGTGTGCATGCACGCCCTACAATGCCGATTTCGATGGTGACGAGATGAATCTCCATTTGCCACAGACCGAAGAAGCGCGGGCTGAATCTCTTGTGCTGATGATCAACAAATCGAATTTAGTTACACCGAAAAATGGCGAATTATTGATCGCTGCCACACAGGATTTCATCACTGGAGGGTATTTATTGACGCAGAAGGACGAATTTCTAACCAAGGAGCAAGCGATGCAATTGGCCGCGTGTTTGCTCGTTGGGCCAGACTCAAATATGCAGATAGACATGCCTCCGCCGGCTATCATGAAGCCCAGACGGCTGTGGACGGGGAAACAGATCTTCAGTTTGATCCTGCGTCCGAATAAGAAATGTCAAGTCAAAGCGAATCTCTCTACGAAAGGAAGGAATTATACGAACAACAAGGATATGTGCGTCAGGGATTCATGTAAGATCTATTAGTTTTGATTTCTGTGAATTTATTTATTTTCTTTTTTTAAAAAAAACTTCTTTCAGGGGTGATAATTCGCAATTCTGAGTTACTGTGCGGAGCAATGGACAAAGCGACGTTGGGCTCGGGAACCAAAAATTGTATTTTCTACGTTTTATTGAGGGATTTTGGAGAATCACACGCCACCAAATCCATGTGGCGATTAGCGAGGGTAATTTTTTTTCAACAATTTTTCAAAACAATTGATTTTAGCAACGAATTTAATTCTATTTTAGATGGCATCGTATTTCATGATGAATCGCGGCTTCTCATTCGGCATTGGTGACGTAACGCCGAGCAATAAATTGCTAGAGGAGAAGCAAAAACTCTTGGACAAGGGTTATAAGAAATGCGATGAGTATATTTTGGATATGAAAAAGGGAACATTGCAGTGTCAACCGGGCTGTACACCTGAACAAACGCTAGAAGCGGTGATGTTGAGGGAATTATCAAGTATTCGTGAGTTGGCGGCGAAGGCATGTTTTAGGGAACTTCATCCGACGAACAGTGCGTTGATTATGGCACAGTCTGGATCGAAAGGGTCAAATATTAACATTTCTCAAATGATCGCCTGCGTCGGACAGCAGGCTATTAACGGAAAGCGAGTGCCGAATGGATTTGAAGACAGGGCGCTGCCACATTTTGAGAAGTTTTGTAAGTAGAGGTTTTTAGCTTTCCGATAATTTTAGCAAAAATCAAAACACGTTTATATATAAAATTCATTTTTCTTTTGTTCAGTTGAAATTTTTGCATAAATTTTCGTTTTTACATTAATTTAAATCAATTATGACCAAAAATTGGTTCAGTTCAATTTTTCTGTTAATTTATTCTCTATTAAAATGAAAACGCCGTGATTAAATTTCATGAAACTTGACAGTTAGGTTAGTGATATGCCGGAGGGTCATCTATATACAGTGCATCACAAAAGTAGGTTAACACGACAGGATTTTTGAAAGAAAGCACGTTTAACAGTAGAGAATAAAAAAATTTATCCAAAAGTATTGTAACTAATAAAACAAATAATGTCTTCTTTTTAATTTTTGGTAAGAAAAAGGCAAAAAAATTTGAAGGATTTTTTTAAATAGCGCTAAATTCAAACATTTGAATTTTTAAGGCAGTCAAAAGTAGGTTAACACCAGACTTTAACAACCACAATGGCCACCTTTTCGGTGGGACATGATGTTTAAACGGTTGGATATAGAAAGCGTAAGCTTTGTGCATTCTTCGCTTGTAAATTTTAGCCATTGTTGCTGAATACAGCTTTTCAGTTCAAGGAGATTTCTCGGTTGACATTCAGCAGCACCCTTCATTTTTAACCAAACCCATGCATTTTCGATCGGCGAAAGATCTGGACTCTGTGGTGGCCATTTAAAAACCGTTATATGATGTCTCTTAAGGTATTTCTGTACAATTGTGGCGTTGTGTATAGGTGCATTATCCTGCTAAAGTATGAAATCGTCACATATATTAACCGCTTGCCTTCAGGTATTATAACTTCTTGCAACAGTTTAAGTACACTTTTGCGTTAACCTTTCCCTCCAGCAACACAATTTTACCATGGCCGTAACTGGAAATGCATCCCCAAACCATCACACCCTTGTGACATGACTTTAATGTGGGTTTCGGGTACCGGGAAGCCAAGGATTCGTTTTTTTTTCTCCATACCCGATCGCGGCCATGGCAGTATTTAAGACGGATCATTGATTCGTCGGTCCAAAGTACTCGATTCCAATATTCCGGAGTTTTTAATACTTTAATAGTAAAAATGCGATGAAAATGTATTAAAAACTCCGGAATATTGGAATCGGGTACTTTGGACGGACGGAACAATGATCCGTCTTAAACACGGCCATGGACGTGATTGGGTATAGCGAAAAAAAAACGAATCCTTAGCTTCCCGGTACCCGAAACCCACATTAAAGTCATGTGACAAGGGTGTGATGGTTTGGGGATGCATTTCCAGTTACGGCCGTGGTAAGTCTGTCTGTTTGAGATTACAAAACTCAAAAACGACTGGACCGATTTTTACGCGGTTTTTTGCAAAATGATTTTGGTTAGATCTTCAAAATTCGAAACAGAAGATCCTGTAAGGATACCACAAATATCATTTTTCCCGTTTTTCCCGGGAAAATCGGTATAAGGGGGTTTCCGGGGTCGCTGATTGCGAATATGGTGTTATATTTTTAAAAATTTAAACGGAAGTTTTGATAAATCTTGTGCACATACAATTTTTTAATAATGCTCCAGTCGTTGGAACGACTGCTCGGCAAATATTTTTTAGACGAAATTAAAAGGTCGAAATTTTTTATGATCACAATTCTTTATTAAGCCCAATTCAGACTAACAATTGCGATTACGATTGACCAATGAAATCAAAGCTTTCATATCCCTATCGTTGAAAGCTTTAATCTCATTGGTCGAGAAGCTTCAATCGCAATCGTTAGTCTGAATTGGGCTTTACACTACGTATAAGAAAGTAAAAATAGCTCAAAATTAACTAAAAATTTAAAAAAACTCTGTGAATTGAATTTTTCTTTTCTTTCCCACAAACAAACAGCAAAGATGCCAGCAGCACGTGGATTCGTACAAAATAGCTTCTTTTCCGGTTTAACGCCAACTGAATTCTTTTTCCACACAATGGCCGGACGAGAAGGTTTAGTCGACACTGCAGTTAAAACCGCCGAAACTGGGTATTTGCAACGACGATTAGTTAAGGTAACGCATCTTAAACTTCTAATTTTTTAAGCGAAAAATTCTAACCGTTTTGTTTTTTCTAAAATTTCCACGAAAAGTGCCTGGAAGATTTGGTAGTTCAATACGACGGTTCAGTGCGGAACGCAATCGGTGAAGTGGTGGAACTAACCTATGGTGGAGATGGCCTGGATCCGGTTTTCATGGAAGTTAAAAATAAACCCGTCGATTTGGACCGGCAATTAGAACATTTACGGGCAATGTATCCTCTGCGGAATGAAAAACTATTGAAAGGTTGCGAAATTTTGCCAACAGCTGAAGCGATTTTGGGTGAAAAAGGATTTCAAGGGAGTCGAGATGATTTTCGCAAAGAGTGTCTGTAAGTGGAGATTCACAAAATAACATTTCACCAAAACTTTAATGAAATAAATACTTTTTTTTAAGTGAGTTTCTCGAGAAAGCAAGCAAACGCATGACTGAAACGCAAACGAAATTCAAAAAACATGAGAAGCTGTCCAACGAAATCGAGCGATTAACTCCGGGACAGTTGAAAATATTTCTCGAGGCTGCCAACGATAAATACAATCGTGCTGTGACGGAGCCAGGAACGGCGGTAGGTGCTTTAGCTGCGCAAAGTATCGGAGAACCGGGAACGCAGATGACACTGAAAACGTTTCACTTTGCTGGTGTTGCTTCCATGAATATTACACAGGTGGGGAATTTGAAATTGAACCAAATTTTTTAATAGTTTTTTTTTTAAATGAAAATTACTTTTAGGGTGTGCCGCGAATTGTGGAAATTATAAACGCCACGAAAACTATTTCAACGCCTGTGATAACCGCTGAGATTGAGAATGACTTGGATATGGAGTTTGCTAGAAAAGTTAAAGCTAGAATTGAGAAAACATCACTTGGAGAGGTGAGTTTTTGAACTAGAAAGAACATCATATACACCCAATTCTTTTTTTTACGTTCCTCAGAAATTCGTGTGAAAAAAGATATCCTATAATATAATACGAGGAATGTCTGTCTGTCTGCACAACGATCTCGAAAACCCGCCTAACGATTTTCACGAAACTTGGCGGTTAGGGATTTTCGGGGACAAGGAATTGATCTAGATAGGTCTCACCTCTGAGAAATTTCCCCTCGCCTGGTATCTTCGAATTGGGTGGTCCGATCTTAATGAAACTTTACAGTATTACTAAGGGGCCTAAGGGCTTTCGATTTTTCCACTATAAACCTGACTTTTCCACTACAAACATGATGTTTTTCTATAAAAAAAATCAATATTATACCCAATTATTTGTGTTTAACCATTGAACCATTTATGATTCATGGTTTTCTCGACCTTCTAGCAATGAATAATCCTATTGGAATTTCTCGGCTTATAGGTCTGCAAAAACAAAAAATAATATAACAAAAATGTGGATGTTTTCACATCCAATTTCCCCCCAACAGGTCAGGCATGTCTGCCCTGAAAACCCATCAGAAGTCTATTTCTGGTATGTAAGCTGGCTGAACGTCATCAGAGCCTGCTTTACCAGCTTCCAGGCAGGTTTACAGGATTTTGGTGGAGTAAAACTCGATTCGAGTATTTATACTCCGATGCCACAAACCTTGTAGGATTATTATACGCAATTATATTCATCGTATGAAGTTTAATTATATAAGAAAGGTATCGTCTCACCGTTAGGTGGATTAGGCTGTGTTTTTCTAACAGAGGTGAGACCTATCTAGATCGAGAGGTCTCACATCTCCAAAATTTCAGCAAAAGGACGACTTTGGGATGGTCGAGCATGGCTCGGTTTTCCAGATACTGTTTCCTATAGTAAAATTGGGGATACGCTCCATGTTATCCGAAAACCATGTAAAATGAAATAAAGAATCCATCAAGAATTGATTGATTGAAATTTTGTGTGAAATCTTACATAATCCTTCCATACATCAAAATCCAATCGTGCCACTATTTCCCTCCTATTCTACACAAATAGATTTTTTTAAATAAAAATTTTGTCTGTCCTCATATGGCAATCGAACTAATTTTACGATTGGCCCCTGGCAACTGTAGCTTTTCTTATGGTTATTGATATTTTTTCCCTTCTAGCCAGTTAAGGCTTTGTTACAAACTTTTTCAGAGTTTTTACTTAATCTCCTGGCTATCTTTCAGATTGCGTCCTACATTGAAGAAGTATACAAGGCAAAAGACTGCTTCCTTCTTATCAAATTGGACTTAGATCGTATACGAGTGCTAGGGCTAGAGGTCAACGCAGAAACCATCAAATATTCGTAAGATTTAAAACAATCGAAAAATTCATTCGACATTCACAAATTCCACTTTCAGCATTTGCACATCAAAGATTCGCGTAAAGCCAAACGACGTTGAGGTTCACGGCGCCTCAGTGGTAATCGTCCGTCCAGACAGCGCAAAACACGGCAACGCGCTAAACGCTGAACTCCAACGATTGGCGGGCGCCGTACAAAAAGTTGTTGTCGCTGGTCTGTCAAACGTTTCAAGAGCTGTGATTGCCGTGGACGATTCAATTCTGCCGGCGAGATACAAACTCTGTGTAGAGGGTGCCGGACTAAGGGAAGTGATGGCCACCTACGGAGTAATTGGCAATCGAACCAAAAGCAACAACATTTGGGAGGTCTACAACACACTAGGAATTGAAGCTGCGCGAACAACAATCATGACCGAAATCACGGAAGTTATGGAGGGTCACGGAATGAGTGTGGACCATCGACATATCATGCTGTTGGCCAGTCAGATGACAAGCCGCGGTGAAGTGCTGGGTATCACCCGTCATGGATTGGCGAAGATGCGTGAAAGTGTCTTTAATCTGGCATCGTTTGAAAAGACTGCCGATCACTTGTTTGATGCTGCTTACTACGGACAGACGGATTCGGTTGATGGAGTCTCTGAGAGGATAATTCTTGGAATGCCGGCATCCATTGGCACCGGACTATTTAAATTGACTCATAATCACCAGGACACGGAAATTATTGCTAGTGAACCGCCGCTTTTTAGTTCGTTTTAATTTACTTTTAGTATTTATTGTTAATAAAAAATAATTCAATTTTTTCTAAATCTCTGAATGTTGTGAAATTTTATTGACTTGATCGATTCTGCTGCCGGCAAAGTTCCTCCATCACAGAATGATTGTAGGTTGAGTGAAGCATTAGACCTAAAACCCCTGCCCTAGATGCCATACTCGTTCGCACTTGACGCTCCTGCTCCAGTAATTCGTCCATTTTTAGCCATTGGCGAACGCGTTCCAAGTCGATTTCCGCACGACGAATTTTCTCCCAAACGTAGTGTTTGAAGCAACTCTTCTTTGGTGCTCTGCGAATTAAAAAAATTGTTTAAAATACATTTAAACTTTAGAGAAAATAGAATTCGTGTGAATTCCACTCACCTGCAAAACTCCCCTGTCAAACTGAAGACGTTTTTTACCAACGGACATCCGCAGACATCCGAGTCGCTGACTTTCGGATCCTTGCCATGTTCTGGACATAAAACCCTCAACCGTTTACAATAAGTGCCACTCGCTGGATTGTAGAAGTCACAAAACATTGAATTTCCATCAATTCGAGTTTTAAAAATGCTCCCGAAACTCGCTTGACTCTCGTATTTGTTGAAACATTTCTCCATGTGTCGAATTGCAGTTCTCGAATGGATTTCATGACCACAAGTGATACAGTACATCGACATCTCATCCTCCACATCATTGTTTTCTGTTACCCTCGGATCCAATGTACATCGTTTGGCCCGTTCCACCAGTAAGTCCAACTCGGCGTGTCTTTTATCCAACTCTGCCAAAGTAGCCCTCACTAGCGCCTGCTTAGCTCGTATACCGTCCAAGGTCTTCTGGTTTTCTACCTCCGCATTGCAGCGCGATAAATTCCACTCCTGAATTCTCTGTGGCAGTACCTGAAAGATTCTACTCGTCGCCAATTTCATTCCGCACGTGTCCGAGCAATATTTCGACTGTGGACGAGCGGTCATCCTGCAGCCTGGCCCACCACACTGTCGTTGACCCTCCAACTCTGGATTAAGGAAGACCTCTGGACTAGCGGAGCGTCGACGCTTCTTTGGGCGGGTGGTTTGCTGTTTCTTCTTCTGGTACACGCAAATCCGTCTCTCACAGCGTGACTTCTTGTTCTGCTTGCGATTTAAGCAACCATCGCAGAACCCACAGCTGGAAGCTTTGCAGCCATCGCAGGTTCCGCATCGAGTATTCGAGTTTGATGGTTTCTCGCGCTTCTTCTTCACTTGCGTCTCCTTTTTCTTCTCCTCGTGAGCCCCCGCTGGTGTGGCTGTCGTTGCCGCTGGAATTGCCCGGAAAACTGTCTGCAGTGTTGGGTCTTCCTCCTTGCACTTTTGGCAGTAGTAGTGCTTGATGTGCTTCGCCTCTTTCTCCGAAATGTTAATGCAGTCGCCGTGGTACCACTCTTCGCATCCGTCGCAACCACTGCAAAAATTTATGTTTTAGAAATGAAATTCTTAAGGGAATTGGGCAAATTCATACATCATAAATCGGGAACAGTCAGAAGACCGACAAATACAATACGCTTGTCCATCTTGTTTCATTATCGTTGCGATTTTACTCTTACGTTCTGGTAAATCAAACTCCCTGGCTATTTCTTCCTTCTGCAATTAATTTTTTTGCTCAGATTTTCATTTTGCTTAAAATGTGTTTTGTTTTCCTTACCGATTTCTTATTCTTTCTTTTGTCACTCATTTTTGTTCAATTCCGTCCAGTTTCCTATGTAAATATCTTTTCAAATTAAAGTCATTGCTCAAAGCTTTTAATTGATTTTCTGGTCGCTGAAAGTGCTACAAATCTCATTAAATCGCACAATTTTCCGAAGTGCACGTTGCAATGAAAATTTCGAGATAATACTATAATTAACAAACATTAAACGTCGAGTAAATCGAGTAAAAAACTGGCATCAATGAAAAAACTTAAACAGAAACGTCAGATGAGGTATTTTTCTAGCGCTTTCCTCAAATAAACTTTAGCTGGATTCGAGATCAACTCCACTGCAAGTATTTTAAAATATCTGATGTGAACATCACCTGACTTTCTTATACAAAATCTAAGTTCTGCACAACTTATCTGACGAATAAAATATTAGTTTACATAAAAATATGAATTTTTATTTTACAAAATCTGAAATATCTCAATAACGGTAAAAGATTTCGATTTACGGTAAATGGAAAAAAATGTAGACAAGTTTATTATGTCTAACTTTTGGTATTTAAACAAATATTTAACTGTTTTGAGCCTAATCAATTCAGAATATTGTAATGCTTTTAAATAGCTAATTAGATGTACGAATAATATAATAATAATAACTTTTGTAATACATAAGACTACTAAGAAACGCGTAGTTTCGGAGTAAAAAACAAAAATCGAAATTGCGATGTTTAAAAAGCCGCCATTTTGGATAATTCCGGTTTTCCAGGGCCAAACATGCTGAAAAATCATTCAGTCAGGTTAAGTAAATATTTTTATATTATGACAAAATATTCATAATTGATACATGCGGTAACAGGTGAAATAAATACAACAAAGCGTAAATCCCCCAAATCATTTTTTTTACATTAAGAGATTTTAAATATCTCAATTGACCATCGCTTAATTGATTGTATTTAGATAAAGTTGAAAAATTGACGATAATTGTATCATTTTAAGTACTTTTTAATAGTACAGTTTTTTTAAAGGGTCTGAAATTTTGCTAATTTTAACAAAAAGCGTTAACTTTTTCACTAGCATGAAATACATAGGAAATAGGGTTTTTGTTTTAATTATAATTGCTTTTGAATCATTATAAATTAATACATCGAATTAATCAGATTACAGTGTAAGATCACAAATTCAATGATCAGTTCATAAATTTTATTGGTACACAAACGAAAATGAAACTTTTCGTAATTTTAAGTGCTTTGATTGTGATTTGCCAGGTAAAATTTCGTCAAATTCGAAGTTTTTTTTAAATAAAATTATAACAAAGGATTTCGAATTAATTTTTAAAAGAACGATTTTTTAACTCCTTCAAATACAAATTACAGTAAAAACTCGATAATTCGTACTTCAAGGGACCGACGGATAAATATGAATTATCGGGATATTCAATTACGAATCATCGAGGTTAAAAAAAATTAAAAAATACGAATTAACGAGATATTTATTTGCGTAAATAAAAATATGTACAATACATGCATGTGACATCCAAAAATCAATTTTGAAAAAAAATACGTGTTTTTTTGTCTGGCATAAACCTTGTATGCTAGTTTTATCGATTGCTTTTACTGAAACAAACTTATAAACTCATTTCGTAGCCATAGTTGAAACAAAACTGACAGATTTTGACCTAAAAGTGCCGGTCCACATGAGAGTAAATGCCGGCGAGAACCTCTCGATAGCAGCTACTCGCAAATGGAGACGTCTCTGAGAGTCGCTCGCAGAAACTCGCAAAAACTCGCGAGCTAGTTTCTGTGAGCTGTCAAAAGTGATTCTACTCTCTAGTGGACACGCCTCCACTGAACTCTCGGAGAGTAACTCGCCAGATACGAACGGCGTTTGAATTTCGCGAGTCGCTCGCGAGAACTAGCCAAAGCAAGATGTCAAAAAAATCAAGATATTGGCCACCGAATAGAAAAATCACAGAAATTAACTCTCAAATGGACAACCTCCTGCGAGTAACTCTCGAGAGTTTTTGAGAGTTACTTGCGGATTTACTCTCATGTGGACCGGCACCTTAAGGAGTCGATAATCCTTGCTACACACGTTCGCCGAAATACTTCACGCTTGTTTAAGCGCCACCCAGATAGGATCCGTTCCGTCCCGTCAATTTTGTAACGTCGATCGCTTTTATCACAACGCTGTTTGACGAATGTGGAGTAATTCAGCGAACGTGTTTAGCTAGCATAACGGAAACAAACCATATTTAGAAGAAAACCGGCAAAAACAAACCAAAATGCGAAGAGAAAATATGAATTATAGGGCATTTAGTCGACCTCGAAGGCAAAAATTAATACTGGACCAAGATGCATTGGTTTTTTACGAATAATCGGGATTTTTTCAAGGGAGCTGTAAATTCATATTAATTATCGGGATATACGAATAATCGAGCTTTCAATTTTCGCGATTCTTCTTCATATAAAAATAAATGTAGTCAAAATTTCAATCAAAACTACTTTTCTTAAAAAAATAGGCAACTTTGGAACAAGAATTTGAGTTGCAATTTGACGCCAATTTGAAAACATGCAAAGATCAAGAAGGAGGAACTGACGGTTTGTAACACTGCTAACTTTTTTAATCAAATTAATTTAATTTTCAAATATTTTTAGCGGATATGTTGGCCGTTAAACAAAGAAAGGAAGATGCGTCTGAAAAGGCAAAATGCATGGAATTTTGTGTCTTCGAAAAGTTTCAATGGGTACATAATTACTTTTTATACATTATTAGTCCTCGTTTACACCTGCGATTGCTTTTTGAATATTTCTACGAGTTTTATTCAGAATTTTTTTTCTCGAATTTCGTTTGCTTAACAAAATTTTACAAATTTTGAATTTATTCTGAAAGTTTTCTATGGAAAAAATCAAGTTGAATTTTATTCTTAAAATTTATTCCAAAAATTCGATATTTTATGTTAATGCGTGTGATTTTTTTCTTAAGACCTTTTTTCTAGAATTTCTCGGTGAATTTTATTCATCTATCGCAGAATAAATTCACTTAGCAAAAGTTGTAAAATTTTAAATGGGCTCTGTCGGTTTTAATGGAAAAACTCGAGTTCCGGCGTCTTTCAAGAATAAATTTCTGAATTTTGTGTCGCAGTGTAAAAGATTGTGCAAGATGAATTCGATGTCGAAGAATAAAATTCACAGAATAAAGTGTCAGATATAAACGAGCCTTATATTTTGGAATCGTTTTTTTATAATATCAAAATTGAAATTGATTTTCTTTTATTTTTTTTCAACACTATGTTAACTTTTCCTATATGTTAGATGGCCAATGGAAAGTTGAATTTAACCAAGGTATTAGAATCGGTAAAAAATATATTTGATGAAAAAAAACCGGAACTAGCGGACCAAATGAAGGAAGTCGCTATAAGATGTGATTCAATCATTAACATTGAAAAGTAAGATTAATAATAACTAACCGACAACACTTGCACAACTATTTTTATAATTACCCCATACCCTATATGGTGAAATCATAAATAGATAATAAAATATATAAATAGTTCTACTATTTGTAATGCATAGAATTAATCGTTGGACAAAATAATAAATTTCACCAGTGTCTTTAGAATGATGAATCGACTTGTCCGTCTGTCAGCCCGTAGACACGATAACTTGAGAACGAATTAAACTACACTCAGAAAAATAATTCGTAAAACTTAATAAAGTCTATGAAAATGTTGGCGTGATTTGGAATCATTGAAGTTATGAAACGATTTTCATGGTGTTTATGAAGTTTTTCATAGATATCATGAAGTTTTTAATGAAATTTTAGACGCATTTTCATAAAATCATAGAATTTATGAAAAAACTTCATTGATCAATCGTCAAAAATCATAAAAATTTCACGTGATGTTGATTTCTATGCTATTTTTCTATGAAAACTTTCTCATACATGAAAATTCAATTACATTCCTTGATGAAGTTTTATGAAAACAAAGTCGTTTTTAATGCAATTTTACATAACGTATGTAGATCGGTTTTAAAGGGAAAATTGAAAATTTTAGAATCACACCATATAGGGTATTTGTGGATTGTCAAACAATTCCTTATGTTTCCTACTGTTTTTTATTTATTTTTCAGTTGTTCTTATGCATATGAAATTTTGCAATGTTGGAAGAAACAAGAAAAGGCTATGGGATAAAATCATAATTCGATAAAAATATTTATCAGATTGCTGCATTGACGACCAATTTTTTAAGGCTTTTCTTTGTGTTAAAAAATAAAAATTTGGATTTGAAAAATATGTATATATTGTTTTTATTTTATATTCATTGAAAATTTATTGTCATATATAAGCTATTATATTGGATAATATCTGCATTTTTGTACAATTTTACTAGAAATTGTTGTCGATTATGTACAACTTTGTCATGCAAAAACTTTTTTTATCCTTTTTAACCCTTTACAGCATAAGTTTTTATGTTTGGCTAAAAATTTGGATTCAGGAAAAATATTTAAAAAATTCTAGTGGCTAAAACAGACGTGGGCAAAGAGCCGAATTTCCACATTTTTGACCCAATACAAACGAAACTTCAGCGAATTTTAAAGAAGCTTTTTTAACCAAAACATATATTTAAAAAAATCCCTACGAAACATTAAAAACCGATTTGATTTTTTAACAGAGTTTTGAAGCTAATCGTTCTCTTTTTAGTTATAAACTAGCTTGCATACCCGTCGTTGTCAGGTTAAGTTTTTTGTATAAGTTTTAGAATACAAAGAAAGCCGGAAAGAACTTAAAATCTTTTGAGAAAAAACTTATCCTTGCAGAACTCTCCGTTGAGAATTAGACTAACATCTGAGTCGTGATCAATGACCCCAAAAACCCCTAATGTAATTTTTCCCGGGGAAAAATAAGGAAAAGGATATTTGAATAATCCTTACAGAACCTTTTATTTCGAATTTTGAAAATCTAACACCAGATTCGTGATCAGTGACCCTGAAAATCCTTGAGTGAAACTTTTCAGCCTCCTATTGAGCAGGATTCATGGCGAAAATCACAGTTTAAAAACACCCAAACCCCCTCTACCCCCCGTTCAACCCCTTAGGGGTAAAATTTCGGAAAACCCCGCCTTAGTGAGCGCCTACGCGATGGTTGAGACATACTGTGAAAGTTTGAGAACATACTGCGGAAAATAGAATCTTTGGTTTGTAAAACTATAATATGGCTTTTCTGACTCTAAACTGGTCACAAAATGAATAATAACGTTTTATTTGCTTTTGTAAGATTCATATTTTAACGGTGTTTATATATTTTAAAATTTCTATGAAAAGTCCTGATGTTGGGTTTCAATGTGAAAGGAATTGCGAGGTGAAAATTGGAAAATTATGTCCTTGGCACGGATAGATTCCTTCTCGATTTTTTAAAATCTCACTTCCCAAATATTTAACCCTAGAACCGTGTACTGGGCACTGAGTGCCCAGAACGATTTTTTGGGGTTATATTTTCCCATTGTATTTCTTACTTGTTTCACGAATAAACCACATTTTCATGATTTTTAAACAAACAAGCCATACATTTTCTATTAGAATTACATCTGAGTGCCCAAGTACACAATATATTGAAGTTTTATAGTACACGGGTCTAGGGTTAAACAGACTATTAAATCAACATAGTTACTATTTATTTAACGTAAATAAACCGAAAAAAATCACTCTTAAAATTAGTTGTCACATAGAAATTTTCTGACAGCACAAAACATATTCAGCCATTTGTTGTTACAGTTTAATTATTTAAAAAGCTATAATAAAGTTTACGGATATTGTTCTTATTTGTAATTTAGTAAACCATTTGTGGGTTTTCTATTTAGTCCTTTGTATCCGCTTTAAACAGTTTAGTTTAGCAGATTCACACTTCGGGACATCTATCCCATCGCGGCATCTATCAGTTACTCTATCCTACACTTGTTGCAAGCACCCAATAAAACTTCTTATCTTGAGAACCACTCAATCGATTTTGATGTGATTTTTTTCTAAATGTAGCTTGAGCGAAGATTATAGTGTATTTCCGGCGTCCCTCCCGGTGTTGACAGGGATAATTATTATACAAACCATCTATATGTAAAAAGAATTGGTCGTTTCTCATCCGGAAGCGCTGAAGTGATTTAAACCGGGTTTTTGATATTCAATAAGTCCTACCTTAAACAAATTTTTCCCGCATTATATTACCACAAAGATATGACCCGAAACTGGTTATATGGCCCGAAATGTAACATATAATTTTATTTTATTCTTTAAGAAAACTTCCAAAAAAATGTAGATCTAACCAAAATTAACAAATTCGCAAACCGAATTCAACTTTTAATCTGCCATAAATTTTATGGCAGATGAAAAATTGTTTATTGAGTCAAATAGACTCTAATGCTACATTTACACGAATGACAAATTTGTCATTTTTTTCTTGTCATTATGTTAATTCCCGTGTAAATGGCATAATTTTTGTATTTTTTTCTGTCAGAAAATGTCAATCTCTCATAAAAGAATGAACTTGTCCATTCTTTTATGCCAGATTGTCATTCGTACAAACGCAATATTAGTTATGACAAAAGTTGAATACTAAAGTTGTCATAACTAATATTGCGTTTGCACGAATGACAATCTGGCATAAAAGAATGGATAAGTTCATTCTTTTATGAGAGATTGACATTTTCTGAAAGAAAAAATTACAAAAATTATGCCATTTACACGGGAATTAACATAATGACAAGAAAAAAATGACAAATTTGTCATTCGTGTAAATGTAGCATAACAGTACAGCAGGTTACAAAAGTGGCGATATTTCAACATTCATTGGCCGCGTTCTCACGTAAGTGAAATCAACCGAGTTACTCTAGGTGAAAAAACCTGCTTGCGTTCTCACGTAGTGTTTTTCAACTTTTGCGCTGCAGTGTATTTACACATGCTATGTCAATGTGTGCATGTAGCAAGAAAAATTTTGTGAACCCCCACCATTGAACTCTATGTGTGTATGTGTTTTCAACCAAGTTCACCCGGCCTAGCCAGCAGGTGAATTCCCCGCATACACCCGATAGCGTCTGGCCAGTAAAATCGAGTGGAAAGTTGGTGAAGTCAACCAGTTTCCACTGCGTCTGAACGCGGCCATTGTATCAAACAAGTAAAAAAAATAAAATAAAAAACATAACAATCTGGTACTTATTGAAAACCCGTATGGTGATATTCGTATCAAAATTCGAACAGTTGCACCAAAATTCCACTTTGAAGTCAAACTTTCCAATAAGATTTTACAAAATTTATTCCAATCGGATTTTCATCTATGGGAGTTTTATGTAGAATCATATCCTAAATAACTTTTGTCCTAGAACTTTTTTGATAAGATGTACCGTTTTCGAGATATTCGTAAAAAACGTTTTCGTTCGCTAATGGTCCGTTTTTGCCCATTAACGAACTTAGCCTTGCATTTTATGAAAAACCAATCTGCGCAAAATTTCAAGTCTCTAGCTCAATCCGTGCGCCCGCAATCCGCCCCACAGACGGACGGACATGCAAAAATTAATTATTTTTATCATTCCTAACACACTGGTGTAATTCATTTTTGTGTGTGATGTCGGGATCTTGGCGTTACAAACGGTAAGGCAAATCTAATTTTATGGTTTTTATGGTATGGTTTCACCATACGGGTATAAAAATGTGCACGGAGAGAAATCCAAATAGGAATATATGAGACAGTGGACTCTTCTACAATGATTTCCTAAAAATAGGGAACTATTCCCACAATTTTGGGAAAATTTCCTATTTTTAAAAGTTTTTATTTAGCTTGCCTTCATATCTGTCTGTCTGTCGGGGTTAAATCTTTCAATCCAATTTTGACCCAGTCAAATTTTTTTTTTGTCACTCACCCGATTGACTTGGAATTTTGTACACATACATACGTAAGTCCGATGACAATACAATATTTTCACTACTCCGTTCTTGTAAGGATGACGTGATTATCCATTTTCTCAAATTTTCCGGTTTTTTTGGGGTCGCTGAATCCGAATCTGGCATTAAGAAGTCTGTAAGGATATCTCAAAGGCAAGGTTATATTGGAAGACTAAAAACTATATATAGCGTGGTGAAAGACAGACGTCATTCTGGATTTTAAGTGATAATAATTAAACACCAAATAACTAAAAAAAATTCAAATTACAATTTTTTTAATTTAAAAAGGCTTTTCTTTAAAAAAAAAAGTGCACTAAATAGGAAAAAATATTTTTTTGGTACTGTGTATCAGAAATAAAAGCGAGATAAAAGCATGAAAAATAAAATAAAATAAATATTTATCTCGCTTTTTTCTGATACACAGATACACAGTACCAAAAAATTATTTTTGCCTTTTTAGTGCATTTTTTAAAATAAATTTTTTTTTAATTTTTTATTTTTTATCTTTTTCAGTCATTTGGTGTTTGATTAGTATTTTTTTTTAACTTCTTTTTGGCATGAACTCCCCTTTTGTTTGGGAGACATTACCAAAAAATTTCACTGTCTCGTATATTCCTATTTATTTGTCTGTCCTATTATTCCTCGCCTCGTGGATAAACAGCAAAAGATTTTCAGTAAAATATTTTTTAATACTTTATAACAAAAACCACAGTCATTTTTATTACAGAAGTCAATTTAAAATATCTTAATTAACAATAAAACCGTGTTCGTGTTCAGATGTGTTTTAAAAAAAACTTCATAATAATTGTAGCCATTTAAGTACTTTTTAACAAGATCGCTTTTAAAACAAAAAGTATCTAAAATTTTGCTAATTGCAACAAAAAGTGTTAACTTTTTTTATTAGCATCAAATTACGGCTTAGGAAATACGGTTTTTATTTTAATAATAATTGCTTTGGAATTACTATAAATTGGTACACCGAATTAATCATTTTACAGTGTGTCATCAGAAGTTATAAGAGTGCATAAGTTTTATTGTGTAAAAGTTTTAAACGAAACAAAATGAAAGTTTTTGTTTTTGCGATTCTATGTGTTTTGATTGTCGCCTGCCAGGTAAATTTTTAACTTGAAAAGCCACGACTTTCGATCAAATCGGAATATGCGACCTTGACGTATTCTATCGCTATTGACATCAAACTCCTTCTAAATTAAATTTGCTTCACTAAAATGTTGTGTATTCGTAATATTGATAATATCAAGCCACAAGTCTAACCAAATCAGGACCTTAAGTTTATCAAATTTTAGATAATTGTATAAAAAAAAGTTATTGTCTATCTGGTTTTGTGATTCTCTATTTGGCTGTTAATTTCAACAGAGATATTTTAGGATATACACATTAAATTTTGTCACATTCAACTAAACTTCCAATTTAAAAAATTTATTTCGAATTTCGATAAATTTGGCCTCAAATTCTCTTCAAAAAAATTTTGATAAATTTGGCCTCAAAACTTTGAGCAATCTCTTCAAATTTGAACTGCGATAGCGACGAATTCAATTTTATACAACTTGATAGTGAGAACTTAACCCAATATTTTGGAAGATGATTTTACATAACTCTTACATACACCAAAATTGTAAAAAAAAATCATGATTTTTTGAACTTACACTCTTTTATTTTAAAAAAGGCTCATTTTGGAGGAGAATTCGGAGCAAAACTTGCCGCCAATTTAAAAATATGCAAAGATAAAGAAGGAGGAACCGATGGTTTGTGAAAAAAAACGAAATTCATTCATCAACTAGACTCCAATTTTCCAAATATTTTTCAGCTGATATCGATGACATTAGAAATGATAAGGAAAACGTATCTGAGAAGGCAAAATGCATCCAGTATTGTGTTCTAGATAAATCAGGATTGGTAAAAATACAGTTTTTTTTAAATATTTTATTTTGGAAAATGCTTATGATTGAGACTTTTTTTTCTTCAAATTTTAAGAAAGTCAAACTACGTTTGAATCACACATGGTTATCAGTAAATTAACTAAAAATTCCACTCCACTGCCCTTTTTCTCCAACAAATATTTGGCCGCCTAAGAATTAAAATTCTTGTAAATTTTCTTCCGAAGATCGAGAGTTTTAGATGTCTTTCTAAAAGAGAAAAAAGTTTAAGGACCTTTTCATAGTATAGAGCACTCAGGGTGGTTTGGGGACCTTCAAAACCGAAAGCGTCCCAGGACCTTGTACAGTCCTAATTACGCCACTACAAACTTTAAAAAAGAAACTATTTACCTGAATTAAGCCCACAAATTAATTTTTCAAGCCAAAATACGATCAAAACTATTTCTATGGCGAAAATACAAAACAACTTAAGTCGATTTTAAGGCCCTTATTTGATATTAATTTTATGTTTAAAAAAATTAAAAAATTGAAATCTAAACGCTCCGGGATTGTAACTGAAAGTCAAAAAGAATGAAAGTCAACTAATCCACCAATTTTTTTTTTTTTCAATTATACAAGCATTTGATCTTTTCTAAACCGAGTATGCTGATTTCAAATTTCAGTTTAGTTTTCTCTGCAAGCTGTAGAATATGCAACTGAAATGTTCTGTAGCCGTCTTCCTGAAGCTACTTCCTACATCTTACAGAAATGGTCCCCGCCAGGACCCACTACAGTAAATCTTGAAAAGGGTTGCTACAGACACCCTGTTGAATCGGGATAATAAACTGCAATAGTTCTTGCCATAAACAGTATGTAATATCAAATTTCATAAAAATTAGAGCTTGTAAAGAAAGAAATCGACTCCAGATTTGAAATCAGTTGAAATCAGAGACAAAAAAAACAAAATATTCTTGTGGAGCGGCACCACATGCGAGTAAACACGCGAGTAACTCTCAAAAACTCTGGATAGTTACTCGCAGGAGGTTGTCCATTTGAGAGTTTATTTTGGCGATTTTTCTATCGCTATTAGCGAAATCGAGCTTCTAGCTTCTAGCGTTCTCGAGAGCTATTAGAGAAATTCAAACGCTGTTCGTATGTGGCGAGCTACTCTCCGAGAGTTCAGTGGAGGCCTGTCGACTAGAGAGTAGAATCACTTTTGACAGCTCGCGAGTTTTTGCGAGTTTCTGCGAGCGACTCTCAAAGTCGTATCTATTTGCAAGAGGTTCTCGCCGGCATTTACTCTCATGTGGACCGGCACTTTTAGATCATTTAAAAAATTTCAAGCAACAGAAAATGATAAAAAAGTTCACCAGTGTTATAGATTATAGACATAAATTTTAAAAAAATATAATTATATTTTATTGTGTTCAATTTCATTTTTCACTTTCATTTTATTTTTATTAGATCCTAAATGGAAAGTTTGATTCTGCCGCGGCTTTAGAATCTTTCAAAGAATCAATCGGAGAAACTCCATTTTTTGAGCAAATAAAAGGAGTTCTTCAGAAATGTGATTCAATCACTAATACTGAAAAGTAAGAATAAATTTTGATAGCGATTTTACAGGATTTGTTGATTTAATTAAATTTTTTTGATTCTACAGAATTTTTGTTAATTTTTTAGATTTATTTAAATTTTTATAAACTATTTTAATTATTTTCAGTTGTTCTTATGCATATGCTATTTCTCAATGCTGGGTAAGGGAAGGAAAGAAATTAAAACAATAATTTGGCTAACAATACTTCTCAAGTGGCTGCGATATAAATGATAAAAATTGTGACACAATTTAAAATTGAAAAACATTATTTCGAATTTAAATAAAAGGCTTTATTGAAAAAAAATATGTATATTGTTTTCATTCTAAATTCAATAGAGGATTCTCGTAAGTGGAAAGATTGTATTATTTAATACTCTACTAGCATTTTTGGTGCATGGCATGCATTTGCTCCTCAAAGTGTCCAAGGCAACATTTATGGTAACTTCGACGTTAGTGGTTGACATATTGCCGCTTAAGAATAATTTTTCTATCCCATATGCATGGTAAAACATGAGCCTATGGACAAAATATTTCTTTAGATACGTAATGTGATCCACTAATGTAATTTAATTAAATTTCGCGCGGGGTGTATCTGATTTTGTGAAAGATATGCGCCATACACCAATAATACTTTTAGGCCACGCCACTTTTCTATTTTTGAAAGAAAAAAATTGCATTAAAAAGACTCAAATCAGAATCAGCTTTAATTATTATTTATTTCTCAACAGAGAGTAAAAACATTACAAAAAATGAACAAAAATATTTCCATTTTACATATTTGGCAATAATTTAGCCTTTCTCAACTCGGCGACCAAACACTGGATGAATTGGTAGACAACCTCGCATCTGAAAGAATACCAATATATAAATATTTGTAAAATAGTGTTTTTTTTCTAGTTATACTCCGATCCTTGTTTGTTGACGCTGGCATCGCATGTTCCAGAAGAATTTTGAACAGTCTTAATAGCGCCATCGATATTGTCTGATCCAAGCAAGATCAGAATTTTCTTAGCCTGATCGGTAATTCCATCGATGTGAATTTTGCCATCAGTTGGAGAGTACTAAATATTTCGGGAACAAAAAATTAAATTACCATTTTTAAAATTTAAGAAATATCTTACAATTCCAGCCTTTTTGGCTACGCACGCTTCGAAGCATTTCATGTTTTCAGACACGGGCTGTTTAGCAGCATAGGTTTGGATGAGATTAGCTAGAATTATAAATAGTAAAAAAAATGTATCAATCATCTGGATATATTTATTATGAATTTTTTTTACCCAAAGTCACATGGTTGCTACCTTCGCACTCCCTAATTACTTGCAATGGTGAAGTTTGCGCCTAAAAATTGAAAGTTTTTATGAATAACTAGTTTGCATACCCGTCGTTGCCGGGTTAAAGTTTTTTGTATAAGTTTTTGAATACCAAAAGAACCGAAAAGAACTTAAAAACTTTTGAGAAAAATCTTATCCTTGCAGGACTTTCCATTTCGAATTTGTCTAACACCGTATTCGGCAACCCCAAAAACCCCCTAAATGCCAATTCGTGATCAGCGACCCCGAAAACCTCTTAATGCAATTTTTCCTCGGAAAAATGATGTTTGCGTCATCCTTACAGGACCTTCCGTTTCGAGTTTTGAAAATCTAACACCGGATTCGTGATCAGCGACTCCGAAAACCCCACAGTGAAACTCTTCAGCCTCCTATTGAGCAGAATTCATGGCGAAAATCACGGTTTAAAAACAGCCAAACCCCCTTTACCCCCTTAGCGGTAAAATTTCGAAAAACCCCGCCTTAGTGAGCGCCTACGTGATGGTTGGGACATACTGTGAAAGTTTCAAGTTTCTAGCTTCAGGGGTTTGGGCTGGGCGTTGATGAGTTAGTCAGTCAGGTTAAACAATTTTATAAAATTTTGATCAAATTTTTTCATAAAATAATAATTTCTGTCTAAAAATTAATCACAGAAACCCTGTTTTAAAACATAAGAAAAGTTGCAATTGGTAAAAACCCAGCGAAAAATACTCAAAATGACATTTTGAAATAGAATTTTAATTTTCTGGTTAAACAACGCAATCTTATTGACACGTTCGGCGAATTTTATTCTTCGACACTAAATTCATGTTGCACAATGGTTTACAGTACGATACAAAATTTAGAAATTTATTCCGGAAAGACGATCGGACACGAATCTTATTATTTGAAACCGTCTGAAGAAATTCAAATTTTGACAACTTTTATGAGCCATAGATGAATAAAATTCGCGGAACAAATTCTGAATAAAATTCGCGTCGACATTCAAGAAAAAATTGCAAGTGTGAACGGGACCTTAGTCTTAAAAATAGAAACCTAATGCATGGAAAAGTTACGTAAAATTATATTCTCAAAATTTTCGTTTGGTAGGTACAACGAATCATTTTCTAAAAAAAAGCATTAAAAAAATTCTTCAACTTTAAATTTGATAAACAAAATAATTACTGGTTTTTAGATTTTTAAAATGTTGGTTTTTGCCCGAAACGATACATTAGTATTTCATTTATACGGAAACGATTTTTTTAGTTTAATTTAAACATTTTTAAATTTTCATCAGAAAAACAGAAAACTGGAGAGATACGCCGTAAAACAGATTAAAAATTAGTACGAAAAACTGAATAATCTCTTTTTTGTCATAGTTTTTTGTACAGAAATCCATTGGAATTGAGCCACATTTAAATTTAAAAAAAAATCGTTCTAAACTTCAATTAAAATCTCATCTGAATAATAAAGTGGGTATTTCCACTTCATAATTATTGTTAATATGTAGAATATTCTATCCAAATATATGAGTACTTTCCAAAAGAAACAAAACTTTTTTTTAATCCATCGCAGACACAATTATTTGCAACTTTTCCAAATGAGCAGTTTTTAGTTGTTGTACATATTTTGCCTTAATGGATGACCGATTTGTTGACTATTTTGAGCAAACTATTTAAACCGTGCGAACGAGCACATAACAATAATTTAATTTAGATAAAAAAAATTTTGAATACAATAAAAATTCTCAATAAAAACCGCACACAATTATTTAATTTAAAAAAAAAATCATTAACAACTGATCACCTTTGATTGAATGGCGGCGAGAACAATGCACAGGAAAACACCGAAGACTTTCATTTTGTATAAACTTTTGATTTAAGATTTTCTTAAAACTTGTAAGAAGTTTGTTCTGAACGATAAGATTTGCTAGACTGAAGATCTATAGGAAAATCATCTGATTTTATAGTAAAAATTTACTAATAATAAAACAGGAAAAGTGATTTTTTTTCACTTGAAAATTGAATTGCAAATTTCATGAACTTTTGCACTGACTTTTTACCTGTTCAGACTTAATTCAAATAAATTCTTAGAAAATTTTCATCTTAGTCAGACTGATGCCCATATCTGTGTCGGAAATCTCAGTAATTTTATAATAATGGCAAAGTAAAATCATAGTAATCTCAAGTTAAACTATTGGTTATTAATTTATTCATGATTATTAAATATGATGGTGCAATATAACGATTGAATTGATTTTTTTTTTCGTGTGCTTTAATTGGTTTTTAAGTAAATATTTTACTTAAAATTTAATGTAAATATAAATATAATTAAGCCAAGTACAATGGAAAGTGTTGATTTCATCTGGCGATTAACCAATAAATGACTTCGTAAAGAAACAAAGGTGCAAATATTTTCCTTTTAAAGGTGAAATGATTCTTTTTTATATTACTTCCCATTCCAAAGTATGTATAAATCAAATCGATAATTGTAACAGTTTATTGCCCCTAGGCAGAGTGATTTATAATAAATCTGTATTTAATTAATGCGTGATTTATAGCTACTCCAGTTTTAATTATTATCATCTCTTTTTATATTTGTAGAATTTCATTAGCAGTTCACATTTTGCTGGAATTTAATAAAAATATTTAAGTAATAGCACATTTTTTTGTGGTGTACGAGTCGAGTGGGAGGTGGGTAAGGGGGAGGGGCGGAGGAAGGCGTCGAGGTTCCAGGACCCTCGCAGATTGGTTTCTTAAAAAGTTCGTCAAATTTTAGGTTTCCTAAATGTGTAATTAAAAAGCAGTATATTTTTTTGAGTCGCATATTTTCGAGGCGGGAACAAAAGCTTCAAGTTTCGAGTTTTTGGAAAAAAATCGGCTAGAGGTTTTGGGGAAAAAACTTAGAATAAAAATCCACAAAAGATCAATTTTTTGAGGATTTACTGTTACATAGGTTACGAATAGGTTCAAAGTCGTAGTTACGCCATATTTGGCTGATATAGGATAAATTTTTGTTAATTTAACAATGATTTTATCCATATAACCAATTTTTTTCTCTGAGTGTACAAATTACGTAAAAGAAGTTATGAATAGATTTAATTTTAAACTTTTAAGGCCGGACTACAATTGGCCAGACACAACATTTATTTTAAAGTCATAGTATTCTATGCTTCCGTATACAATCAATCCAACCTACTTTGTCGTCGTAAAAAGTTGATTCGAATTTTACTTTTGTCGGCCAGCTCGCCGACAAAACTTCATGGTTGATTCATAATGAAATGCGGAAGTCATAAAATCTAAATTTCGTCACTTAAAGGCTGCGTTCAGACGAGGTTGAAACTGGTTGACTTCACCAAGTTTCCACTCGATTTTACTGGCCAGACGCTATCGGGTGTATGCGGGGAATTCACCTGCTGGCTAGGCCGGGTGAACTTGGTTGAAAACACATACACACATAGAGTTCAATGGTGGGGGTTCACAAAATTTTTCTTGCTACATGCACACATTGACATAGCATGTGTAAATACACTGCAGCGCAAAAGTTGAAAAACACTACGTGAGAACGCAAGCAGGTTTTTTCACCTAGAGTAACTCGGTTGATTTCAACCAGTTTCAACCACGTCTGAACGCAGCCAAAGAAAGTATTAGGAAATATAGCGCGTATGCTGTGTTGCTTACATTCACATTCCTATTATGTATGACAATAGATAGCGATTTGCCACATATTACATTTTTAAAATATTATATACGTCTAACGGTCCAAGCGTCAAAATGAAATTAAAATCAAGTGACGTTTAGAACAACAAAGCGTGCGTAATTGTATGTGGGGACAACATTGTCGCTGTAATCTATCGCAATAAATGTTGTGTCGGGCCAATTGTATTCCGGCCTTTATTGGGCCGAAATTCCTACATAAACCTGAAATATTTTACTTTAATTCAGATTCATTTGTTTGCTTTTTACTTACATTGCATGGTTCAAGTCGAAAGAATCGACAGTCTGGTGTTATTCTTCTAATTTGGGGCAACAATTATTCCTTTTTTTTGTTTATTAATAAAAAAAATTGATATGTCATGTATTTGACTACAGAATGTGCCTGTAGAAAATGTAAAAAGCATTTATTTTTCTATTGCCTGTTAATAACATCGCAAAGAAAAGCAACAAACGTTTGCGAGGTCCTCTAGCTCCAAGACCATGTTTATACACGGTTGAGGCATGAACATGGGACTGAACGAAAATGTGGAAATGATGATAAAGGGTCCCGTACTTCCCTTTCGACATTTTCGTTCAGTCCCATGTTCATGCCTCAACCGTGTCTAAACATGGTCCAAGTGAGATACACAATACCAAATTCAGAATTGGGTGAACTTCAGATGAGGTGAGAAAGACAATATGGCTGTAAAACCATCGTTTTCTTTTATCTATGACCAAAAATTTAAGAGCCTTTTAGCCAAAAACCATCAACACATTTTTTATGAGACCGTTCTTTCGGAGTCCCTAAATACCGCACACTGCTGAAAGCTTCAAATTGACTCTAAAATGGCAGTGAAGCCGCAACCTTATCTAAACTTGTGGTAAAAAGAAAAACTTCATTTTTTTTTATTTTCAACTTTTTTTTTACAAAAATTGTACGCTGACGCCAATTCTAAAACTATGATCTTACGGCAAAGGCCCCAATTTCAAAAAATAATGAAATTACATTTGAAAACATTTTCTAAATAACATTCACAAAAATACTCTCTACCATGCTTTTAAAAAAAACTATGGTTTTAATACAATTTCTTCATATAGCGGATAGCAAGCAAATTTTACATTGAGTTTTGCGCATAGAAGGAAAATCCCAGAGAGTTTCCTATGAATTGAGTAGATTTCCTCTGGCGGTGGACATAATCGATGGGCAACCATTGTCGGGACTAAGGATGCGATTTTTTTTGTTGTTTGCTGGAAATAAATTTAAAATAAAAATAAAAATCAACAAATATTTGGAGAAAAGTTGAATTTCAGTAAAGTTGTTGACTTTTTCGAAACAAAAAATAATAAAAATTAAAAAATTTCGAACCTGCTTTCCAAAATCGAATTCCCCTTTATGTCTAAACATTTCCCCGAGAATCATTACAGCATTTACGTGTGCCTCATCCATTTGTTTCGATTCGTAGCCAGTTAAAAATCCCATTTCCCGGGAAATTCGTAAAACGCCATCACGATCGTCTTTTACTGCTGCTATTATAACCTGAAATCAGATTAAAAATTAATAATCTCATAGTTTTAATACAAATTCGTACTTGTCTGTAATTTTTTATAAATTCCCTCGAATAAAACCGTGTCGATCCGAAGTCAATCAGCATTAGTCGTCGGGATTTCGAGTCGTAGAGGAAATTTGACCAATTTGGATCCGTTTGCATGCATTGAAATTCGAACAACTCACGCAAACTTAATTTAAGTACGGACGAAGCAATGAATTTACGCTCATCGTAGCTGAAATTGGAAGATAAATAAAAAAAAATCAACTCAAGATTTAAAAAAAACTCAAAAACTTCTTCCACCCCGCCTCTCTTTTTTTCCGATTCTCGCCTGATAATTTTCGAACCGTTCAAGCGATTCGGAACCGGTTTTTTGAGTTGAGTCTCAGACAAGCTTTTGCCACTAAAAAAACTTACCCAACATATCTCCCTCAACCCTTTTCATAACCATTTCGCAAAAGCTTTAAACAATTTTGATCAAATCTTCACTATTAGATAGATCGTGGCTCCAAAAAAATTCCTTATAAATCAAATCAACCCCCCCACTCCTTCCCTATTCTGTGAATCCTCTGCTATCTCCTGTAATTTTAACGCAATTTTGACTCTCGCGGTTTTGACTCTCGCATAAGCCATGTCTTAAGAAAACTTTTCGCTCATTAAATCAATCTCACCCTCTCTCTGCTTTCTAGCCCCGCTCCTGATATCTCCGAAAGCACCAAAAGGATTTTTATTAGGTTTCGACCCTTAGATATGTGGCCGATAAAAAGGTCTTCTCTAGAATATATACTTTCCCTCCCTGATTTTTTGACCCCACTCCCAACCGGCTTAATATTATGAAATTCTAGAAAGATTTCGATTGGGTTTTAACAATTTCATACGTAGTGCCTCAAATCAGTGATCTACCCATCAAAATATACAGTTTTCGTCATATGTCTTAAACCTCTCCAAAAGTTGGCCTGCGACAAAAAAAAAAACATAAAAAAAAATTTAAAAAAATCACCTCAATTCGAAGCATTTGTCCAGTGGAACGCCAGGGACAAGTTCTGTAGTCAAAACGCTTCTAGTGGATAATTTTTTAATAACTCTCGGGACATAATATTCCGGATATGATGCAGTCATCTCACCATATTTCTCCGTATATTCACCCTCTCGAGTGTAGTCAACTTCCCACACTAATTCCCGTTTCGCCACCTTCAAAATATAATAGAAATACATTTCAATTTCAAAAAGCGAAAGAAACTCTCAGATGAAATCACCTTAACAACATTATCGATGAAAAAACCAGCTGGAAAAACGTCCCACACTTTGAGCATCCCCACAAGGTTATCAATGTCGCTTTCAATACTCTTCGCAACTCCTGGATATTGGATTTTAATCGCCACTTCAGTGCCGTCCGATAGAACTCCTCGATGTACCTGAAATTGATCAAATTTGAGGCATTCTTCGTTGATTACAATTTCGAGATTTAATTCTGTGGTGCTTTTGCATACCCCTCACTCCCTCTTCCTACAAAAAATTTTTGCGAAACCGCTAAAGATTCAAATTGTTTTCAATTATTTAGGTTTTAAACGGTTCAATTATTTTGTGACCCATTTTTTTTAAAACCAACCTTCAGAGGACCACAAAATCTCTTCCGATCCCCAGTTATCCCACAGTTCTCATCTCAAATGTTACCTGCCCAATGCTAGCAGCAGCGAAGGGTTTCTCATCGAAACCAGCAAACTTCTGCTTCCAATTCCCACCTAACTCTGCCGACATAACACGATCCACCTGCCAGTCCGGCATATAGTCGGCCGCCTGCCGCACCCTCTCAAAAGCCTTCACGATCTGCGGCGAAATTATGGTCTCATCTTGGATGCTGAGAATCTGTCCCAATTTCAAGGCCGCTCCCCTCACTCTACAAAGCGTATCAACGATGCGTTCGGTATTCGCCGGACTAAAAACCGCCTCCTTCATGGAACTGGCGCCTCCCAGTCCTAGAGCACCCTTCGTCAATTCATTCACGGTCCCCAAGCCAAGACCAGCAAACAATCCACCAAACGACGCGATGCGACTGATTCGAGATGCAGGCACTTTTCGCTGTTTGGCTACCGAGCTGAGTTTCGGAAGTTCTATTCCGGTGGCTGTAGGAGACTCTTTTTGTGCTGGCAACGGATTTGTTGAAGATGGGATGGAACTGGTGTTGCTTTTCTGCTTCCCGCCTAAATAATCCATGATTTTCTCAACTTCCGCTTCGTCTTTCCTCATTGCCGATGATGGTTTTATGTGTTTTTCGGCATGTTCTTCCTTCTGTACCTCCAGCGATTTCCATCGATGCTCGCCCGTGCCCTTCTTATCCTTTTTCTTCTGTTTTTTTAGAATTTCTTCAAGTTCTTTCAGGGTTATGGAGGAGATATCCAAATGGGCAGCATCTAGTTTTATTGGGGGCAAAGTAGCCATTGTGACAGCGTCACCGGATTGTACTCCTGCAGTGACATTCATTGGATACTGAAAAAACTACTTTATTAAAAATTACTTCTAAAACCACAATTTTGTTTTAACTACCACCGATTCCCCCTCCGTTGTTGCAATCGCGTCACGTGGACTCTTTTGGCTATACTGCCGCACTCCCTCAACAACCACGGAAGTCCTCTCGAAGGTTTCCTTGAGAAATTCTTGAACTTGGTCCATCGCTTCCGAAGGATTCTTGACAACCTTCGTGGCACATTCCTGGCAAGCCGTGAAATTCGTGTCTACCACTTGTTTAACACTGGAATTTGCCCAAAGGTGTTTCAGGTATTCTTCATTGTGCCTTCGTCCCGCGTTGACAATCAGCTGGACACCGCGAATGATGCCCCAAAACTCTTGGAGCCTCCTTTGCATAATCGCTAGTTTTATCGACTATTTCCGTTTGTCACTGACTGCGTGGCATTGCAAGATACTTAAAACTTAAAATGTAATATTAAACAAAGGGAATTACTCAACTAGTCACGAATTTTACATAATAAACTTTGTTTGAAGTTTACCACAAGAAGACCTTAGCTCGAGGTGAACTCGAGATTATCACAAATATTTTAATGTTACCAGCATAGAACACCTCTAAAAAACAAAAATTTCAAATGGCAATTAGGTTCCATTCACACTTGCGATTTTTTCTTGAACTACGCGAATTTCATTCAGAAATTACTCCACGAAATTTATTTATCTATCCCCAATAATACTTCTCTTCTATCAAAGGCGCAATTTTCAAAAAAAAAATCCGATTCACATCTCAGAGAAAAATCACGATTTTTTTTAAGATTCGAACCCTTAGTATAAAACTTTTATTTTCTGAAGATCCAAAAGATGTCAAGGTAATTAAGGAAGCGAGTATTCAATCCTAACTTAAAGTATTCTAATTGCATGAGTATTTTTTCTTTGTTTCAATTTTTTGAAATATTTTTCGCCTTTTTTAAAAAAAATACACGTATTTAAACTCGCTTGCAGCATCGAATCATTCATACAAAGTCTACTTTTGAGTAGAATTGTCAAAATAACCAAATCGCGTTCCAAATCTAAAAACTTTAGCAATTACCGGTTTGACCTTTGACAAACCCAACCCAATAAGGGAACACATTTCAGCCTAGCCGTCATTTTTCACAATCGTTAACTTTGACAGCTGAAATTCGTCATTTAGAAACGCGAGTAAAGTTAACCACAGTAAAGTACAGATAAAGGAATGAAGAAAATTTGAATCATAATAACACAAGGATAACAGGTAGTTAACTGGTATTATAGCTTGAACATCTCCAGGTAAACACCTGTTTCCAATGGCAGTTGGGCTGGTTTTGGTTTTGAAAAATAGTCGTTAGTTTCCATACGATTTGAAAAACGATATGGAAATGGATGAACCAAAATGGAAATGGATGAACCAAAATGGAAAAAATTGAATTTTTGAATTTTTCAACTCAGCCCTGCGGAGTTTTTGCTATCCGAATGGTTGCTTGTTGGGAAAAGTGTGGTTAGGCAAAAACAAACCTTTTGCCAGCAACAAAAGAGCTACGTTGAAGACGCAATATCTGAAATTCCAAAGAGATTTTCTTCAAGTTAAAAACGACTCTTCACCGTGTTTTCCAGAGTTTTAAATCGATTTTTCGGCATTCTCTTATCGATAATTTAAAAAAGATATCAAATGCGGTTCAAGTACTGCCTGACAATCGAAAAGACCCGAAAATATGAGTGAAATTCCATTCTCCAAAAGTTCACACACCCTAACGCAATTCGCTGTGCCAACAGACACCAACACAGTTGCGCGGAAAATATGACAGCCCAAGAAGTTGGCGAGGCTGTTTTTATCGTTTTTCGTTGATTTTTTACTGTTTTGTTTTAAAAACCAGCTAAAAGTGCCTAAATAATGTTCATCAAACCCTCCGGCAACTGTGAATTGTAAAAATACTCTGAAAATCGCTGGGATTTACGCGTGTAGTGCTTAAGAATTTCAGGCGGAAATGTCACAACTTTCAGGCCAACATTTGCCATTATTCTCCGTCCAACTTCGTTCGAGAATTCGCATTTAGTATTTGTTTTGTCGATTTTTACACCCAATTTTATCGATCTAATTCCTAGCGTCGCGTAAAGTGCAGTGCGTGTTAGCGAATAGCTACCAGCCACAGTGGCCGAGCCCCAATTAAGTGAAAGTTATGATTTCCTCTTGACAAGTTGCTGCTGATTTTCGATAAAAAACATTTAATTAGATTGTGCCGTTTTTTGCGACAGTGAGTCTCGCACGGAAAGAGAAAATGTTTTCCAAGAAGAAGAAAAAGCCACAGATTTCGATGCCGTCCAATTTCGAGCATCGCGTCCACACGGGCTTCGATAAGCGTGAGGGGCGCTATGTCGGGCTTCCGTTGCAATGGGCCTCGATTGTTGGCAATAATCAGATTTTGAAGTCTACAAATCGCCCTCTGCCGCTGGTTGATCCGTCCGAGATCACTCCAACGGAGATTCTTGACCTCAAAACGATCGTCCGGCCACACCACAACAACAACAAACACGATGACTCAATGCTGGGTTCTATGGGTGGCGGAGCCCCACCGGCGACAGCCGGCAACGGGTCGATTGTGTTACCCAAGACGTCGCACGTGGCTCGGTCGAACTCACTACGGAGTTCTAGTCCTCCGCGGGTGCGCAGGGACTTGAGGGGTAATGCGAATGTCCCGCCCGCCGTGCCAGAGGAGCCTTCGCAGGGGGGCCAACAATATTCGAGCGTGCGAAGGGACGGGAGTTATGCGGGCAAGCCGCAGCCCCAACAGCCGCCCCAAATGGTAAATGTAGCGGGGCCTGCGGGGCAAGTGGATTGGAGTGCAAAACTACCGCCCAATGCAACACATTTAGTGCCTCCGCCGAGTCAGTTCTACACCGAAGGCAGCGGATATCCGAACAACATCAACGGCAACGGCCCGCTTTCCGTGCACACAGACCCGAATTTGCCGCCACATTTCAGACAACCGCAAACCTCCCCAGTGGGGTCAATCGCCAGTTCAACTCGGATTCCGCCCCAGTACCCGCCCGGTCAACATCAACAGCCGCCGCACGGCGCAATGCCATCGCAACATCCGCAGTTTCCAGGTCAGCAACTTCCATTGCATATGCAGAACCACCAGCAGCCCCATCGACCGCCACCCCCCACGGCAGCGAGTCTTCTGGCCGGCGGAATGCCCGGCAACGATCAAAACCAAAATCCGCAATTGCAGCAGCCGCAACAACAGCTCCATCCGCACCACTACCACCCCCCGTCGTCGCATGGCCCGCATCCGCACCACCCGCCATCGATTCATGGGGGCGGCAGCACCAAAGCGAATTCTCGAGCGTCCAGCTCGAGCGGTGGCAATAGTTCTACTGTCCAGCCAGGCGGCACAGCGGCAAATGCGCCTCCCAAACAGGAACAGCGATTGACCCATGAACAGGTAGTTTGATTCGAAATACCGTTTGTTTGGGACGTGAATTTAATCTCTGTTTCTTTCAATTTTAGTTCCGTGCCGCCCTACAGATGGTCGTTTCGGCTGGCGATCCACGAGAGAATCTCGACAACTTTATGAAAATCGGCGAAGGATCAACGGGCACCGTTTGCATCGCTACGGACAAATCAACAGGTACGAAACAAGTGGATATCAAGGAAGAAACCGACACCCAACAAACTACGTTTTCCTACAATCCGTTTCTCATTGCGTATTGATATTCAGATCATGTTACAAATTCGATTAACCTCAACTCTGCTAATCGAATAATGTTCTGCTTTTAAAAAATCGTAACAAGCCCCCTTCGTAGATATACTTTGCGATTCGTGCTTTTGTTGTCCGCTCTTCAAGCCTTTGCGATTGGTCGATACGTGACACAAATAATTAATTGAAAATTTGATTTGTTTTCTGTTTTTCATTCTGTTTTTTCCAACAGAGAACGAAACGTGTGTCTCTTGACATTCTTTCGGGCTGACAAAACATTTTTACATGTTTTAGGGCGCGCTGCTTCCGATCGAATGAACAATGAAAAAAAAAATTGCCTGCCATTGCGTTGAAATGTGTTGGACGTCGTCGGCAATTGGTGTTCGACTACCTGAAAATATTTTTATGCATTCTCGCTGACGATTGTGCGTTGAGGTCAAAATTCAGTTATGTTGTTTTATTGTCGACTGTTGCTGATAAAAAATAACGTGGGTGGTGATAAATTTTTAAGGGATCGCAGTGATAATTGGGAATTATTTTAGAACCAATGAACTTAACATTCCTTTGGAGTGCTTTGTTTTCATATACAGTCTGCGTCAGCAGAAAAGAACTGCGTTTTTTTGCAAAGTAGAAAATTTATTCTCTTTTTGATTTACATTGAAACACTCTTCAAATGAGTATATAAGCAAGTATTTAATATGCCGTGTAATCTCCATCATAGCGTGATACCTTCTTGGCATACTTTAAACCAGCTTTTCTTCGTAATCCGTTGACAAAGAGGACCAAATTTTTCGAATAGCGCATGCCAGCTGATTGTAGACAGGCTTTCCGGCGAAATGTGTCTTCATATTCCCCCACACATTTACGATGAGGTTGGCAACTACAGATTGAGAGGGCCAGTCCATCGTAGTGACACCATTTTCCTCTTTCCAAGTCTTGCAGAGACAGCTACGATGTTTCGGGTCATTATCTTCTTGCAAGATGCAATCTTCGTTTTTCCGTGTAAACATATTCTCCACCCATTTTTTTTTTAGGACTAGCGCTAGTTATTTTCTTTGTTAAGACGGTCCGGAAATTTGGCGTCCCTAGGACCGAACAATTCGTATTAAAGGTTTTAGGGCGGCGCACAGCGTTGCTCTGTATCTGGCGCTCCTTTTCTTTTCTAAAAAATTAAGAAAAACGGAAATTTTGAAAGAAAAAATTAATATTTAAAAGTCAACAATATAATCAAAATTGCGCTGGTGATTGCTTCAAATTTTAAAAAGTAACACAAAAAATTAAATTTTAATCAAATTTTTTTATTTATTCGAAAGATCAATACATGGCATTAACATTTGAAAATGATTTCGGGCATATGGCCACCGCGGCTGTTCTTGACGAAGCGAATTCTGGACGTCCAATTTTGGGCCACTGCTGGCCATACGTCACGAATAACACGAACAATGTTGGCCTCCAAGGCGTCAATTGTTGCTGGTTTATCAGCATAAACCAGTGACTTCATGTAGCCCCACAGGAAATAATCGAGAGGTGTCAAATCGCACGACCTTGGAGGCCAATTGACATGTCCATTTCTCGAAATCAAGTTATCGCCAAATTTTGATTTCAATAAGTCGATGGTTGCGGTCGCTGTATGGCACGTCGCGCCATCCTGTTGAAACCACATCTCGTCCGGATCAATGTCATCCATATTTTCAAACAAAAAATCATTGATCATGGTGCGGTAACGATCCCCATTGACCGTAACGCGAGCTCTGGCCTCATTTTTGAAGAAATAAGGTCCGATGATGCCACCAGCGTGTAAACCGCACCAAACGGTGCATTTTTCTGGATGTAATGGAGTCTGTAGGGTCTCTTGTGGATTGGTCTCACTCCATATGCGGCAATTTTGCAAAAATAAGCTTCATTGCTGAACAAAATTTTGCTATAAAAACGTCGCTTATAAGTGGTGCGAATATACGACTAATTTTCAAAGTAAATTTGGATAATTTGCCAGCGTTGTTCAAACGTGAGTCTATTCATGATGATTTGCCAGAGTATCCTGATCATAAATGTCAAAAAGTGAGCGCAGAATAACAGCTCGTTTGACAGTTAACCCTTTCGTAAGTTCTATCTAAGCAAAAAAAACACCCTTTATATAGGAAAATCTCCGAGATAAATAAATTAAAGTCCTTAAAAGTTGAACTTCGAATGAAGTATGCTCAATAAGTGCGAGCGGACCGATAAAATCCCTTCTTTATTCACTCAAAAAAGCCGACTCAAATCGCTCTCTTTGAGAACAGGTGCCCATCGTGTACCTAAACATTTTACAAATTATTATCTATCTATGATATTTGAATGAGGATCGATATCACGATTTTTTGAAACGTTTGGTGAATAAAAATAACTGCCGCAGTTGAAAAATTTGCAGCGAGATGGTGGACAATGCTGCAAAAGTAAAAGTCACACAGTTTAAAAAGAAGCGTCATTTCATATTTTATAATTTTTGACGTATTGGTTAGATGCTAAAAATGTCAACCAAAAAAAGTGTCGACCTTATATGGTCATATATGCCATCTGCATGATGGAATCGGGGCTGTTTCTAGAAATTAAATTTAAGTCACCCATCCTTATGCCGTTCCGAGATTTTTATGTACTACCAAATGTATGATGCTTTTATTGATAGTTCCTAAATATAAATTTACAAAAAAATCATCGAAATTTTCCTTTACAGGTCGCCAAGTCGCCGTGAAAAAGATGGACCTACGCAAACAGCAAAGACGTGAACTACTCTTCAACGAAGTCGTCATAATGCGTGACTACCACCATCCCAATATTGTCGAAACGTATTCCAGCTTCTTAGTGAACGACGAACTTTGGGTGGTGATGGAATATCTGGAGGGCGGAGCACTGACCGATATCGTAACACATTCCCGAATGGACGAGGAACAAATCGCCACAGTTTGCAAGCAATGTCTCAAAGCTTTGGCGTATCTCCACTCACAGGTTTGCTTTTTTGCACACTAATTTATTTAAAAAAAAAATTAAAACCATTTCTATTCATTCTAGGGAGTCATTCATCGCGATATTAAATCAGACTCAATTCTCCTCGCCGCCGATGGTCGCGTTAAACTCTCTGACTTTGGTTTCTGTGCGCAAGTCTCACAGGAATTACCGAAACGTAAATCGCTCGTTGGTACGCCGTATTGGATGTCGCCGGAGGTGATTTCACGCCTTCCGTATGGACCGGAAGTGGATATCTGGTCGCTGGGCATTATGGTGATCGAAATGGTGGACGGCGAGCCTCCATTCTTCAATGAACCGCCGCTACAAGCGATGCGAAGAATTCGCGATATGCAGCCGCCGAATTTAAAGAATGCCCATAAGGTTTCGCCGAGATTGCAAGGATTTCTGGATCGAATGCTGGTGCGAGATCCAGCACAGAGAGCTACGGCTGCCGAGTTGTTGACACATCCGTTTTTGAGGCAGGCGGGGCCCCCATCGCTTCTTGTACCGTTAATGCGGGGTGTGAGACATTAATTACGGCTTGAAGGCAAAGATATTCGACATTACTTACTCCAAAATGACACAATTTACAAATGACATTTTTTCTTTATATTTTTTAAAATTTCTTTTAGCATTTTTGCGTTTTTAGTTGAAGTTTTGTGTCATTTGTGGTCACGGTCTAACAGATTGTTAGTGGGTGTTAAATTGCAAAAAGATTTTATTTGGGGGTCTTAGAATCCATGTTTAGAGTTGGAAAACTACTGAAGATCGCAGAAGTCTTGCTATCGACGAATCACTTGGCAATTATAAACACCCAACATTTGTAAACTTGATGTTTTTTTCCTGTAAAAAAAACTTCGCGATGTGAATTTTAGTAAATTGTGTCGCCGAGAGCAAAACTTCTGTGAATTTTCTTCACCGGAGACGAAGCATAAGACTTTGACCACAAACTGCTTGTATTTTGATAAATTTTAGACCGATAAAAATGTTCAATGAAAAGACGAACGAAAAACAGTTAACTGATAGTATTTTGAATTGAATTTAAACGTAAATTTGTGCCTTTTTAAAAATATTCAAGCATTTTTAGCAATTAATTTTACAAAACTTAAGTAACACGATTGAAAGACAGAAATCGCTTTAATATACCACAAAAAGTGATTAAAAATCCATTTTATAAAAAAAATATTTCCAAATTCCGAACGATTTTTGATAGAAAAACCACTTAAATACATTGATAAAAATGCCTCCATGTCTTGTTTTAATTAAAAACGCATGATTTTTTTTTTTAAAACCGATTATTATGAAAAGCATTTATAAAACGAATACATTTAAGCAATATTAAGAGCAAAAATGAATGAAAATAATTAAAATCTATTTATTTAAGTATTAAAAAATATTATTATTACAAATATTTTAGTATTAAACGAAAAAATCAATTGATTCTACAATAATATGTAATGCTTGTTTTTACAATATTTTTTTAGTGTTTATTTTGTTGTGTTAATTAATAGTTATATCAAGGATATTCTCAGTTTTAGAGATTTTATTCCTAATTGAAGGAAAAACGGACCTGTGGCTTATCAAGTGTGTTGCGTTGTCGCATTATGTGATTTTTATAGACAGCCAAACCATCCTTTTATATTTGCAAAACAAAACTAATAAAAAAAGAACAAATAAAGATTCTTTAAAAAACTTTTTGTAGAAGGAAAAGTGTCTAAATTTGCAATGTATTTGATATGCCACAGTTCTTACTAGAATAGAAAGTAAAAAAAATGTAAAAAAAAACTTCAGTCTTAATCAATAATTTGTTTTGATTATCCGTAATTCTATTCTAATTCCATAATTATTATGACAAAAGATTAATCTATGTTTTAGTATTTAGTGTTAATTAATGTTAATTAATTTTACTTTCTTTAAATTCTCTGTTTTTAATCCGCAGTAAAAAAAAATTTAAACCGAAACAACGACAAGAAACCATGATAAACGATGAACCAATAGGAATTTCTCTTCCATAATATTGACTGATTATCAACGAATTATGCTCATTCAATTTGTGCTCACTTTTTTAAATCTGTTTATGCAAAAAAATGTAGAAAACACGCAAAAGCTTTATTATAAAAAATATGATTTTCTTTTGAGCAGCTATTTTTTATTATAAAAAAATATTAATTACGAATATTATATGTTTAAGACATAATAAATGACAAGTAGTTAAACAAAAATTTAACGAAAAAGTATAATTTTAAACATTCCAGTTTTCTAGTTTTAATGATTTTTTTAAATGTTTTTTTTTTCCAATTTTTGTGTATATTTTAAAAACTTTTTTTGTTTCATGTTTCTAATCTATTGTAAAATAAATGTATTTAATAAGCTTTGGTGACTAATTTTTATTCTGAATGACGTTTATGTGTTATGTTGAGAGACTCAGGTGAAATGCCAATAAGTAAAAGTCCTATTTGTCTATGGTTAAAACCACTTACGTAGCTAAAAAAAATCCTTTCGGATTAAGCTAGATTTTTACTGTTTTAAACTAAACCATGAAAAAACTCATTCCTAAAAACCCAAACCACAAACTAATCATAGGCAGACTAACATTTTCATTCAATCCATTCTAGAACAAAATTGAATTTCTACTTCCAAAAAATAAATACCCATAGCAGCCACTCCAGCCGTAGCAGCCATGAGCTTTTCTGCCAGCAGCACAAGACTTCGTGATGCAAGCTTTCCAGCAGTAAAAGTCCGATAAATCTGTTCGTTTTGTTGATCGCATTTTGTCTTTCTTTTGCTATTTTCAATTAATTGTGCTACTGGCGGAAAAGCTCATGGCTGCTACGGCTGGAGTGGCTGCTATGGGTATTTATTTTTTGGAAGTAGAAATTCAATTTTGTTCTAGAATGGATTGAATGAAAATGTTAGTCTGCTTATGATTAGTTTGTGCCCAAATGTTATTGAAAAGCCATGAAGGCCAAGGGTTAGACTTAAGCCCAATTCAGACTAACGATTAAGCTTCCTGGACCAATGAGATCAAAGCTTTCATGTTCCTATCGTTGAAAGCTTTGATCTCATTCGTCGAGAAGCTTCAATCGTAATCGCGATCGTTAGTCTGAATTGGGCTTTACACGTTTCAAACCAGCCACGGCTCTCTTGAAAGATGTGAGCATTTTATAGCAAATTAAAGTACCAAACTAAGGAAATAAGCATCAATCTAAAGGGCCTTTGATGGTTGAGGTGAGAGGCGGGGGAATTGATAAGAACTACAAGTGACAAGCGGATAAACGAATCCTCCAATTCTAGCTCTTTGAAAAGAAAACGTAAAAAGAATCAAAACGAATTATTCTTTTCGAGTCTTTTTCACTCGCGACTCGAAGAGTAAAGTGTCAAGAGGTTTCTATTCGCCCGCGAACGAATTAAACTAACAGATCGATTATATTAGTCGCGTCACTTTTCGTGACTCGAATTTTGCCTATTGTATTTGTTGTTTTGTACCAACCTCAACAGACAATTTCGAGTCACGAAAAGTGACGCATCTAAGATAATCGACCTGTAAAAATCGATTCCAATTCGTTCGTGAGCGAAAAGAAAAAATAAAATCCTCTAAAAACAAAAATCATTCGCGAATTTTTTTTTATAAAATTCGGTTCACGAGCGATTCAAATGCAGAAGAATTTTATTTTCGATTCGCAAACCGAATTTTTCCTTACCCTGATTTTAAGTTAATTCAAGAATTCAATTTGCAAGTTTTTTATTCGCTGAATTTGATAATGCTTTATTAAACGAATAGATTAAAAAAAATGATTTTTAATTCATTAGATATTAGCAAATTAAAGAATTATCAAGTTTAAGAATAAAAATAGATTTTCGCCAATGAGTTTCAGTTTTGACCTCAAGTTATGTAAATTAAATGTCAACAGATTATGGTGAATTTATTTTCGCGGGAGGCTTAGATGAAATAAGTTGTGCTTTAAGACCAGTTGGAAAAATGGTGAAATTAAAAATTTTATTGAATGCATTCATGCTGGTCGATTTTTTTGTATTTATCAAATGTGAGGTAAAAGTTTTGATTTTTTTTTCCGTTGCATATTTGAATGTAAAAGAGTTATTTTTTGGATTAAGTCTGAATATTATGATTGATACGACGATCTTTGGGTGGAAAATCCAGCACCAGACGCAATAAAACAAGCATATGGAAAAATAATGAAAGAATTCATGGTTGCGAACGCTGATCCTTGTGACGATTTGATTGAGTATTCCTGTGGTACTTGGCAGAATGTAACAAAAGTTCAAAGCGTTAGAGATGCAATAGAATCCAGGAAGGATGAATATTTTGGAAGAGCTTTGAAGCATTTCCTCACCAATATGCGTTTGACTCAATCTGATTATCGCTTTCCATTTGAAATTAAACGAAGAAAATTTGAGATCACTGATGCGGAAAAACTAGCCCTAAAATTCTATCGATCGTGTATTAATTCTGATTTGGTGAAGCAGAGGACGCCAGAATTGATCTTGAGATATGTTAAGAATTTTGACAAAAATAATTGGCCGATTGAAAATTTCACCCCTCAAGGTTATAAGGGTTTTGACTGGGCTTCAATGCTTGCTGATATGAGAAGGATCGGGATTGATGCGCTTTTTAGTATAGATATGGCTGAGAAAATTCTGCTTAATGTCGATCCAGTTATGGGTGATACAAAATACAAGAAATTTGAAAATAGGAAAACCACAATAGTGTACGATCAGGAGAAAATCTCTGAAATTGTTAAATATTTGGTGAGTAACATACAAGTGATTCCAAGAATATCGGATGAAATTATAGAATTCGATCAACTGTTATTCGATGTCTACAATCGAACAAAACAATTTAATAATGAAAAGGTTTTTAATTTTTTTCAATTAAGCAGACAGTATCCCCAGCTACGTTTGACATCCTTTATATCTCATCTCTTTTCTAGCACCAATTGTGTGCAAAGTGGTGTTAAAGTTCGCAATGTAAAATATTTTTCGGAATTAGCGAAACTTTTAAATGCAACGCCTGAAAGAACAATTAGAAGATATTTGAATTTCAGATTGGTTCACTATTTATACGAAATGAACACCGAGTTAAGTGCCAAAGATTGTGCTAAGCGAATTAAGAACTTCATGCCAATTCCCGTTGATGCTCTCTATATCCGTTATCATCTTACGAAGCAGACCATAGATGACGTGACCGAAATTCTTAAATACTTGGAAGACGCATTTTTGAGCTACTTCCAAGCGTCCGATTGGATCGACAAAGGAAGCAAACGAATATTTTCAGCAAAAGTCGAGGATTATACAGTAAATATTGGATTTAAGTTTGATACTGATTTCCTTGGGAAGCTGCGTTCCCAATTCGTTTACAGTACCTTAGATGAGGAGAAATACTTTGAAAATTTATTGCAATTGTTCCCCCAGCGATTCGATGATCAATTCTCGTCGAAAAGCAAAAGTTATCCATCGCTTTATAATGCCGTGTATGCTATAGGACAAAATAAGATAGTAATTTATAGTGGTATTTTGCATCCACCGATCTATCATCTGCATGCTCCAATGTGGGCGAAATTTGCTAATTTGGGTTACATCGTCGGGCACGAAATGGGTCATAGTTTTGATGTCGGTGGCTTCATGTATAACACCAACCACAAGCCGTACGCACACTTGAATCTGAAAACGTACCTGGGACACTTTAAGCGATCCGTTTGCTTCGCTCGGCAATACAACAAATACGGATTTGAGAAGGAGGACAAACATGTGGATGGCATTTATACACTGCGGGAAAATATGTCCGATAATTTGGGTCTGACACTGGCTTATAACGCTTATCAGCAGTGGTTGAAGGATCATCCAGATAAGGTCACTTCAGAGCTAGTTGAAGGTCTTGATTTTTCGTTGGAGCAGGTTTTCTTTTTAGCGCGAGCTCAAAACATGTGCAACAGACAAGAGTCAATAAATGTTAAGGATAAGCATTCGCCAATGAGATTTCGTTTGCTAGGAAAAATCGCAAATTCGAAAGAATTTGCTCAAGTTTTCCGTTGTCCTGAAGGTTCTCCAATGAATCCACTTAAGAAATGCATTTTCTAAATATCAAAAGAGTTGTTAATAAAATTTAAAATTAGATTTAATTTATTTTTGTGTTGTTTTGATGCAAGGCTTTTAAAAACAATAAGGTAAATGTTTTTCAATAATATTTTTTGATCCATTTTTTGTGCTACATTCAATGCAATAAAAATTAATCCACAGTGTTTTGTAAATTTGTTTTAATGCGTCACAACTAGAGTCCGACGGATTAATCGGCTTCGGCTTCGGCCACCTTCGGGCAAAAATTCCACCTTCGGCCAAACTTTGGCTTCGGCCAAAATTAAGCCAAAGATGCAAGTGAACCGCCAAATATCAATGCAATGAAAACAAAAATTTGGCGTATTTTTTTTCTGAAACCAGGTTTCCCAAACATTGGTGTTTGGTGAATATTTGGCAGCTTAACATAGGAAATGATTTATTTGTCAGTGCAATTTCCTCGTCAATTATTTGGACAAAAAAAATTTCACTGTACGATTTCGTCTCGGTTAAAATTACACTACAGACAGATTTTCTCGAATATTTTTGTCCAATAAATTAGAAATGTCTTGGAAAATGCTGTCTCCACGAGACATTTTGTGGAAAGTCATGAAAATAAGCGAAATATATTTTCCTCGTGAAATTTACATAATTTTATTTTAGAGAAGGTATTGAATTTACGACGCAGACCGACGCGAGAACCGGGACACACAGATGCACGGACATCCTCATAATTTTTCCTGAAACGGACTTCATACTGACGGATTTCATCAGTATGAAATCCGTTTCAGGAAAAATTATGAGGATGTCCGTGCATCTGTGTGTCGGTCTGTATGTTGAATAACTCGAGAACGCGTTGACTTAGCGACTTGAAATTTTTTGTAAACCAGTTTGACAATAATCGTGGTTTTTCTATCAAATTTTGGCTTGCTATAACGGGTACCTCTCATACCATTTTTGGAAAGTTTCTCGAAACATTTCCGCTTTTGAGAAAAAATGCTTCAAAGAAAATACATTTTCCTGCATGTCATCCTTTCACCGTTTTTACGTACCTTTAACGGTTCTTGAGATATTTGAAAAAAATATTTTTTCACGTATGTTTTCTGAAACTAAATATTGACATAGGGTAGATTCGTTATTTTCTAGATATTTCAAAACCACTATTTTAGTTTATTACTCTTGCTCACTAACATTTCGCCTAGTGAACTGTTTTACCAGAATTCGCCCACTAAATAAATTTGACAGATTGCGACTAGAAAGCTTACCAGCTGGTAAATAAAAGTCAATGTAGTCCCTGTGTAAGATTTGATTAAGAAAACGTTAATCAGAAAATCGAATATCGTCACCTGATTTCGCATTTGTGTCATGTGTAGGGGAAAGTGGTCACCATTCGTACGCGGGGCACATTCGTACATCGAATATTTTTCAATCCATAGCTCCAACTCAGAACATGTCCACATATGTTTTTTCTGTATATTAACCCAGCCACGTGTCAGCGAAGTTTGACTTCAATTTCATTGCAGCGAGTGGAAAAACCAGGACCTATCTGTTTTTTCGCGCGAAAAATAAATTGGTGCCATTATTTTCCATATAGATATAATATATTTTTTCACAGTAAGTACAGCTAACAATATTTTTTTTTAGTGAGGAAAAGTGACTAAAAATTAATTTGTTGAATGAAAATCGTGTTTATGTATTACCGTTTTCCAGAAAAGTTACTTATTCAGTATTATTTGGTTTGGGGCACATTCGTACAAAAAAAATGGGGCACATTCGTGCTAGAACTTTTGGTATGTTTAAATTTCCAATTGATTTGGGCACTTATAATGTGAAGTGATGAAAAGGTATTTTTCGTTATTATGAAGTTATTTATTTTTAATAAATGAATTGTTTTAAGTTTTATGTTTTTTTCCCCTTTTTGAATTATTTTATGTTATTTACTTAAAAATACTCAATTTGAAAGATTTTTTCTGCGATTTTTTGCTGAATTTAATAAAGATTGGTTTTTTTAACTTTTTATGTTTGATTCTTGTTTTATTTCGTATATATATATATATATATGTTTCCAATAGATTCCCCATGATTTGTACGAAAGTGCCCCACTAGGGGGGTAGATTCGTACAATTTTCGACTTGTGACAAAAAGGCAACTGTTTAATTATTAGTTGATTTTCATATTCTTTTTGATATCTTTGTATTAGCTGGATATCTATAATATCCAGTTAAACGAAATAGACAGTAATTTGAGCGTTATGCACGACATTACAATCAAAAACACAAAAAGTGTCCGAGGGGTGACCACTTTCCCCTACGGCAAAATATATACCTATGGCACAAATACGAAATCAGGTGACGATAATGCATTATTTAAAAAAAAATTACCTTTAATTAAAACTAAAAATAATTTTTGGCTCTCAATCAAGATGAAAGGTTAAAGGTTGACGTCTTGTTAGATAATACTAAAATAAAAATAAATAAATTTGGTCAAAAAAATTGAGAATTTTCTGACCTTTGTTATCAAAATGTTTTACAGAAAATGTCTGGACTTAAAATTAAAAATAAATTTAGTATGGAGTAAGATTTCTTAGCGAAAGGTTCTGCCTTTAGAAATTGTTGGAAAATGGTCAAGTTAAAACTTTTATTGAATGCATTTTTAGTGGTGGAAATTGTTGGATTTTTTAATTGTGAGGTAAAAGTTTCGATTTTTTTCGTTGTATATTTGAATGTAAAAGAGTTCTTTTTCGGATTAAGTCTGATTTTAATGATGGATACGACGAACTTTGGGTGGAAAGTCCAACACCAGACGCAATAAAACAAGCATACGGAAAAGTGATGAAAGAATTCATGGTTGCGAACGCTGATCCTTGTGACGATTTGATTGAGTATTCCTGTGGTACTTGGCAGAATGTAACAAAAGTCGAAAATGTGAAAAGCACAATCTCTTTAAGAAAAGGGGAATATTTTGCACGAGTTTTGGAGCATTTCAACACCAATGAACGTGTCACTGAATCTAATTATCGCTTTCCATTTGAAAAAAAGCGGAGGATATTCGAAATCACTGACGCAGAAAAATTGGCTCTTACACTCTATCGATCGTGTAAAAATTCTGAATTGGTGAAACAAAGGGCACCCGAATTGATTTTGAAATATATTAAAGATTTCGATACAGGAAATTGGCCAGTCGAAAATTACATAACAGATGATAAATCATTCGACTGGACAGAAATGCTTGCTGATATGATGACTACGGGAATTAATGTTTTATTCAAAACAAGCAAAGATAAGCGATTGCATTTAATTTTCGATGTAGATTCCACTATGGCGGACACAAAGTATAAAACGTTTGAAAATGACAACACAACAATAGTCTACGATCGGGAGAAAATCACAGGAATTGTTAAATATCTGGTGAATAATACACAAGAAATTCCTAAGATAATGGATGAAATAATTGACTTCGATCGATTTTTGTTTGGCGTTTACAATCGAACCAAAGAATTAAATAAGGAAAAATCCGTTACATTTTTCCAATTTAATAAACAGTTTCCCGCTTTACGCTTAAAATCATTTTTATTCGGCCTGATTTCAGATACTGATTACGAGGAAGGTGTAAAAGTTCGCAACATGGATTATTTTTTGGAATTAGCGAAACTTATTGGTGATACATCCGAGATAACAATTAGAAGATATTTGAATTTTAGACTGGTCCAATTATTATACGAAATCAATACCGAATTGAGTACTGAAAATTGTGCTAAACGAACTGCTAGTTTAATGCCAATACCTATGGATGCTCTCTATATTCGCTATCATCTCACGCCGCAAATCATAGAAGACGTCACCGAAATTCTTAAATACTTGGAAGACGCATTTTTGAACTACTTTCAAACTTCCGATTGGATAGACGATGGAAGCAAACGAATCTTCTCAGCGAAAGTTGAAGACTATATAATTGACCTTGGATTCGACTTTGATGGTGATTTCCTTGACCAATTGCGGACAAAATTCGTTTACCACTCTTTGGATGAATCACAGTACTTTGAAAATGTGGTAGAATTGCTTCCTGAAAAATTTGACTATCAATTTCAGGGTGTCAGTAGACGATATCCATCAGTTTATAACGCTGCATACCAACCAGGACGAAATAGGATAATGATACATAGTGGGATCCTGCATCCACCAACATATCACTTCTATGCACCCGCTTGGGCCAAGTTTGCCAACTTGGCATATATTATCGGTCACGAAATGGGTCACAGTTTCGATATTGGCAGCTTTATGTATAATGCAAACCACAAGCCGTACGAACACTTGAATCTGAAAACGTATTTGGGACACTTTAAGCGATCCGTTTGCTTTGCTCGTCAGTACAACAAATACGGATTCGAGAAGGACGACAAACATTTAGATGGCATTGAAACACTGCGGGAGAATATGTCCGACAATTTGGGTCTAACGTTGGCGTATACCGCGTATCAACAGTGGTTGAAAGATCATCCAGACAAGGTCGCTGCAGAGTTGGTTGAAGGACTCGAATTATCCTTGGATCAGATATTCTTCTTATCGCGTGCCCAGAATACGTGCAATCGAGAGATGTCAACAAGTATAAGGGATGTTCATTCACCAAAGAGATTCCGTCTCATTGGGAAGATTTCCAATTCTAGGGAGTTTGCTGAAGCTTTCCATTGCTCTGAGGGCTCTCAAATGAATCCAGTTAAAAAATGCATTTTTTAAATTGTACAATCTCTAATAAAATTTAAGAAAAGAGTTTTTTTTGTTACAAGTCTTTGCAATCTGTTGTAAATGTGTAAGATGGCATGTGTGTAAGATGGCAAAGTTTATGGGGACAAAGCTTTAAATTGGTTGTCATTAACAGTCACTTAATACGTCAATGCAAAGAACCCGGTGTACCATAGCTCTAATTTACACCCCGATTATGATAGATTTATTACTTGGATTAGGTTGCCACTCTGAACTATTTTGAGAGTCGTGTTTTTCGTTTCAGTGCCTAGAATTTTAAAATTTTAAAATTTCGATGGTTCAGTAGTTTTTGGCTTGGTTTAAGAAATCGATTTGCATTTTTCGTCAAAATAGCCCGACTCGATTAGCGTGATCTTTGTCGGGACACAAGTCTATCATAATTAAGGTCTTACTCCTTTTGGATGTTGCTCTGTTACGTTGACTTGTGTTAAAAAAAATGGGCTATGGGTTATGGACAGATAATTTAAATCTAGCCTAACATTCCCACTTCGCGTTAATTAAAAAAAAACACCTTACCTACAATACTAATTTCAATATCATTTTGTGACTCTTTATCAAGGTTAAAGGTTAAAGGTTGACGTTTCGTTAGATAATAGTAAAATAAAAATAAACAAATTTGCCACACGAAATTTAAAAAATCTTTTGACCTTTGTTATCAAAATGGTTAAAGCACATCACTGAAGTTTAAAATAAATTCAGTGTCCAGAAATATGTCTTAAAGAAAAGTTCTTTCTCGTAAATTTGTAAAAAAATGAAGACATTAAAAATTTTATTGGGGGTTTTATCGGTAACGCAATTAATTGGATTTATTAATTGCGAGGTCAGTACTGGGATTTTTTTCTAAATTTTTTATTGCTAGATTTTTCTTTTTGATTTAAGTCTGAATATAACGATGGATTCGACGATCTTTGGGTGGAAAATCCAACATTAAATGGAATAAAAGAAGCGTATGGAAAAATTATGAAACAATTCATGGATGCAAGTGTAAATCCTTGTGAAGATCTAATTGAATATTCTTGTGGCACTTGGAGAAATACAACGAAAATTGAAAGCATAGTAGAAGCAATTCAATCCAGGAAGTCAGACTATTTTGCCACAGTTTTGGAATACTTCAGTACCAATGAAAATTTAACTGAATCGAATTATCGTTTCCCATTTGAGATTAAACGAAGAATATTTGAAATTACAGACGCGGAAGAGATGGCTCTTACATTCTATCGATCGTGTAAAAATTCTGTTTTGGTGAAACAAATGGCACCCGAATTGATTCTGAAATATATTAAAGATTTCGACACAGGAAATTGGCCAGTCGAAAATTACATAACAGATGATAAATCTTTCGACTGGACAGAAATGCTAGCTGATATGAGGAAGATCGGGATTAGTGCTCTTTTTAGCTTTAGTTTGGATAAGGGATTAAATGTTATTTTCGACGTGGACGCAGATATCGATGATACATACTACAAGAAAATTGAGGATAATGGCCTGACAATAGTCTATGACCAGGAGAAAATTACTGAAATTGTTAAATATCTGGTGAATAATACGCAAGAAATTCCAAGGATAATGGATGAAATTATCGAGTTTGATCGATTTTTATTTGGTATCTACAATCGAACTAAAGAATTAAATAAAGAAGAACTCATCAAGTTTTCTAAATTTAATGCAAGGTTCTCCGAGTTAAGCTTTTCAGACTTCATATATAATTTGTTTCTAGAAACTGATAAAGTAGGCCAAGTCAAAGTCCGCAACATTGAATACTTTTCAGAGTTAGAGAAACTCATTGAAAAAACCCCCGAAATAACAATTAGAAGATACTTGAATTTCAGACTCGTGCGTTATTTATACGAAATGAACACGGAATTGAGTAGCAAAAATTGTGCTAAACGAACTGCTAATTTAATGACAATCCCTATGGATGCTCTCTATATTCGCTATCATCTCACGCCGCAGATCATAGAAGACGTCACCGAAATCCTTAAATACTTGGAAGACGCATTTTTGGATTTCTTTCAAACTTCCGATTGGATAGACGATGGAAGTAAACGAATCTTCTCAGCGAAAGTTGAAGACTATATAATTGACCTTGGATTCGATTTTGATGGTAATTTCCTTGATGAATTGCGAAGTGAGTTTGTTTACGTCGAATTAAACGAATCGGAGTACTTTGAAAATTTAAACGCGTTGCTTCCCAAAAAATTTGATTACCAGTTTGCGTATAAATCTAGACGATATCCATCAGTTTATAATGCGGCATATCATTATGCACGAAATAGGATAATGATACATACTGGAATCCTGCATCCACCAACATATCACTTCTATGCACCCGCTTGGGCCAAGTTTGCCAACTTGGCATATATTATCGGTCACGAAATGGGTCACAGTTTTGACATTCGCGGCTTTATGTATAATTCAAACCACAAACGGTACGAACACCTGAATCTGATAACGTATTTGGGACACTTTAAGCGATCCGTTTGCTTTGCTCGTCAGTACAACAAATACGGATTCGAGAAGGACGACAAACATTTAGATGGCATTGAAACACTGCGGGAGAATATGTCCGACAATTTGGGTCTAACGTTGGCGTATACCGCGTATCAACAGTGGTTGAAAGATCATCCAGACAAAGTCGCTTCGGAGTTGGTTGAAGGACTCGAATTATCCTTGGATCAGATATTCTTCTTATCGCGTGCCCAGAATATGTGTAATCGAGAGATGTCAACAAGTATCAGGGATGTTCATTCACCAAAGAAATTCCGTCTCATTGGAAAAATTTCCAATTCCAGGGAGTTTGCTGAAGCTTTCCAGTGTGCTGAAGGCTCTCGCATGAATCCTATTAAAAAGTGCATTTTCTAGAGCTTTTATTTGCTTTTTTGAAGTTTTCAATAAACATTATTTTGTAGTATTTCTTTATTATTCTTAATTAGATGGTTTAGATTAATGTCAGCTAGAAATCATCCTTTGTGGTATGAAATTGAATTTGCAGTGTGTGGTTTAAGTAGTGAATCGCTGAAAACTGCAAACCGGACGTCGTGGGTTCAATCCTCGCTTGCGGTTTGTCGCCAATTCAAGTTCACTCAATTCGCTTTGATAGTTACTGCTTGATACTAATGATATCATCGGTGTGCTATTACGGTCTCTGCTGGTAATAGGCTGTAACTAAAACTTAGAAATGTTGCAATTTGTCCAGGATTTGCAAAATTGTGGGTCCGCAACAGGGATGAACCAATGTTACGAGACCTCAAATTTAGTGAATATGAAAATACTCGTTTTGCGGTTGAAGCCTCTTCTGGCCTGCGGGTGTATGGTGTGAATGGTCTAGGTAGCGGTAACAACTCACGTTGCAGCCCCATTCATGGTCTCCAATCCATTCGGAAGTAAAGGTGTATCAGTGAACAAGAAACCTAAAGACGAATTCGAATTACAGGTTTCGAGCATCCTCTACTCTGGAGTCGAAGAGTCCCTACTTTATGCAATACAATTTTGATAGAAAACATTTGTCAAAATTTTCTATTCGATTTAAAATCAAGAACGAGCAATTTTCGGGCTAAAAGAGCAGCCCATCCGAATATTTATTAGTATCAAAAAAATTTTGAGAAACTCCTGACTAAAAAAAACCGTTAAAAGATTAAAAAGAAATAAAATTTTTGAAAAAAAAAATTATTTTCATACGCGACAAAAGTAGTATGTGGCAACACCATTAAATTTTGCATTTTTGACGCAAAAGCAATTCTTGTCTTTACGAAGCAAATGAAACAGACCATGAAAAGCTCGATGTACTCTTCTTCAGGAAAAATTTCTTTCACGTTTCTTATCTATGGCAGCTATCTAATTTATGACGATACCTAAGTAGAAAAAAATCCGACTTTTCAGGAGATCGAAAAAACTGAAATGACTGCGTCACATGGCCATAGCTTTTGGACGGTTCGACGCATTATAAAAATATTTCTAGAATTGATACAAACACGCGGGGGAGACATCTCAATTTTCCCAACTCGAACATCTAATTTTTCCTAACTTTGACGAGTTAGACGAAATTTGAATTTCGCGACCTTATACAGTTCAGTGAATGCGTTCAAGTATGATAAAGAGGGAAATACTTTTGGGACCATTTTTCAGCAGAGCTTTGTATGGTGACAGTTGTTCTATGTTATATAGTTCTGTGCCATAAACTGATGAGAACATTACACTCCTCCCACGGCCGAGTGTCTACTCTTTCAAAGCCTTTTATTAATTCTCTCCCAACTCGCTGTGACGCTGTTGGTTTTGGCAGTTACGACAGTTTACCTCTGGGGTACAGATTTGAGGTAGAAAAAGACTCCCTCCCCCCCACTCCCTCCCCCCCTAACAACCAAACTCCATTCCAAACATTTATAGCCACTCCGTTCCATTGGGGATAAAAAAATAAATGAAAAATATATTTAAAAATGTCGGTAACAATTTTATATTCCAAAAAATGCTAAATAAAAAATATATCAAAAGTCGCACTTTTTCTTCGGATTCATAGGTGAACCTACAGGACACTGGAATTCGTTAGCGAAATCCTCTGAATTCGTGACAGTTCCGATAATCCGAAAATACGAAGGTGAATGTACGGCTTGGCTTCGGATTTCCTGGCTCTTATCGCACCAGGTTTGAGCAAAAGTTACGAAAAACAGCTGCGTCGATGTAAGATTGAGTCCTGGAATTGGATCTTCTCCATTCTCCTTGCCATTCTCTTGCAGCCACTTTTTGTACGACAAATAGGACAGTCGTAATCCTTTATTATCCGGAGCATTTTCTCCAATCGTCTTCACACCATCTATGTGTTCTTTGAGGCCCGAAAATGAGAAGTTATTGTATTGCCTAGCAATGCAGAGGGTTTTAACAAAATAATTGATTTTTGTCGTTAGATCGACCCGTTTTTGGATGTTCCCTTTTGAATCTTTCAGGAAAGCTGATATATCGAAACTGTGAATCATTTCGTGGCCAAGGATGTACCCAATTGATCCGTACTTAGCCCAATGGGGATAATCTACATGGTAAATTGGGGGTTGTAGAATTCCCGCTGGGATCAAAAGTGAGTTCACCGATGGATAATAAAAGGCATTCACCTCCATGGGATATGTGGTATCCGAGGAGTAAGTGGAATTGTGAATCATTCGGTTGTAAATTTTGCGCATTTGAATGAAATTGTAGTGGAAGTCCTGTGGGTCGATGTCGAGATCATTAAAGTCGTTGAAGAGGTGGTCGGTAAAGTTAAAGGACGATATGAGTCCTACTTGGAACGTGGCCTCTTTGGTCTTTTGGATAAATGCCTCCCTGGATGGAGCCTCAATCCATTTCGCATTCTCTAGAAACTCCAAGAATTCATCTCTTATGTCGGTAATGATTTTAAGGACTTCATTTTGTTTCTCTTTGCTAAAATACTGTCTAAGGAATAGTGCACTACCTGGAAGTTTTATATACTTGTCCAATCCGGAAGAGCAAGAAATATGCTCAGTGAATCTTTCCATCAGCATTAAGAAAATATAGCTTGCAACTTTCTTTTCGTTCGCTTGATTCAGATAGGTGGCAATTTTTTTGAAACACTCAACGCAATCAACTTCAATTGTGTAGTTTTTGTCCATTTCTAGTTCAATTTTTCCAAAATATTCCCCCCAATTGATTTCCGGTATTGATTTCTTTAATTCTTCGTATAAGAAAGTGCCGCCATCCTGTTTGGATTCATTGTAAGCTAAATACATTTGACTGTCAACTTCGATAATATCATCAATCACTCCTTCGACTTGATCTTTGTTAATATTAAAGTGTTTCAGTGTATCTTTAATTTTTCGGCGATTATAAATTTTACATTGACTGCTGCTGGACACGAATGTCCTCAGTGGGCTAAATTGTATAGACCTATCCACTGATAATTCTATCGTTTCCGAAGAAGGACTCACTTCCACAGATATTATAAAATCCAAGTCGATTGTTTTGGCTTCACCAATGGCTTCAACCCAATTAAATTTGCTTATATCCTCACTCTGTTCATCAGGATTATCAAATGGATATCCTGGAATTTCACGCAAATACTTTATTACAGAAGGAGAGACTTGAGAGCGTTTTATTTTATTGCACGATTTGTATAAGTCAATCAGTTTCTGCTCAGCAGTACTTATTCCTGACGGTTGATCATTCATGATTTCCTCCTCTGGGAAGAAAAATCTTGATTCAGGCAAAGTTTCCGATTTTCCATATTTCTTTATTAGCTTCTGGTATATACTATTTGTCAATAAAGATAATGATGTAATAGAAGAATAGTCTTGCTTCCAACGTCCACAAGAATACTCATAAAAGTCTTCACAAGGATCAACTTCCAGGTTCATTACACTCTTCACGTAATCGCCGTGTGCTTTCCGAAGCGATTCTGGTGTTTGATCTTCCTTCCATAACTTTTTTATTTGGGATCTCTGTGCCTGAAAAAATTAGAAATATATTTTTAGTTAACTTTGATCAAAGAAAATTTTTACAACGAAATTTTAGTGTTTATTGGTTATATGCACTGATATCCTACTACTAGATCAAGCCATTTGCTATCTCAAATGGACCACTGAAACGTCAAAAAGCTATGACGAAAAAAAGGGACAAAGCTAGTAATTCTGGGAAATTAAAATTCTGGAAAAAAATGCCTATGCAGGTCCCCGACGGAATATTATTCAATCCCTATACCGATTATTCATGTTAATATTCAGAGCTGCCACTGTACATTAATATGCAGTTCCCTAAACCGTGTATAAGTCTTATGAGTTCGACGTAAAACATATAATTCAAGTGTTATTGAGTTTGTTGATTCGAACGTCTGACATCACTAAAATTCGAAGACAAAATGAGACAACCATAGTCAAGCTGTCCCATATTTTTGCTATGGAATTGTTCGAGTGCAGCGATCTAGTAGTACGATATCTGTGGTTATATGGCATATTTTTTGGTTTTCTTGAAACTATTTCAATTCAAATTACCGAATTGCTCACGGTAAACAATTGAATACAAGTCTCTAACAGAGATTCGTTGTGTTAATCTGATGATGATCCAACATGGAATTCTCAGGATCGAAACTTGACTTTTTTACAATTCCCCATTGTTTGTTTGCCAGATTGGCAATTATACTCGTAGCTTTTGTTATGTTTTTAAATCTTTTTGGTTGGTCTTTTAAACATTTTTGGTTGTAAACTAGTTGGTGTAAATATTCAATTGTTTTGTCAATGCAACTTTGGTTTAAAAATTCAATATTTTGGTTTAAAAGTTCGAGTCTAAATTTTTCACCGTTGATGGTCTCAATCCGACGTAGTTTCATTTCACTTCAGTTTCACTGTAACATGAAAAATAATATTACGCTAATATTTTTATCAGCGATTCGTTGTTTCACATTTCATATCTAATCCTGCCAATTTTATATAATAATCACACCAATGTAAAACATATTTTACGTCTACCCGGTACAACTGTGCTTACCGCGAATTTTAACATGCGGCATATTTTTTTAAGCCCAACTGACACGTTCTACGAGGATGACAAACATTTGTAAATTACCTTGACCACTCCATTATATAAAACCACTTGAAGAGCTAAAATTAGCAAAGTTTTACGTTTTAACCACATTTTGGGCGTCTAATAACAATAATGTGTTTTTAATCACTGCCAAAATGGAACTTAAAAGCTGTCTTTTGGCTATGTTTGGATTTTTATGTATAAATTTTAAAACTGATAATATATGAAAAAAAAAGTTTTTTGATAATTTTTGAATGTGTAGGTTAATGTTATAGGGTAACTGTACCAGAGTTGTTGCCACAACTGATGTTTGTTGTGGTAGATATTTTTGTGGAGTTTTTGAGTTGAATTAATTTTATATTTTAGATTTCACGATGCAAATTTGGTTTATTGACGACTCAGTTTATCAACGATTCAATATAAAAGTTTTTTTTACAGTCCAATCAATGTTTCGGCCTGCGAAAATTGTTCTGGTTTGTGAATGAGTCAGCCATCTGGTAAAAAAATTACTGCAAACTACAACATTTTATAAAGAAACTACAACATTTTATAAAGAGAGAAAACAAAAATAAAAACTAAGAATATCCTTACCTTTGAGATATCCTTACAGACTTTTGACATCCGGACTTTTGACTTACGGACTTTTGACTTACGGACTTTTTTGACCGCAAAAATCCACAGGTGAGTCTTTTTTTCCGAAAAACTTGAGGAAAAGGATAATCATGTTATCCTATCCGGACCTTCTGTTATCCTTACAACGACCAAGTAGTAAACCCATTGTATTGTTATCGGAGTAACATTTGTGTGCAAAATTTTAAATCATTCGGATGAAAAACAGTGGGTTCAAATTAGATTACAAGATTTTGACCCTGACAAATAGACAAACAAACAGACAAAAAAGCAACCTAAATAAGCAAGCAAAAGGAGCATATTAGGCAAGATTTGTGTTAAAATCAATGTTCTAGAACCCAGAACCCCTATCCACCTGTAAAATTTCGATAAACTTCGCCTTTGTGAGCATCTACTATGTTATGGAAGGAACATACTCTGACAATTTTAGGTTTTTATCCACAGGGGATGTATGGTATCGAAAAATATATAAACTCAAGAGTGCTTAGAATATTATTTCACACTAGCTTGCATACCCATCGTTGCCGGGTTAAGTTTTTTTAAAAAAAAATTTTTGATGGTCTATGTTGGAGCTAAACTTTAGGCCAATCGGCTCGGTAGTTTCCCCGCGAAAGAGTAACATAGCGCAAAAACTAAGTTTCAAAATCACTTTACCCCCTCCCCTTACTCCCCCCACCTATCGGGCTACTTTTTAATGGGTCTATGTTGGTGCTGGACCCCCGACGAACATCTATGCCGAATTTCAAGCCAATCGGTTCAGTAGTTTCCCCGCGAAAGAGTAACATAACGCAAAAACTAAGTTTCGAAATCACTTTACCCCCTCCCCTTACTCCCCCCACCCCTCGCACTACTTTTCCGTATTCCTATGTTGGAACCAGAACTACCACAGACAATCATGCCAAATTTCAAGTCAATCGGTTCAGCCGTTTTTGCGTGAAAGAGGAACAGACAGACCGACAGATAGACAGACAGACAGACACCAACTCATTTTTATATATTAGTATGATAAATCTGCTATATATCAAAATTCAATGGAGCTGCTAATCTCCTTTCGAATTTTGAGAGAGAGAGAAAAAATCTCTTTCAAAATTCTATCTGTTCTTAGACATAATACCTTTAGATCGTGGCATTTAGTACTGCACTAAAAATTAGTATTACACTTTATCTCAATACCGTCCCTAACCTCAAAAGTTTTGCACCTTTTTTAAATTGTGCAAAGAGGAAAAAAGCCAATTTTGGTTTATTTCAACATTGGATTTTATGTGTTTCTTAAAAAAATCAACGACTATCAAAATATTAATACTAGCGAACTAAACTCATCGCACTAACATTATATCTGCGATCTAAACGTAGTCATAGAGTATTTCGTCCCTTGGCAAATGTAGCTTTTCTTATGGTTTTTTCTTATTTATTATTTTCAAAATTTTTTCTTGTGTTTTTTGCTAATTTTTATTGTTTATATAGTACCTACTAAAAACCATAAGAAAGCAACATAGCCCTCTTTCGTTCTCACCATTTTCTACTTGGAAAAACAAGTCTTTTGTGTGTTTATTTTTTTACATAAGATATCACAAAGTTGGTTGTAATATTTTTCTAGGTATATTGTCCGTACGTCTTTTTACTTATTTGTTCAAATGTAAACATTCCACAAAATGAATTCTGAATAGAAAAAGTGTTTAGTCTTTTTAAGCGCCTTCTACCCTATAATTTTTTTTAAAGATTTGCTATCAAATTTGAAAGGTTTATAGGTTAATTAAATATTATTTAATTTTTGCTTTCTGTATTAAGTAATATCAGTTAAAACAAAATGAAGTTAATTTTTAATGAACAAAAAATAATCAATTTCGGGTTCATTTACTTTTTGATTGAAAGTAAAGCTATAGCCGGGTAAGCATGTGAAATCGGCCGCTGCTCCGATTTGGCAGTTATTTTTTTTGGAAATAACTTATCATGAATCTTAAGTCGTGACAAATTTTCTGTCCCGAAAATTCATACTTTGGACAACAAAATTTTTAGAATTTGAAGAAAATTAAAATCTAATTTTAAATGCCTGTAACTTCTGAATGAATTGTCTGAATTTAATATTTTAGAGAGAGATTTGTAATTCGTTCAGAAGTTACAGGCATTTAAAATTTTCAAGATTTTCATTTTCCTCAAATTTTGTTTCTTGTTCGACAAAAAACTGTTGGCGTTTTCTCAATATTTATTAAGATTTAATCAAAAAACATAACAAAAGCTATAATTGCCAATCTGGGAATTATTGAAAACCCGTATGGTGATATGGCATTGTTGGAAGTTTAAGTGAACGGCGAACAGTTGTATCAAAATTCCTCTTTGAAGTCAAACTTTCCAATAAGATTTTTTAAAATTTATTCCACTCGGATTTTGATGTATGGGAGTTTTCTGTAGAATCATATCCTAAATAACTTTTGTTCTTGCACTTTTTTTGATAAGATGCACCGTTTTTGAGATATTCGCAAAAAAACCTTTTCGTTCGGCCCATTTTTGCCCATTAACCAACTTAGCCTTGCATTTTACGAAAAACGAATCTACCTAAAATTTCAAGCCTCTAGCTCAGTCCGTGCGCCCGCAATTCGCGCGTTTGAGATTACAAAACTCAAAAACTGCTGGACCGAATTTTTACGCGGTTTTTTGCAAAATGATCTGCGTTGTCAGGAGCAGGTTTTTAGCTATGTTAGATTTTCAAAATTGGAAACAGAAGGTCCTGTAAGGATAACGTTTTTCCCCAAAAGTTTTTAAGTTATTTATGGTTTTTTGGGATTCTAAAATTTATACAAAAAACCTTAAGCTGCCACCGTAGGGTCTGCTAGTATCCTATAATATAATACGAGGAATGTCTGTCTGTCTGTCTGTCTGTCTGCACAAACGATCTCGAAAAACCGCCTAACGATTTTCACGAAACTTGGGGGTTAGGGATTTGCGGGGACAAGGAATCGATCTAGATAGGTCTTACCTCTGAGAAAATTCCCCTCGAGACCCCTCGCCTGGTATTTTCGAATTGGGTAGTCCGATCTTAATGAAACTTTACAGAATTACTAAGGGGGCTAAGAGCTTTCGATTTTTCCACTACAAACCTGACATTTTCCTCCCCTCGATACCCCTCGGCTGGTATCTTCGAACTGGGTGGTCCGATCTTAATGAAACTTTACAGTATTACTAAGGGGACTATTTTATTTTTATTTATTTTATGTGTATGGGATGGTGCTTTCTCGCTCCCGTGTCACCGCGACCTTAAGATCTATTGTGACTTCCCCATGGGGACTAAGGGCTTTCGATTTTTCCAATACAAACCTGACTTTTCCCTCCCCTCGATAACCCTCACTCAACCGATTTCTATGAAATTTTGTTATCGCGCGTTAGTTTTATTTCTAGCTTTCTAAGTCGGGAATTTAAAAACTCTGGAAAAGCTGTGTAAAGATAATGTGAATTTAGTTTTCCCCAAAAATCAGCAAAAGTAGGATTTTGAGGTCACCGAGCATAGCTCGGTCTTCCTGGTACTGATATATGATATAGAGTATAAAAATTACATAAAATAAAAAGAATAACTAAAAAAACCATGAATAAATTTTTTTTTAAAAATTGCAAAATTGTTTTATTGATTATACAAAAGAAATACAATTATTTTTTTATGAAAATTCACATTTCTTTATGGGATTCATTTTGCTGCCACGAGGACATCGATATGCTTCAGCGAAATCCTTATTGTAGGCGAGTGTTATAAGGACGCGTGCCTCGTTTGGAGAATGCACATCCGACAAATCGAGATCGGCATCATCATCCCTGTACGAGCACCAATTTTGCGCAAAGGATAAAAAAAATCCCTGTCTCGGTGTTAAATTTAATTCTGGAATTTCTTCCTTTTGCTGCTGATCCCAATGTTGTTTCAACCATTGCTCGTATGCCATGTACGACAATTTCAGTCCTGCATGGTCGGCAATATTCTCTCCGATTGTATTTGCTCCATCGATGTGTCCTTTGTCGATAAATGTAAAATCATTATAGCGTCTTCCTAAGCACAAGGACTGAATAAAGTAATTGATTAGAGTCTCGCCTGACATTTTCTGTACTTTCACATTTGCATCGTACATGTAGTTGTTGAAATCGATCGCATGGCAAAATTCATGACCCAGAATAGAACCGATTCTTCCGAATTTCGCCCAGCCAGGATACAATGGATGATAGAAAGGCGGCAGAGATATACCCAAGAATATTTGAAGTTCGTTGATGTTGGGATCGTATTGTGCGTTTATGTTTGTTACGTCGACTTTTTGAAAATATTCACGCAAGGTTGATATGTCAAATTCGTATTTATGCTTTTGTAACTGCATAGCATTTTGGAAATACCGCTTAGGATGAATTATTATTGAGTTCATAAACTCCATTTCCTTCTTCAAGACCTTGTGGTAGTTGTCTTTTGGCCAATATGCAACGTTTATGGTAGATTGATGGATTTTATCAGCCAATAATTGCCTGTCTGATTCCTTCATCCACGTGCAGGTATCCAAATATGGTACAAATTGATTTCTTAATCCACCTGCCATACCCAAAATATCTTCATCCATTTCTGTGCTAAAGTGTCTTCGAAGAAAGAATGCATCGGCGACATTTTGCATTAAATATACTGTCTTTTTGTAACAATATTTCGATCTGTCTGGAACTGGAATTATATCACTGGAATATTCCGCTACTAAGTAAGCTAACTCCAGGAAAAGATACTTTTTTATCGTGTCGTTCGATGCTTCGGATAAAACTTCTTCTAAACTTTCAAAAAATTCTCCATTCTTGACAGGCACTTCGTCTTTATCAAGTGGTTTTTGTGTGACGAGGGTTATAAGCTTTTCCCAATTTATACTTGGTAGAAGTTCTGAGAATTTTTGGATTGGAAGTTCGCTTATTCCTGTAAAACTTTCATCATCGCTTAAAGATATTTCGATATGCGAAAGCATTTTGTGAAACATAATTGCATCATCGATGACTGGTTGAACGTGCTTTTCCTCAACACCAACATAACTCAACACTTTCTTCATTTCGTCCATTTTGTAGAAGGAGCATGATTTCTTACCCTTTTTCTGTGATTTTTTATATTCTGGCCACTCGTTAGGTGGTGCCAATACCCAAACTGTGGTGTTCTTAACGGTCACGTATACGAAACGGACAAAAGTTGGTTTATTCATGTACAGAAGTTCCATCAGTATATCTTGCCATGAAACACGATCATTTGTTAGCCAATCCATATATGATTGCATAAAATTAATAGCCAATTTTGGTCCCCTTTCCTTAATAGTGTCCACATCCATGCAAGATTGATAGAAATCTCGAAGTTTCAATTCGGCTGCGGTTATTGGCACTGAGTTTTGAAAATTCTCCCATGGGAAAACATAACCATTTGAACTTTCTGTGATATCAGCTGATAGATCGTTTTCTCGAACGAAACCTAACTTAATCCCGAGCAAATCCATTTCATTCGATACAACCGGTGGCGCTCCGTGGAGTCTTCCTTCCTTATAGTTTCCACAAGCATATTGATAGAAATCATTGCATGGATCTACTGAAAAATTCATTGTTTCCCGCATCACATTAATAAGCACTGGTCGCATGGATCCTTGTGTGTGGTTCATGAAGAAAAGCTTTTTCCATTCGTCAAGAGTTCCATTCTGGAAGATTTTCACCATAAAAATTTTCACACAAACACTAAGAAAAAAATTTCATTGAAAAACTTACAGAACTGTGTACTGCACAGGTGTAAAAAACTGCTAAGAATATGAAAATATTCAGTTTGGACATTTTTCTTAAGTTCATCGCCCAAAACACTAAAATATGCGAACACCCACAAAATCAAACCAACAGTAATAGATTTTTTGAACTGAACTCCAACTCATGCCCAAAAATTATATGAGATTATCAAAAATTTATTTTAAAATTGATGCCTAAAGGTTATCAGAGTTATTTGAATGTTTGCAAAAATTTTGTTAGGTTGGGTTAATTATGGGGTCGTTTACGATGTTTTTAGTTTATTTTGGCAAATTTTTTTTTAAAGAAAAAATTACAATAAAAAAGAATTTTAAAAATTCTAAAAACATGCGAATCGCCGCGCAGTGAATTCTGAAAAGATAAACATTATAAAACATAAGATTAGCCAAAACTGTCAGGGGCCAATCGGCAAATACTCTATACGAAAGCAGACAAAATTTTTATTAAAAAAAAGAGTGGAAAATAGTGCTCTGAATGTATTTTAATGTATGAAACGGTTATGTAAAGTCATATTATAAACAAATTTCGTCCAAACAAATTTGGTACGACGTACCGTTTTCGAGAAACAAGTATTGCAATTGTATGAGGAGGGAGTAGTGGTTCAACTGGATTTCGATGTATTGAGAAATTATGTAAAAGCATTTCTTACATACATTTTACCTTTTAAATAATTTTCAATACGAGTCACCGTTTTCGAGAAAACCACAATAAAACTTTTTCGATTTTATCGGGAGGGGCGAAGGAATGGTCCGATTTTGTCCGTTCAAGAACTTAGCCCTGCTATTTACTTGCAACTCTACAAAAGTTCAAGTCTCTAGCTCAATCCTTTCGAAAGTCATGGTGTTCACGGACTGACGGACAGACAGAAATAAAAATCTTTTGTTCATTTTTGTGATCAATGGTTAGTTCGATACGTTTTTTTTTCCGAGACATTTTTCATCAAGTAAATATTTTTTTTTCGAATTTTTAGAGGGTTCCTCATAGTGTAGGAAAAATATTTCCGAGACCTTTTCCATCCAGTAAATATTTTTTTTGAATTTTTAGAGCCTTGTTCTTGGTAGGAAAAATATTTCCGAGATTTTTTCTACCCGGGAAATATTTTTTTCGAATTTTTAGAGGCTTGTTCTAAGTAGGAAAAATATTTCCGAGACCTTTTCCATCCAGTGAATATTTTTTTTTTGAATTTTTAGAGGCTTGTTCTTCTCTCTCTCGGAAATAGGTCTCGGAAATATTTTTCCTACTATGAGGAAGCCCCTAAAAATTCGAAAAAAAATTTACTGGATAGAAAAGGTCTCGAAAATATTTTTCCTACCAAGAACAAGCCTCTAAAAATTCGAAAAAAATATTTACTGGATGGAGAAGGTCTCGGAAATATTTTTCCTACCAAGAACAAGCCTCTAAAAATTCAAAAAAAAAATATTCACTGGATGGAAAAGGTCTCGGAAATATTTTTCCTACCAAGAACAAGTCTCTAAAAACTCGAATTTTTAGAGGCTTGTTTTTCATAGGAAAAATATTTCCGAGACCTTTTCCATCCAGTAAATATTTTTTTCGAGTTTTTAGAGACTTGTTCTTGGTAGGAAAAATATTTCCGAGACCTTTTCCACCCAGTGAATATTTTTTTTTTGAATTTTTAGAGGCTTGTTCTTGGTAGGAAAAATATTTCCGAGACCTTTTCCATCCAGTGAATATTTTTTTTTGAATTTTTAGAGGCTTGTTCTTGGTAGGAAAAATATTTCCGAGATTTTTTCTACCCGGGAAATATTTTTTTCGAATTTTTAGAGGCTTGTTCTAAGTAGGAAAAATATTTCCGAGATTTTTTCTACCCGGGAAATATTTTTTTCGAATTTTTAGAGGCTTGTTTTTCACAGGAAAAATATTTCCGAGACCTTTTCCATCCAGTAAATATTTTTTTCGAGTTTTTAGAGACTTCTTCTTGGTAGGAAAAATATTTCCGAGACCTTTTCCATCCAGTGAATATTTTTTTTTGAATTTTTAGAGGCTTGTTCTTGGTAGGAAAAATATTTTCGAGACCTTTTCTATCCAGTAAATTTTTTTTCGAATTTTTAGGGGCTTCCTCATAGTAGGAAAAATATTTCCGAGACCTTTTCCATCCAGTGAATATTTTTTTTTGAATTTTTAGAGGCTTGTTCTTGGTAGGAAAAATATTTCCGAGACCTTTCTACCCGGGAAATATTTTTTTCGAATTTCTAGAGGCTTCCTCATAGTAGGAAAAATATTTCCGAGACCTTTTTCATCCAGTAAATATTTTTTTCGAATTTTTAGAAGCTTGTTCTTTGTAGGAAAAATATTTCCGAGACCTTTTCTATCCGGTAAATATTTTTTTCGAATTTTTAGAGGCTTCCTCATAGTAGGAAAACTATTTCCAAGACCTTTTCCATCCAGTAAATATTTTTTTCGAGTTTTTAGAGGTTTGTTCTTCGTAGGAAAAATATTTCCGAGACTTTTTCCATCCAGTAAATATTTTTTTTGAATTTTTATAGGCTTGTTTTTTGTAGGAAAAATATTTCCGAGAACTTTTCTACCCGGGAAATTTTTTTTTCGAGTTTTTAGAGGCTTCCTCATAGTAGGAAAATTATTTCCGAGAACTTTTTCATCCAGTGAATATTTTTTTCGAATTTTTAGAGGCTTGTTCTTGGTAAGAAAAATTTTTTCGAGACCTTTACCATCCAGTAAATATTTTTTTTCGAATTTTTAGAGACTTGTTCTAAGTAGGAAAAATATTTCCGAGACCTTTTCTATCCAGTAAATATTTTTTTCGAATTTATAGAGGCTTCCTCATAGTAGGAAAATAATTTCCGAGACCTTTTCCATCCAGTAAATATTTTTTTCGAATTTTTAGAGGCTTGTTCTTAGTAGGAAAAATATTTTCGAGACCTTTTCCATCCAGTGAATATTTTTTTTCGAATTTTTAGAGACTTGTTCTAAGTAGGAAAAATATTTCCGAGAACTTTTCTACCCGGGAAATTTTTTTTTCGAGTTTTTAGAGGCTTCCTCATAGTAGGAAAATTATTTCCGAGACCTTTTTCATCCAGTGAATATTTTTTTCGAATTTTTAGAGGCTTGTTCTAAGTTGGAAAAATATTTCCGAGACCTTTTCTACCCGGGAAATATTTTTTTCGAATTTTTAGAGGCTTGTTCTAAGTAGGAAAAATATTTCCGAGACCTTTTTCATCCAGTGAATATTTTTTTCGAGTTTTTAGAGGCTTGTTCTTGGTAGGAAAAATATTCCCGAGACCTATTTCATCCAGTAAATATTTTTTTCGCATTTTTAGAGGCTTGTTCTAAGTAGGAAAAATATTTTCGAGACCTTTTCCATCCAGTGAATATTTTTTTCGGATTTTTAGAGGCCTGTTCTTCGAAGGAAAATTATTTCCGAGACCTTTTTCATCCAGTAAATATATTTTTCGAGTTTTTAGGAACTTGTTCTTTGTAGAAAAAATATTTCCAAGACCTGTTCTACTCGGGAAATATTCTTTTCTAGTTTTTAGAGGCTTGTTCTTGGTAGGAAAAATATTTCCGAGACCTTTCTACCCGGGAAATATTTTTTTCGAATTTCTAGAGGCTTCCTCATAGTAGGAAAAATATTTCCGAGACCTTTTTCATCCAGTAAATATTTTTTTCGAATTTTTAGAAGCTTGTTCTTTGTAGGAAAAATATTTCCGAGACCTTTTCTATCCAGTAAATATTTTTTTCGAATTTATAGAGGCTTCCTTATAGTAGGAAAATTATTTCCGAGACCTTTTTCATCCAGTAAATATTTTTTTCGAATTTTTAGAGGCTTGTTCTTGGTAGGAAAATTATTTCCGAGACCTATTCTACTCGGGAAATATTTTTTTCGAATTTTTAGAGGCTTGTTCTTAGTAGGAAAAATATTTTCGAGACCTTTTCCATCCAGTGAATATTTTTTTTCGAATTTTTAGAGACTTGTTCTTGGTAGGAAAGATATTTCCGAGACCTTTCTACCCGGGAAATATTTTTTTCGAATTTCTAGAGGCTTCCTCATAGTAGGAACAATATTTCCGAGACCTTTTTCATCCAGTAAATATTTTTTTCGAATTTTTAGAAGCTTGTTCTTTGTAGGAAAAATATTTCCGAGACCTTTTTCATCCAGTGAATATTTTTTTCGAATTTTTAGAGGCTTGTTCTTGGTAGGAAAAATATTTCCGAGACCTATTTCATCCAGTAAATATTTTTTTCGCATTTTTAGAGGCTTGTTCTAAGTAGGAAAAATATTTCCGAGACCTTTTTCTTCCAGTGAATATTTTTTTCGAGTTTTTAGAGGCTTGTTCTTGGTAGGAAAAATATTTCCGAGACCTATTTCATCCAGTAAATATTTTTTTCGAATTTTTAGGGGCTTCCTCATAGTAGGAAAAATATTTCCGAGACCTTTTCCATCCAGTGAATATTTTTTTCGGATTTTTAGAGGCCTGTTCTTCGAAGGAAAATTATTTCCGAGACCTTTTTCATCCAGTAAATTTTTTTTTTTTCGAATTTTTAGAGGCTTGTACTTGGTAGGAAAAATATTTTTGAGAACTTTTCTACCCGGGAAATATTTTTTTCGAGTTTTTAGAGGCTTGTTCTTGGTAGGAAAAATATTTCCGAGACCTTTTCCATCCAGTAAATATTTTTTTCGAGTTTTTAGAGGTTTGTTCTTCGTAGGAAAAATATTTCCGAGACCTTTTCCATCCAGTAAATATTTTTTTCGAGTTTTTAGGGGCTTGTTCTTCGCAGGAAAAATATTTCCGAGACCTTTTCCATCCAGTAAATATTTTTTTCGAATTTTTAGAGGCTTGTTCTAAGTAGGAAAATAATTTCCGAGACCTTTTTCATCCAGTAAATTTTTTTTCGAATTTTTAGAGGCTTGTTCTAAGTTGGAAAAATATTTCCGAGACCTTTTCTACCCGGGAAATATTTTTTTCGAATTTTTAGAGGCTTGTTCTAAGTAGGAAAAATATTTCCGAGACATTTTTCATCCAGTAAATATTTGTTTCGAATTTTTAGAGGCTTGTTCTTCGTAGGAAAAATATTTCCGAGACTAAATATTTTTTTCGAATATTTAGAGGCTTGGTCTAAGTAGGAAAAATATTTCCGAGACCTTTTTGATCCAGTAAATATTTTTTTCGAATTTTTAGAGGCTTGTTCTAAGTTGGAAAAATATTTCCGAGACCTTTTCTACCCGGGAAATATTTTTTTCGAATTTTTAGAGGCTTGTTCTAAGTAGGAAAATAATTTCCGAGACCTTTTTCATCCAGTAAATATTTTTTTCGAGTTTTTAGAGGTTTGTTCTTCGCAGGAAAAATATTTCCGAGACCTTTTCCATCCAGTAAATATTTTTTTCGAGTTTTTAGAGGCTTGTTCTAAGTAGGAAAAATATTTCCGAGACCTTTTCTATCCAGTAAATATTTTTTTCGAGTTTTTAGAGGCTTGTTCTTCGTAGGAAAAATATTTCCGAGACCTTTTCCATCCAGTAAATATTTTTTTCGAATTTTTAGAGGCTTGTTCTAAGTAGGAAAAATATTTCCGAGACATTTTTGATCCAGTAAATATTTTTTTCGAATTTTTAGAGGCTTGTTCTAAGTTGGAAAAATATTTCCGAGACCTTTTCTACCCGGGAAATATTTTTTTCGAATTTTTAGAGGCTTGTTCTAAGTAGGAAAATAATTTCCGAGACCTTTTTCATCCAGTAAATATTTTTTTCGAGTTTTTAGAGGTTTGTTCTTCGCAGGAAAAATATTTCCGAGACCTTTTCCATCCAGTAAATATTTTTTTCGAGTTTTTAGAGGCTTGTTCTAAGTAGGAAAAATATTTCTGAGAACTTTTTCATCCAGTAAATATTTTTTTCGAGTTTTTAGAGGCTTGTTCTTCGTAGGAAAAATATTTCCGAGACCTTTTCCATCCAGTAAATATTTTTTTCGAATTTTTAGAGGCTTGTTCTAAGTAGGAAAAATATTTCCGAGACATTTTTGATCCAGTAAATATTTTTTTCGAATTTTTAGAGGCTTGTTCTAAGTTGGAAAAATATTTCCGAGACCTTTTCCAGCCAAGAAATATTTTTTTTCGAATTTTTAGAAGCCTGTTCTTAGTAAGAAAAATATTTCCGAGACCTTTTTCATCAAGTAAATATTTTTTTCGAATTTTTAGAAGCTTGTTCTAAGTGGGAAAATATTTTCGAGACATTTTTCATCCAGTAAATATTTTTTTCGAATATTTAGAGGCTTGTTCTAAGTAGGAAAAATATTTCCGAGACCTTTTTGATCCAGTAAATATTTTTTTCGAATTTTTAGAGGCTTGTTCTAAGCAGGAAAAATATTTCCGATACCTTTTCCATCCAGTAAATTTTTTTTTCGAATTTTTAGAGGCTTGTTCTAAGTTGGAAAAATATTTCCGAGACCTTTTCTACCCGGGAAATATTTTTTTCGAATTTTTAGAGGCTTGTTCTAAGTAGGAAAAATATTTCCGAGACCTTTTTCATCCAGTAAATATTTTTTTCGAATTTTTAGAGGCTTGTTCTTCGTAGGAAAAATATTTCCGAGACCTTTTCCACCCCGGAAATATTTTTCTCGAATTTTTAAAGGCTTGCTGTGAGTAGGAAAAATATTTCTGAGACCTTTTCCACCCAGGAAATATTTTTCTCGAATTTTTAGAGGCTTGTTCTTGGTAGGAAAAATTTTTCCAAGACCTTTTCTATTCGGGGTGTATTTTTCTCGAATTTTGAATGGCTTGATCTGAGTAGGAAAAATATTTCTGAGACCTTTTCCAACCAAGAAATATTTTTCTCGAATTTTTAGAGGCTTGTTTTTAGTAGGAAAAATATTTCCGGGACCTTTTCCAGCCAAGAAATATTTTTTTTCGAATTTTTAGAAGCCTGTTCTTAGTAAGAAAAATATTTCCGAGACCTTTTTCATCAAGTAAATATTTTTTTCGAATTTTTAGAAGCTTGTTCTAAGTAGAAAAAATACTTGCGAGACCTTTTTTTTACCCGGGGAATGTTTTTTTTCGAATTTTTAGAGACTTGTTCTAAGTGGGAAAAATATTTTCGAGACTTTTTTTATCCAGTAAATATTTTTTTCGAATATTTAGAAGCTTGTTCTAAGTAGGAAAAATATTTCCGAGACCTTTTTGATCCAGTAAATATTTTTTTCGAATTTTTAGAGGCTTGTTCTTCGTAGGAAAAATATTTCCGAGACCTTTTCCACCCCGGAAATATTTTTCTCGAGTTTTTAAAGGCTTGCTCTGAGTAGAAAAAATATTTCTGAGACCTTTTCCACCCAAGAAATATTTTTCTCAAGTAGGAAAAATATTTCCGAGACCTTTTCCATCCAGTAAATATTTTTTTCGAGTTTTTAGAAGCCTGTTCTTAGTAAGAAAAATATTTCCGAGACCTTTTTCATCAAGTAAATATTTTTTTCGAATTTTTAGAAGCTTGTTCTAAGTGGGAAAATATTTTCGAGACATTTTTCATCCAGTAAATATTTTTTTCGAATATTTAGAGGCTTGTTCTAAGTAGGAAAAATATTTCCGAGACCTTTTTGATCCAGTAAATATTTTTTTCGAATTTTTAGAGGCTTGTTCTAAGCAGGAAAAATATTTCCGATACCTTTTCCATCCAGTAAATTTTTTTTTCGAATTTTTAGAGGCTTGTTCTAAGTTGGAAAAATATTTCCGAGACCTTTTCTACCCGGGAAATATTTTTTTCGAATTTTTAGAGGCTTGTTCTAAGTAGGAAAAATATTTCCGAGACCTTTTTCATCCAGTAAATATTTTTTTCGAATTTTTAGAGGCTTGTTCTTCGTAGGAAAAATATTTCCGAGACCTTTTCCACCCCGGAAATATTTTTCTCGAATTTTTAAAGGCTTGCTGTGAGTAGGAAAAATATTTCTGAGACCTTTTCCGCCCAGGAAATATTTTTCTCGAATTTTTAGAGGCTTGTTCTTGGTAGGAAAAATTTTTCCAAGACCTTTTCTATTCGGGGTGTATTTTTCTCGAATTTTGAATGGCTTGATCTGAGTAGGAAAAATATTTCTGAGACCTTTTCCAACCAAGAAATATTTTTCTCGAATTTTTAGAGGCTTGTTTTTAGTAGGAAAAATATTTCCGGGACCTTTTCCAGCCAAGAAATATTTTTTTTCGAATTTTTAGAAGCCTGTTCTTAGTAAGAAAAATATTTCCGAGACCTTTTTCATCAAGTAAATATTTTTTTCGAATTTTTAGAAGCTTGTTCTAAGTAGAAAAAATACTTGCGAGACCTTTTTTTTACCCGGGGAATGTTTTTTTTCGAATTTTTAGAGACTTGTTCTAAGTGGGAAAAATATTTTCGAGACTTTTTTTATCCAGTAAATATTTTTTTCGAATATTTAGAGGCTTGTTCTAAGTAGGAAAAATATTTCCGAGACCTTTTTGATCCAGTAAATTTTTTTTTCGAATTTTTAGAGGCTTGTTCTAAGCAGAAAAAATATTTCCGATACCTTTTTCATCCAGTAAATATTTTTTTTTCGAATTTTTAGAGGCTTGTTCTAAGTTCGAAAAATATTTCCGAGACCTTTTCTACCCGGGAAATATTTTTTTCGAATTTTTAGAGGCTTGTTCTAAGTAGGAAAAATATTTTCGAGACCTTTTTCATCCAGTAAATATTTTTTTCGAATATTTAGAGGCTTGTTCTAAGTAGGAAAAATATTTCCGAGACCTTTTTTATCCAGTAAATATTTTTTTCGAATTTTTAGAGGCTTGTTCTTCGTAGGAAAAATATTTCCGAGACCTTTTCCACCCCGGAAATATTTTTCTCGAGTTTTTAAAGGCTTGCTCTGAGTAGAAAAAATATTTCTGAGACCTTTTCCACCCAAGAAATATTTTTCTCAAATTTTTAGAGGCTTGTTTTTGATAGGAAAAATATTTCCAAGACCTTTTCTATTCGGGGTGTATTTTTCTCGAATTTTGAATGGCTTGTTCTTGGTAGGAAAAATATTTCCGAGACCTATTTCATCCAGTAAATATTTTTTTCGAATTTTTAGGGGCTTCCTCATAGTAGGAAAAATATTTCCGAGACCTTTTCCATCCAGTGAATATTTTTTTCGGATTTTTAGAGGCCTGTTCTTCGAAGGAAAATTATTTCCGAGACCTTTTTCGTCCAGTAAATATTTTTTTTTCGAATTTTTAGAGGCTTGTTCTTGGTAGGAAAAATATTTTTGAGAACTTTTCTACCCGGGAAATATTTTTTTCGAGTTTTTAGAGGCTTGTTCTTGGTAGGAAAAATATTTCCGAGACCTTTTCCATCCAGTAAATATTTTTTTCGAGTTTTTAGAGGTTTGTTCTTCGTAGGAAAAATATTTCCGAGACCTTTTCCATCCAGTAAATATTTTTTTCGAGTTTTTAGAGGCTTGTTCTTCGCAGGAAAAATATTTCCGAGACCTTTTCCATCCAGTAAATATTTTTTTCGAATTTTTAGAGGCTTGTTCTAAGTAGGAAAATAATTTCCGAGACCTTTTTCATCCAGTAAATTTTTTTTCGAATTTTTAGAGGCTTGTTCTAAGTTGGAAAAATATTTCCGAGACCTTTTCTACCCGGGAAATATTTTTTTCGAATTTTTAGAGGCTTGTTCTAAGTAGGAAAAATATTTCCGAGACATTTTTCATCCAGTAAATATTTGTTTCGAATTTTTAGAGGCTTGTTCTTCGTAGGAAAAATATTTCCGAGACTAAATATTTTTTTCGAATATTTAGAGGCTTGGTCTAAGTAGGAAAAATATTTCCGAGACCTTTTTGATCCAGTAAATATTTTTTTCGAATTTTTAGAGGCTTGTTCTAAGTTGGAAAAATATTTCCGAGACCTTTTCTACCCGGGAAATATTTTTTTCGAATTTTTAGAGGCTTGTTCTAAGTAGGAAAAATATTTCCGAGACCTTTTTCATCCAGTAAATATTTTTTTCGAATTTTTAGAGACTTGTTCTAAGTAGGAAAAATATTTCCGAGACATTTTTCATCCAGTAAATATTTGTTTCGAATTTTTAGAGGCTTGTTCTTCGTAGGAAAAATATTTCCGAGACCTTTTCCACCCCGGAAATATTTTTCTCGAATTTTTAAAGGCTTGCTGTGAGTAGGAAAAATATTTCTGAGACCTTTTTCATCCAGTAAATATTTTTTTCGAGTTTTTAGAGGCTTGTTCTTGGTAGGAAAAATATTTCCAAGACCTTTTCTATTCGGAGTGTATTTTTCTCGAATTTTGAATGGCTTGATCTGAGTAGGAAAAATATTTCTGAGACCTTTTCCAACCAAGAAATATTTTTCTCGAATTTTTAGAGGCTTGTTTTTAGTAGGAAAAATATTTCCGGGACCTTTTCCAGCCAAGAAATATTTTTTTTCGAATTTTTAGAAGCCTGTTCTTAGTAAGAAAAATATTTCCGAGACCTTTTTCATCAAGTAAATATTTTTTCGAATTTTTAGAAGCTTGTTCTAAGTGGGAAAATATTTTCGAGACATTTTTCATCCAGTAAATATTTTTTTCGAATATTTAGAGGCTTGTTCTAAGTAGGAAAAATATTTCCGAGACCTTTTTGATCCAGTAAATATTTTTTTCGAATTTTTAGAGGCTTGTTCTAAGCAGAAAAAATATTTCCGATACCTTTTTCATCCAGTAAATATTTTTTTTTCGAATTTTTAGAGGCTTGTTCTAAGTTCGAAAAATATTTCCGAGACCTTTTATACCCGGGAAATATTTTTTTCGAATTTTTAGAGGCTTGTTCTAAGTAGGAAAAATATTTTCGAGACCTTTTTCATCCAGTAAATATTTTTTTCGAATATTTAGAGGCTTGTTCTAAGTAGGAAAAATATTTCCGAGACCTTTTCCACCCCGGAAATATTTTTCTCGAGTTTTTAAAGGCTTGCTCTGAGTAGAAAAAATATTTCTGAGACCTTTTCCACCCAAGAAATATTTTTCTCAAATTTTTAGAGGCTTGTTTTTGGTAGGAAAAATATTTCCAAGACCTTTTCTATTCGGGGTGTATTTTTCTCGAAGTTTGAATGGCTTGATCTGAGTAGGAAAAATATTTCCGAGACCTTTTCCATCCAGTAAATATTTTTTTCGAGTTTTTAGAGGCTTGTTCTAAGTAGGAAAAATATTTCCGAGATATTTTTCATCCAGTAAATATTTGTTTCGAATTTTTAGAGGCTTGTTCTTCGTAGGAAAAATATTTCCGAGACTAAATATTTTTTTCGAATATTTAGAGGCTTGGTCTAAATAGGAAAAATATTTCCGAGATCTTTTTGATCCAGTAAATATTTTTTTCGAATTTTTAGAGGCTTGTTCTAAGTTGGAAAAATATTTCCGAGACCTTTTCTACCCGGGAAATATTTTTTTCGAATTTTTAGAAGCTTGTTCTAAGTAGGAAAAATATTTCCGAGACCTTTTTCATCCAGTAAATATTTTTTTCGAGTTTTTAGAGGCTTGTTCTTCGCAGGAAAAATATTTCCGAGACCTTTTTCATCCAGTAAATATTTTTTTCGAATTTTTAGAGGCTTGTTCTTCGCAGGAAAAATATTTCCGAGACCTTTTCCATCCAGTAAATATTTTTTTCGAGTTTTTAGAGGCTTGTTCTAAGTTGGAAAAATATTTCCGAGACCTTTTCTACCCGGGAAATATTTTTTTCGAATTTTTAGAGGCTTGTTCTAAGTAGGAAAAATATTTCCGAGACATTTTTCATCCAGTAAATATTTGTTTCGAATTTTTAGAGGCTTGTTCTTCGTAGGAAAAATATTTCCGAGACTAAATATTTTTTTCGAATATTTAGAGGCTTGGTCTAAGTAGGAAAAATATTTCCGAGACCTTTTTGATCCAGTAAATATTTTTTTCGAATTTTTAGAGGCTTGTTCTAAGTTGGAAAAATATTTCCGAGACCTTTTCTACCCGGGAAATATTTTTTTCGAATTTTTGGAAGCTTGTTCTAAGTAGGAAAAATATTTCCGAGACCTTTTTCATCCAGTAAATATTTTTTTCGAGTTTTTAGAGGCTTGTTCTAAGTAGGAAAAATATTTCTGAGAACTTTTTCATCCAGTAAATATTTTTTTCGAGTTTTTAGAGGCTTGTTCTTCGTAGGAAAAATATTTCCGAGACCTTTTCCATCCAGTAAATATTTTTTTCGAATTTTTAGAGGCTTGTTCTAAGTAGGAAAAATATTTCCGAGACATTTGTCATCCAGTAAATATTTTTTTCGAATTTTTAGAGGCTTGTTCTAAGCAGGAAAAATATTTCCGATACCTTTTTCATCCAGTAAATTTTTTTTTCGAATTTTTAGAGGCTTGTTCTAAGTTGGAAAAATATTTCCGAGACCTTTTCTACCCGGGAAATATTTTTTTCGAATTTTTAGAGACTTGTTCTAAGTGGGAAAAATATTTTCGAGACCTTTTTCATCCAGTAAATATTTTTTTCGAATTTTTAGAGACTTGTTCTAAGTGGGAAAAATATTTTCGAGACCTTTTTCATCCAGTAAATATTTTTTTCGAATATTTAGAGGCTTGTTCTAAGTAGGAAAAATATTTCCGAGACCTTTTTCATCAAGTAAATATTTTTTTCGAATTTTTAGAGGCTTGTTCTAAGTTCGAAAAATATTTTCGAGACCTTTTCTACCCGGGAAATATTTTTTTCGAATTTTTAGAGGCCTGTTCTAAGTAGGAAAAATATTTCCGAGACCTTTTCCATCCAGTAAATATTGTTTTCGAATATTTAGAGGCTTGTTCTAAGTAGGAAAAATATTTCTGAGACCTTCTCCATCCAGTAAATATTTTTTTCGAGTTTTTAGAGGTTTGTTCTTCGCAGGAAAAATATTTCCGAGACCTTTTCCATCCAGTAAATATTTTTCTCGAATTTTTAGAAGCTTATTCTTTGTAGGAAAAATATTTCCGAGACCTTTTCTATCCAGTAAATATTTTTTTCGAATTTATAGAGGCTTCCTCATAGTAGGAAAATTATTTCCGAGACCTTTTCAATCCAGTAAATATTTTTTTCGAATTTTTAGAGGCTTGTTCTTAGTAGAAAAATTATTTTCGAGACCTTTTTCATCCAGTAAATATTTTTTTTCGAATTTTTAGAGGCTTGTTCTAAGTAGGAAAAATATTTCCTAGACCTTTTCTACCCAGTAAATATTTTTTTCGAATTTTTAGAGGCTTGTTCTTTGTAGGAAAATTATTTCCGAGACCTTTTCTACCCAGTAAATATTTTTTTCGAATTTTTAGAGGCTTGTTCTAAGTAGGAAAAATATTTCCGAGACCTTTTCTATCCAGTAAATATTTTTCTCGAATTTTTAGAAGCTTATTCTTTGTAGGAAAAATATTTCCGAGACCTTTTCTATCCAGTAAATATTTTTTTCGAATTTATAGAGGCTTCCTCATAGTAGGAAAATTATTTCCGAGACCTTTTCAATCCAGTAAATATTTTTTTCAAATTTTTAGAGGCTTGTTCTTAGTAGAAAAATTATTTTCGAGACCTTTTTCATCCAGTAAATATTTTTTTCGAATTTTTAGAGGCTTGTTCTTAGTAGAAAAATTATTTTCGAGACCTTTTTCATCCAGTAAATATTTTTTTTCTAATTTTTAGAGGCTTGTTCTTGGTATGAAAAATATTTTCGAGACCTTTTCTACCCGGGAATTTTTTTTTTTTCGAATTTTTAGAGGCTTGTTCTAAGTAGGAAAAATATTTCCTAGACCTTTTCTACCCAGTAAATATTTTTTTCGAATTTTTAGAGGCTTGTTCTTTGTAGGAAAATTATTTCCAAGACCTTTTCTACCCAGTAAATATTTTTTTTCGAATTTTTAGAGGCTTGTTCTAAGTAGGAAAAATATTTCCGAGACCTTTTCTATCCAGTAAATATTTTATCGAATTTTTAGAGGCTTGTTCTAAGTAGGAAAAATATTTCCGAGACCTTTTTTATCCAGTAAATATTTTATCGAATTTTTAGAGGCTTGTTCTTGGTAGGAAAAATATTTCCGAGACATTTTCTATCCAGTAAATATTTTTGTCGAATTTTTAGAGGCTTGTTCTAAGTAGGAAAAATATTTGCGAGACCTGTTCTACTCGGAAAATTTTTTTTTCGAATTTTTAGAGGCTTGTTCTAAGTAGGAAAAATATTTCCGAGACCTTTTCTACCCAGTAAATATTTTTTTCGTATTTTTAGAGGCTTGTTCTTGGTAGGAAAAATCTTTTCGAGACCTTTTCCATCCAGTAAATATTTTTTTCGAATTTTCAGAGACTTGTTCTTTGTAGGAAAAATATTTCCGAGAACTTTTCTACCCGGGAAATATTTTTTTCGAATTTTTAGAGGGTTGTTCTAAATAGGAAAATTATTTCCGATACCTTTTTCATCCAGTAAATATTTTTTTCGCATTTTTAGAGGCTTGTTCTAAGTAGGAAAAATATTTTCGAGACCTTTTCTATCCAGTGAATATTTTTTTCGGATTTTTAGAGGCTTGTTCTTCGAAGGAAAATTATTTCCGAGACCTTTTCCATCCAGTAAATATTTTTTTCGAGTTTTTAGAGGCTTGTTCTAAGTAGGAAAAATATTTCTGAGACCTTTTCCATCCAGTAAATATTTTTTTCGAGTTTTTAGAGGTTTGTTCTTCGTAGGAAAAATATTTCCGAGACCTTTTCCATCCAGTAAATATTTTTTTCGAATTTTTAGAAGCTTATTCTTTGTAGGAAAAATATTTCCGAGACCTTTTCTATCCAGTAAATATTTTTTTCGAATTTCTAGAGGCTTCCTCATAGTAGGAAAAATATTTCCAAAACCTTTTTCATCCAGTAAATATTTTTCTCGAATTTTTAGAAGCTTATTCTTTGTAGGAAAAATATTTCCGAGAACTTTTCTATCCAGTAAATATTTTTTTCGAATTTTTAGAGGCTTGTTCTTAGTAGAAAAATTATTTTCGAGACCTTTTTCATCCAGTAAATATTTTTTTTCGAATTTTTAGAGGCTTGTTCTAAGTAGGAAAAATATTTCCTAGACCTTTTCAATCCAGTAAATATTTTTTTCGAATTTTTAGAGGCTTGTTCTTAGTAGAAAAATTATTTTCGAGACCTTTTTCATCCAGTAAATATTTTTTTCGAATTTTTAGAGGCTTGTTCTTAGTAGAAAAATTATTTTCGAGACCTTTTTCATCCAGTAAATATTTTTTTTCGAATTTTTAGAGGCTTGTTCTAAGTAGGAAAAATATTTCCTAGACCATTTCTACCCAGTAAATATTTTTTTCGAATTTTTAGAGGCTTGTTCTAAGTAGGAAAAATATTTCCGAGACCTTTTCTATCCAGTAAATATTTTTCTCGAATTTTTAGAAGCTTATTCTTTGTAGGAAAAATATTTCCGAGACCTTTTCTATCCAGTAAATATTTTTTTCGAATTTTTAGAGGCTTGTTCTTAGTAGAAAAATTATTTTCGAGACCTTTTTCATCCAGTAAATATTTTTTTCGAATTTTTAGAGGCTTGTTCTTAGTAGAAAAATTATTTTCGAGACCTTTTTCATCCAGTAAATATTTTTTTTCGAATTTTTAGAGGCTTGTTCTAAGTAGGAAAAATATTTCCTAGACCATTTCTACCCAGTAAATATTTTTTTCGAATTTTTAGAGGCTTGTTCTAAGTAGGAAAAATATTTCCGAGACCTTTTCTATCCAGTAAATATTTTTCTCGAATTTTTAGAAGCTTATTCTTTGTAGGAAAAATATTTCCGAGACCTTTTCTATACAGTAAATATTTTTTTCGAATTTTTAGAGGCTTGTTCTTAGTAGAAAAATTATTTTCGAGACCTTTTTCATCCAGTAAATATTTTTTTTCGAATTTTTAGAGGCTTGTTCTAAGTAGGAAAAATATTTTCGAGACCTTTTCTACCCGGGAAATATTTTTTTTTCGAATTTTTAGAGGCTTGTTCTAAGTAGGAAAAATATTTCCTAGACCTTTTCCATCCAGTAAATATTTTTTTCGAGTTTTTAGAGGCTTGTTCTAAGTAGGAAAAATATTTCTCAGACCTTTTCCATCCAGTAAATATTTTTTTCGAGTTTTTAGAGGTTTGTTCTTCGTAGGAAAAATATTTCCGAGACCTTTTCAATCCAGTAAATATTTTTTTCGAATTTTTAGAAGCTTATTCTTTGTAGGAAAAATATTTCCGAGACCTTTTCTATCCAGTAAATATTTTTTTCGAATTTCTAGAGGCTTCCTCATAGTAGGAAAAATATTTCCGAGACCTTTTTCATCCAGTAAATATTTTTCTCGAATTTTTAGAAGCTTATTCTTTGTAGGAAAAATATTTCCGAGAACTTTTCTATCCAGTAAATATTTTTTTCGAATTTTTAGAGGCTTGTTCTTAGTAGAAAAATTATTTTCGAGACCTTTTTCATCCAGTAAATATTTTTTTTCGAATTTTTAGAGGCTTGTTCTAAGTAGGAAAAATATTTCCTAGACCTTTTCAATCCAGTAAATATTTTTTTCGAATTTTTAGAGGCTTGTTCTTAGTAGAAAAATTATTTTCGAGACCTTTTTCATCCAGTAAATATTTTTTTCGAATTTTTAGAGGCTTGTTCTTAGTAGAAAAATTATTTTCGAGACCTTTTTCATCCAGTAAATATTTTTTTTCGAATTTTTAGAGGCTTGTTCTAAGTAGGAAAAGTATTTCCTAGACCATTTCTACCCAGTAAATATTTTTTTCGAATTTTTAGAGGCTTGTTCTAAGTAGGAAAAATATTTCCGAGACCTTTTCTATCCAGTAAATATTTTTCTCGAATTTTTAGAAGCTTATTCTTTGTAGGAAAAATATTTCCGAGACCTTTTCTATCCAGTAAATATTTTTTTCGAATTTTTAGAGGCTTGTTCTTAGTAGAAAAATTATTTTCGAGACCTTTTTCATCCAGTAAATATTTTTTTCGAATTTTTAGAGGCTTGTTCTTAGTAGAAAAATTATTTTCGAGACCTTTTTCATCCAGTAAATATTTTTTTTCGAATTATTAGAGGCTTGTTCTAAGTAGGAAAAATATTTCCTAGACCATTTCTACCCAGTAAATATTTTTTTCGAATTTTTAGAGGCTTGTTCTAAGTAGGAAAAATATTTCCGAGACCTTTTCTATCCAGTAAATATTTTTCTCGAATTTTTAGAAGCTTATTCTTTGTAGGAAAAATATTTCCGAGACCTTTTCTATCCAGTAAATATTTTTTTCGAATTTTTAGAGGCTTGTTCTTTGTAGGAAAATTATTTCCAAGACCTTTTCTACCCAGTAAATATTTTTTTTCGAATTTTTAGAGGCTTGTTCTAAGTAAGAAAAATATTTCCGAGACCTTTTCTATCCAGTAAATATTTTATCGAATTTTTAGAGGCTTGTTCTAAGTAGGAAAAATATTTCCGAGACCTTTTCTATCCAGTAAATATATTATCGAATTTTTAGAGGCTTGTTCTTGGTAGGAAAAATGGGCCATATGAATAAAAATTAGTATTTCTGAGGAAAGTGAGTGCACTCTCAGTGAGTAAAGTTGCTTGAGTAAAGTTCGAGTTTGGTATGAATAAAAGTTAACTCTACTCCATGGAGTACACTCTTGCGATGTTTTGTTGCAGTTTGACGTTTTTTGATTTATTTTGAATCGATTCAAAAAATTAAAAATGTTTTCGTTTGTCAACGATTTAGTTTTCGAGTCGTCTGATTCAGAATCAAATGAAAATTATGAAATTCGAAAAAAAAGGAAAGTATATAGGGCAAGGAATTTGGATGTTGAAGAAAATTTTCCAGAATTACCCGGCCCTTACACGTGTCTGTAGAGCTGACACAGTCGTTGACACAGACTCGTGTAAATGCACTGACTGCCAGTTCGCTAAATGTATTTTAATTCGTTGTCAGTAATTTGACATTTGAAGTCTGTGCTACTGACAGACTTTACAGTCGCGTGTAAAGGCCGGGTTATACAGATTCGATGTGGATAATTTCAATCGCATTGGTGAAAAAACTTTTTCACGCTCCAAACAAACGTAAACAAAAGATAATTGTCAAATGTTTCCTTGATAAATCGAAAAAAAATTTGAAAAAATATGCTGAGTGTGCCCAACAGCACACTCAAATCAGACTGGACTTTACTTAGCTTTACTCAAGCAAAAACAGTTTTTATTCATACCAAATTGGTGCATATCACACTCCACTCACCAATTCGATGTTTTTTTTAGGGAACTGAGTAAAGTACAGCTGAGTGGAGATTTTTTATTCATACCAAACTGAGTGCACTCGCAAAAAACTGAGTGCACTCGAGTAGAGTGTTTATTATTCATGCGGCCCAATATTTCCGAGACATTTTCTATCCAGTAAATATTTTTGTCGAGTTTTTAGAGGCTTGTTCTAAGTAGGAAAAATATTTGCGAGACCTCTTCTACTCGGAAATTTTTTTTTTCGAATTTTGAATGGCTTGATCTGAGTAGGAAAAATATTTCCGAGACCTTTTCCATCCAGTAAATATTTTTTTCGAGTTTTTAGAGGCTTGTTCTAAGTAGGAAAAATATTTCTGAGACCTTTTTGATCCAGTAAATATTTTTTTCGAATTTTTAGAGGCTTGTTCTTAGTAGGAAAATTATTTCCGAGACCTTTTTCATCCAGTAAATATTTTCTTCGAGTTTTTAGAGGCTTCCTTATAGTAGGAAAATTATTTCCGAGAGCTTTTTCATCCAGTAAATATTTTCTTCGAGTTTTTAGAGGCTTGTTCTTCGTAGGAAAAATATTTCCGAGACCTATTCTACTCGGGAAGTATTTTTTTCGAATTTTTAGAGGCTCCCTCATAGTAGGAAAAATATTTCTGAGACCTTTTCTACCCGGGAAATATTTTTTTCGAATTTTTAGAGGCTTGTTCTAAGAAGGAAAAATATTTCCGAGACCTTTTCTACCCAGTAAATATTTTTTTCGAATTTTTAGAGGCTTGTTCTTGGTAGGAAAAATATTTCCGAGACCTTTTTCATCCAGCACATATTTTTTTCGAATTTTTAGAGGCTTGTTCTTGGTAGGAACAATATTTCCGGGACGATTTCCATCCAGTAAATATTTTTTTCGAATTTTTAGAGGCTTGTTCTTGGTAGGAAAAATATTTCCGAGACCTTTTTCATCCAGCACATATTTTTTTCGAATTTTTAGAGGCTTGTTCTTGGTAGGAACGATATTTCCGGGACGATTTCCATCCAGTAAATATTTTTTTCGAATTTTTAGAGGCTTCGTCATAGTAGGAAAAATATTTTCGAGACCTTTTCTACCCAGTAAATATTTTTTTCGAATTTTTAGAGGCTTCCTCATAGTAGGAAAATTATTTTCGAGACCTTTTTCATCCAGTAAATATTTTTTTCGAATTTTTAGAGGCTTGTTCTTGGTAGGAAAAATATTTCCGAGACCTTTTTCTTCCATTAAATATTTTTTTCGAATTTTTAGAGGCTTGTTCTTAGTAGGAAAATTATTTCCGAGACCTTTTTCATCCAGTAAATATTTTCTTCGAGTTTTTAGAGGCTTCCTTATAGTAGGAAAATTATTTCCGAGAGCGAGTTCTCGTATAGTCGTCGTCGAGTTCAGACGTCGGTCGAGTCTTTATACCAGTTTAATATCGAACAGTTATACTCGGTTTGGTGAAGAAGTGCAAAACAGTGTATACGCAAGACATTAGCGCGTCGCCACTAATGGCTCCCGGGCAATCTCCGGAAATTGCAGATGTGCCTATGACAGGTAAACCAACCCATGATATAAAGCGGAAACGCGGCCGCCCAAAAAATCGTCCAACTGATACACAATCCATAGGATCGTGCTCTTCGAGGGACTCCAGTAATATATATGACTCTCTTACAGACGATGATCCTGGTGATAGCGTCAATAATCCCAGGGCAAACAAGAGATCCCGAATATCTGAACCTAAACCACCACCTATAATAGTCCGACACCTAACCACGGAACAAATAACGGAAAACTTGAAAACGGCAGCAATAATCCCGCAACATATTCGCCACAGGCTCACTACATTCGGTACACAACTTTTCGTTACCACGAACGAAGAATTTAAAACACTAAAAGGCCATCTCAACCAAAATAATGTCGAATACTTCACCTATACCCTGACAGAGGATGCTAGAACCAAATTTGTTTTGTACGGACTTCCACAAATGGAGACTAAGGAACTGTTAAAAGAACTGAATCAACACAATCTGAACCCAGTAGATATCAAAACACTAAAAATAGCAAAACCGAAATACAAGGGCCATACCAACTATCTCATCTACTTCAAAAAAGGTGAGGTAAAAATTACGGATCTCAGATGCATCACTGGCCTATTTCACTACATCGTAAAATGGGAACATTACGTAAAAAGAAAAAGAGGACCAACTCAATGCCACAGATGTCAGTCATTTAGACACTCAGCAAATAACTGCAATCTAAGTGTCAGGTGTATGAAGTGCTCAGGAAATCATAAATCCGATTCTTGTACGTTTAACGATCCAATCACCAAGCGTATACCAGATGAAAAAGTGAAATGTGCAAACTGCAATCAAAATCACACAGCGAACTACAAAAACTGTCCTAAAAGACTAGAGATGATTGAACGCTGGCAGAAAACATCAAACAAACTATCGCACTCAAATACACAAAACCAAACTAAAAATAACAAGTACGTAGAATATAAAAATAATTATACTGCTAATTTCCCAGCACTACCACAAAAAAATTCTGACCACGCCCCCCCTGTCACCAACGCATGGACAGGAGTAAATAAACCAACAAATGACAATCTCTTCACTCCGCGGCAACTGTTTCAAATTTTCAACGAAATTGTCAATGTATCCAGCAACTGTCAGTCAAAACAAGAACAACTCAATGCACTGTACTCGATCTACGAAAAATACGTAATCAATAATGCACCATAAAAACATGCTCAAAACAATCTACTGGAACAGCAATAGTTTTAAAACCAAATCAATAGAACTGTTTAATTTCATGAGCATTAACAATATACAGATTGCATGTATCCAGGAAACTTTCCTAACAACGAGTGATCGATTATATATACACCCAGATTTTACAATGTATCGGCTTGACAGAACAAATGAGCGGCGCAGAAGTGGGGGTGTTGCGATAATCGTCAAAAAAAATATTAAACACACACTTTTACCCAATGTAAAAATGGAAATACTAGAGTGCATAGGAGCAGAAATAGAACTGGTAAATAACACAAAAATCCAAATATTCTCGGTGTATTTACCCGGTGGCGCCTCATCAGGACAAATAAATCGACATTTCATCAATGATCTTCGCAAAATATCCTGTCGTAGGAATAGCTTTTTTATGTGTGGTGATTTCAATGCCAAACACAGACTATGGAACTGTAACAGAGCTAACACAGCTGGTAAACTACTTCATAACGAATATCTCAGCAATAGTTTCATAGTGGCTAGTCCTGACTCACCAACATATTTTCCAGAAAACCCAAATCGTACTCCCTCAAATATTGACATTGTCATCACTAATGGCCTACATAGTATTTCAGATCTAACATGCCATCCAATGAATTCTGATCACTGTGCTGTAACCTTTGAAATACACACCGACCGCCCGGCCTTACAAACAGACAGTCGTCTTATACGTGCATTCCATAAAGCTAACTGGGATCAATACAGACTCATACTCACTAGGAGACTAAATACTACCACAGAAATAACTAGTAAAGCAGACATAGATGCAATGGTAACTAGGCTTACTCAAGTCATTCTCCGTGCTCAGGAAGTAACTGTTCCATTAGTAAAACGAAACAAAAACGAAATCAAACTAACTCCTAACATCATAGCACTAATGCAACTGCGCACCATATTCAGACGTCAATGGCAAAGTGATCGAAATAATAGGAACTATAAAAACATGATAAATTGGACAACGAGAAATATAAACAAAGCGGTACAAGAACTACGGAATGAAAACTGGAACAGTAAACTACAGAGCTTAAGTCAGGATGACAACAGAAAAAGCTTATGGAAAATCATGAAATCCCTAAAAAATAGAAACTCAGGACTCCCCCCACTCATATGCAATAACGATAAATATATCACCTCCAAAGAAAAAGCAGACGTACTTGCATCACAATTCGAATCCTTCCACCAAAATCCCCTTGCAGACAGTAATCCAGTATTTACGGACCAAATCAACAATTCAACTGAACAATATCTTCTTTCCGAAAGCACCGATAATCCAGTTTTACCAACGATAGAAGAAATCTCTGATCATGTAAAGAAATTAAAAACAACAAAAGCACCAGGTGATGACAGAGTGAATAATACCCTACTGAAACAGGCTCCTAAACAGGCAATCAAGTACCTATGGCTCATAATCTGCGCGTGCCTAAAATACTCTTACTTCCCAAGCGAATGGAAAAAAGCGAATATCGTGCCAATTCGAAAACCCGGCAAAGATCCTTCACACTGCACCAGCTACAGACCAATAAGTCTCCTTAGCAGTCTGTCGAAAATATTGGAAAGAGTTATTTTAATTCGGATCAACAAACATACAGATGACTTCAACATACTTCCAGCAGAACAATATGGGTTCAGAAAATCCCTATCCACAACACATCAACTGCGCAGAACTACGAGACAGCTCAAACAAAATTTGGCCGACAAATGTACCACAGGGATCCTGATGTTTGATGTTGAAAAGGCGTATGATAGAGTATGGACTAACGGACTACTCTACAAGATGATAAAAAAACAATACCCCAAATATTTAATCTCAATAGTTGCGGCATTTCTCAAAGATAGACAATTTCAAGTGACAGTTAATGATAAAAAATCGTCACTAAAACCAATACGATATGGCTTGCCTCAGGGAGCAGTACTAAGCCCAACACTCTATAACATTTTTACACACGACATACCATCACCTGAAAAATGCTTTATTGCACTATATGCTGATGACTTACTACTAATGAGCTGGAGTAGAATATGGATGAACGTCGAGAACAACTTAATAAATGCCACACATATGTTTCATACATTTTTTGACAAATGGAAAATAATGTTAAATACACAAAAAACCGAAGCACTCACCGTAACCAATAAACGAAAACGAGAAATTCCTCAAAACGCATTCACATACAACAACAACGAAATTGAATGGAAAACGGAAGCAAAATACCTTGGCATCATAATCGACAAAAGACTCACCATGAGGCACAACACACAACATCTTCTGCAGAAAACTCAAGGTGCTATAAAACTGTTATACCCACTGATTAACAGGAGATCAAAACTAAACATAGACAATAAACTTCTAATCTACAAAACTGCCCTTCGCCCGATATTTACATACGCATGTCCTGTATATGCCAACATGGCTCAAATACATAAAAGAAAACTCCAAATATTACAGAACAAACTACTGAGAATGATCCTTGATGCACCTTGGTATACTTCAACAGAAGAATTACACAATCAAGCAAAAATAGAAAAACTAGAAACATTTATAAAACGCATAAATCAAAAATTTCTAAATAACTTAAGTCTCGAGCACTGCTCTTAATTTTATACAAAATATTTTTTTTTCTTTTTTTTTTTCTCTGTTCTTTTTTTATCTTCTTGTAATTTATAATTAATATTGCGCTAAAATCGTTTATACTAAGAATAAAAATCTATAAAATCAAGAAAATAGCCTGAGGCTAAAACTTGTAGAAAATAAAATAATTATATATACTATGTATGATGAAATATTCAATAAAATAAAATTTCTTGTCTATTTCCGAGAGCTTTTTCATCCAGTAAATATTTTCTTCGAGTTTTTAGAGGCTTGTTCTTCGTAGGAAAAATATTTCCGAGACCTATTCTACTCGGGAAGTATTTTTTTCGAATTTTTAGAGGCTCCCTCATAGTAGGAAAAATATTTCTGAGACCTTTTCTACCCGGGAAATATTTTTTTCGAATTTTTAGAGGCTTGTTCTAAGAAGGAAAAATATTTCCGAGACCTTTTCTACCCAGTAAATATTTTTTTCGAATTTTTAGAGGCTTGTTCTTGGTAGGAAAAATATTTCCGAGACCTTTTTCATCCAGCACATATTTTTTTCGAATTTTTAGAGGCTTGTTCTTGGTAGGAACAATATTTCCGGGACGATTTCCATCCAGTAAATATTTTTTTCGAATTTTTAGAGGCTTGTTCTTGGTAGGAAAAATATTTCCGAGACCTTTTTCATCCAGCACATATTTTTTTCGAATTTTTAGAGGCTTGTTCTTGGTAGGAACGATATTTCCGGGACGATTTCCATCCAGTAAATATTTTTTTCGAATTTTTAGAGGCTTCGTCATAGTAGGAAAAATATTTTCGAGACCTTTTCTACCCAGTAAATATTTTTTTCGAATTTTTAGAGGCTTCCTCATAGTAGGAAAATTATTTTCGAGACCTTTTCCATCCAGTAAATATTTTTTTCGAATTTTTAGAGGCTTGTTCTTGGTAGGAAAAATATTTCCGAGACCTTTTTCATCCATTAAATATTTTTTTCGAATTTTTAGAGGCTTGTTCTTGGTAGGAACAATATTTCCGAGACGATTTCCATCCAGTAATTTTTTTTTTCGAATTTTTAGTGGCTTGTTCTAAGTAGGAAAAATATTTTCGAGACCTTTTCTACCCAGTAAATATTTTTTTCGAATTTTTAGAAGCTTGTTCTTGGTAGGAACAATATTTCCGAGACGATTTCCATCCAGTAAATATTTTTTTCGAATTTTTAGAGGCTTGTTCTAAGTAGGAAAAATATTTCCGAAACCTGTTCTACTCGGGAAATATTTTTTTCGAATTTTTAGAGGCTTGTTCTTGGTAGGAAAATAAATTTCCGAGACATTTTTCATCCAGTAAATATTTTTTTCGAGTTTTTAGAGGCTTGTTCTAAGTAGGAAAAATATTTCCGAGACCTATTCTACTCGGGAAATATTTTTTTCGAATTTTTAGAGGCTTCCTCATAGTAGGAAAAATATTTCCGAGACCTTTTCTACCCGGGAAATATTTTTTTCGAATTTTTAGAGGCCTGTTCTTAGTAGGAAAAATATTTCCGAAACCTTTTTCATCCAGTAAATATTTTTTTCGAATTTTTATAGGCTTGTTCTTCGTAGGAAAAATATTTCCGAGACCTTTTCTACCCGGGAAATATTTTTTTCGAATTTTTAGAGGCTTGTTCTAAGAAGGAAAAATATTTCCGAGACCTTTTCTACCCAGTAAATATTTTTTTCGAATTTTTAGAGGCTTCGTCATAGTAGGAAAAATATTTTCGAGACCTTTTCTACCCAGTAAATATTTTTTTCGAATTTTTAGAGGCTTCCTTATAGTAGGAAAATTATTTCCGAGACCTTTTTCATCCAGTAAATATTTTCTTCGAGTTTTAGAGGCTTCCTTATAGTAGGAAAATTATTTCCGAGACCTTTTTCATCCAGTAGATATTTTCTTCGAGTTTTTAGAGGCTTGTTCTTCGTAGGAAAAATATTTCCGAGACCTTTTTCATCCAGTAGATATTTTCTTCGAGTTTTTAGAGGCTTGTTCTTCGTAGGAAAAATATTTCCGAGACCTATTCTACTCGGGAAGTATTTTTTTCGAATTTTTAGAGGCTCCCTCATAGTAGGAAAAATATTTCTGAGACCTTTTCTACCCGGGAAATATTTTTTTCGAATTTTTAGAGGCTTGTTCTAAATAGGAATAATATTTCCGAGGCCTTTTCCATCCAGTAAATTTTTTTTTCGGATAGTTTTCGAGAAATCTTCAAAAAACTGAATTTTTTGAAATATATTAAGAACCGTACATAAAGCGAGATATATAAAACTGTTAAAGCAAAAAAAGCACAAATTTTCTATCTTTCAAATTTTGTTATATTCATTTTTCCCAAAAACGCAAAAGTTTCGAAAAAATGTCAGAAAACCGTTTTAAAAAAAATTGTATGGGTGGTACCCGTTATAGCTACCAATACTTTTCCAAAAGTTGATAGAAAACTATGATTGTTGTCAAACAGATTTACAAAAAATGTCAAGTCGCTAGGTCAACGCGTTCTCCAGTTATTTAAGATACGTACAATGGACAGACCGACATAGAGATGCACGGACATCCTCATAATTCCTGAAACGGATTTTGTATTGATCAGAAAGATTCTATCTGGCTCTTTTCTCGGGTCGATCTCCATCATGAATATAATGCCTTCCCTCTATAGCAGAGTCAAATAACAAGGAAAAACTATTTCATGTACAATTTAATTGAATCCGGTATTTCCAGAGTGCAACTGAGCCGATTTCTAGTAATTTGACAGACAAAAAAGACTCTTTTGCGATAAAAGAAAATTCTTTTAGAAAATGTTCAAGTTTCCAAAAATATTTCACCTTTTTTTATTAATTGAACACGCACGGTACAAATGCACTTTCTCCATGATTTCCACAGGTTTACAAAGACACTTTAAAAACTAACAAAACCAAAAACTGAACCAAATGATCACAAAGCGACTGTCAAACAAATTCACCACTCTGAAATCATGACGCTGGATCTAACATTTTACTATGATAAAATCATCCCTTAAGAAATTATGGACAGTTTTTATGTTATTTCACATATAAATGGAAACCTTGGACGTGAAAATCTAAGAACTCCTATTTACAATTCTCGAAAAAACTCACACAATAAGTAGCAAACATACTCGTATATACTTCAAAATGGTATATGTCTCATTCTTGTATGCTCATGGCCCCAAATAGAAAATTCCCCTTTGTATGCAAAATCTTTTATGCAATCCTCGCACGTTTACGCGACGAATTTACTGTAGTGATGGGCAAAAGTTATTTGGCGGTAGACTATTCGTTACAAAAGTTACAAAAGTAACGAATAGTCCAACACCAAAGAGTTATTCTCGATTACTTATCAAATGTATTCGTTACCACTAACCCGACCACGGCGAGCCAAGTTGCTTTGCTTGTGTTTCCATATACCGATGGCTTTTGTGTCCGTACGTCCATCAATGCCGTCAAAAAGATAAAACAAAAAGAGAACACAAATCGAATATCACCACGATCTGTTCAGATAATTTTGTCAAGGCGAATGTGGGATTGATGGTAGCGAACCACAAAAAATCTTAATTTATGCTTTGTGTTCTCATTGTTCTATTCAAGCAGGGTCATAGAGATCTGATTTTGATGCTGATGAAATTGTGCGGATATATCGAATACATGATTATGGTTACGAGCAACATAGCGGGTCTAGAGTAACGAATAAAAGTACCGATTAAAAAGTAACGATTACTTACGCAAAAGTAACGAATCGGATAATAAAAGTGACGAACTCAGCCCAGCACTATTTTACTGTGCACTGTAAACTTCAACTTCTAATTTTTTGGGTGCTGAAAGTAAACAGCTGATCGATTTACACAAATTAATTAAATGTTTATGAAATACTTCGCATAGAAATATGAAGACACGCAATCGGTAAACTTATCTCGTTGCTTGAACACCCATATTTCTTTATCAGGTATTTATAATTACTTTTTGCATTCTGAATGAACCTTTTTTATACCCGTATGGTGAAACCAAAGGGTATATTAAATTTGCCTTACCGTTTGTAACGCCAAGATCCCGTCATCGCACAAAAAAATGAATTACACCAGTGTGTTTAGAATGATAAAAATATTTAATTTTTGCATGTCCGTCCGTCCGTCTGTCTGTCCGTCTGTCTGTCCGTCTGTCCGTCTGTCCGTCTGTCCGTCTGTCCGTCTGTCCGTCTGTCCGTCTGTCCGTCTGTCCGTCTGTCCGTCTGTCCGTCTGTCCGTCTGTCCGTCTGTCCGTCTGTCCGTCTGTCCGTCTGTCCGTCTGTCCGTCTGTCCGTCTGTCCGTCTGTCTGTCTGTGGCGCGGATTGCGGGCGCACGGATTGAGCTAGAGACTTGAAATTTTGCGCAGGTCCGTTTTTCGTAAAATGCGAGGCTAAGTTCGTTAATGGGCAAAAATGGACCATTAGGGGGGTACCCCCCATACGAACGAAATCGTTTTTTGTGAATATCTCAAAAACCGTGCATCTTATCAAAAAAGTCCAAGAACAAACGTTATTTAGGATATGATTCTACATAAAACTCCCATACATCAAAATCCGATTGGAATAAATTTTAAAAAATCTTTTTGGAAAGTTTGACTTCAAATTGGAATTTTGGTATAACTGTATAACTGTTCGAATTTTGATACGAATATCACCATACGGGTCTCCAATGATTGCCAGATTGGCAATTATAGCTTTTGTTATATTCTATATAAATAAAATAATAACGTTTATTCAAACCCGGCAATTTCAAAGTTTTTTGAATGTTTTGGGACATTTTAAAACGATCTGCATCAACATTTCAACTCTAATATGATTTTTTAGACACATGGAAAGAAACAATCAAACAACAATTTTTGAAAAGATGTTTAAGCTATTCTTTATTGGAAATTTTTATGAAAACGAAAAAAATACATTTCAATTAAAAAGCGTTTTATGAAAACTCACATTTCTTAATAGGATTCATTTTGCTGCCACGTGGGCATCGATATGCCTCAGAAAATTCCTTATTGTAAGCTAAAGTGATCAGAACTCTTGGTTCATTTGGTGCATGTTCATCAGTGAAATCGACCACGGATACATCCTCTTTATAGTCACACCAATTTTGGGCGAACGATACGAAAAACGCTTGTTTTCCACTTAATTGTAGTTCTGGAACATCTTCGACATGTTGCTGACCTCCATTTTCATTCAACCATTGCTCATACGCCATGTATGATAATTTTAGTCCTGCATGATCCGCAATGTTTTCCCCAATTGTTGCTGCACCATCAACATTTCCCGCGTCTTCGTACGTGAAATCATTATAGCGTCTCCCTAAGCATAAGGATTGGATAAAATAATTGATCATAGTCTCACCGGACAGTTTTTGGACCTCATGCTTTGCATCGTACATGTAATTTCCGAAATCAATTGCATGGCAAAATTCGTGTCCCAAAACTGAACCGATCCGTCCGTATTTGGCCCAGGCAGGATACAAGAAATGATAGAATGGTGGTTCAGAAATTCCCAAGAATATCTGCAGTGAGTTGATTTTACTATTATACTGAGCGTTAATATTTGTGACATCAACTTGAGTCAGTGGCTGAGCTAGAGTGGATATATCGAATTCATAGTTATGTTTCCGTAATTGCATAGCATTTTGGAAATATCTCTTTGGGTGAATAACTATTGAATTAAAGTAGTCCATTTCCTGTTTAACGACTCGATGGTAGTTTTCCTTTGGCCAGTATCCAATATCAACTGAAGCTTGGGCGATTTTTGCTTTCAAAGAATTACGATCTTCTGGTGTTATCCATGTTGCAGATTCAACGAAAGATGGAAATTTTCTTCTTAAATTTTCTGCCATCCTTAAGATATCTTCATCCACTTCGCTGGAGAAATACTTTCTTAGGAATAGTACATCGGCCATATATCTTGTTTGTTCCAGTGTTTGTTTAAAGCAATATTTTTCTCTGTCTGCAACTGGAAGTATATCACTTGTGTATTCTGCAATTAAGTAAGCGAATTCCAAGAAGAGATACTTTTTTACATCACCATCTGAAATATTTCCCAGTAGTTCTGCCAAGTTTTTGAAGTAAGTGTTCTTCTGTGCACCCATCGGTGCTTCACTGTCTAATTCCCTTTGCGTCACAATGAATAATAATTTCTCTAAATCCAATATTTTATAGTCTTCCGTCATGGATTTGACCGTACCTTCTCCTACGTCAGAAAGGTCATCATCTTTAACGTCTGAGTAAATTTCTTCAAAATTTTTATGAAACGCGATTGCACCATCGATAATAGATGAAATTAAATTCTCTTCGATACCAACATGTTTCAGGACTTTTGTCATTTCATCGATTTTGTAAAATGAACACGACTTTTGAACTGTTTTGTATTTTGGAATTTGGCGAGCTGGTGCCATAAGAATTATTGTCATGTTACCTGCACTAAGATAACGAAACCGAATTAGTGTCGGTTTACTCATATACAGAAGTTCTGTCATGATTTGATGCCATGTGACACGATCATCGGTTATCCAATCTCTGTATTGCTGCATAAAATTAGCAGCCAATTGTGGTCCTCTCAATTTGATTTCATTTACATTTAAGCATGACTGATAGAAATCTCTGACCTTCATTTCGGCAACAGAAATAGGCGCGGATCCTGTAAAGTCCTCCCATGGGAAAGTATACCCATTTTGAAAGCCTTCAATATCAGCGGTTAAATCTGCCTGTCGAAGTTCGTTCAACTTAAAGTTAAGTATTGCGAATTCTCCTGCGGAAACATCCCCAAAATCTTTTAACTTGGCATATTTAAAATTTCCACATGCATAGTTGTAGAAATCATTGCAAGGGTCTTGTGAAAGGTTCATCGTTTTCCTCATAAGATCAGTCAATTCCATTTTAACGATTTCTTTCGTTTGATTTTTCAAGAAAAATACATTCATAAAATCTGCTTTGCTTTTCTAAGAAAAACGTTTAGTTAATTAATATTAAAAAACTATGATATTTTCGAATTTCGTACCACATTTTGTATTGTACAGATGTGAAAAATTATTATCGATATATAAATACTTAAATTGCACATTTTGATTGCACTCTGAAATAAGAACAAAATAATTTGGTCTGATTTGGTCACAGTGCCACGAAAAACTAAAAACCCTAGTATATGTGGAGGCAATGTAATGCTATATTTTTAATATTATCATGAATTAAATAAAAATTTAAAAGGTTATCAAAATTTTTTTTGGTAATTTTTTAACATTTTTATAATTTCTCTATTGCTTTAAAAAAATGGTTTTCATTATCATGTTTAAAAAATTTAATAGACTTGAATTAACAGATACTTTTATGTATGTAAAAATTGTTTACTAAAAAGTTTATAAATAAGATTTTTATCAAATTTAAATTCACTTTTATTATATTTAAGCGCAAGATAACTCGAAAATATTAAAAGCTTTACATATTAAAAATTGTGCTTGAAATATTTTTAAAAAAATGTTAAGTAATTCGAGCAGAGAACAGTTTTTATTTAAATTCATTAGAATTTGAAACGTGTTTAATTTTTTTTCAAATGTCGTTTGATCGCTTCAAACGGGTTCAAAACACCTAATTTTAAAAATCAAATTTTCAAGAGTCAAATCTTGCAGTCTAATTTTGGCCCACTTCTACTCATCCAATTGAGCCTGTTCACATTGGTTGAAATAGTCCGCCTAATGCCTGGAGCCCAATGAACGCAACGCGAACGCAGAAACTGTCACTTACAAGTTTGTTCCATAGAAATCATTTGAAGTGAGCACAGTGAACGCAGTGAACGCAACTACAACGCAAAAGTTTGCAAACTTCTAACTTTGCCGCAGAATTCTGCGTTGACATTTCATAAAGTGAGGTTGGGGAAATGTCGTTCGAGGACAAATTGATAGCCTTACTGCAATAACATACAAATAACAAAGATAAAGACCAACAAAGCACATTATCGCTTCAAAATTATCCATTTTTGTAATTTTGCCAACTTTATACCACTTTATATTATGTCACTTGTACTACTTCACGAGATGCCATTGGGCTCTGCCGCTGAAATGTTGCGCTGTGTGACAGTTTGTGCGTTTTAGTTGCGTTCGCGTTGCGTTCATTGGGCTCCAGAGGTAATTCTGACAGAAACTGGCAACATGCAGGCAAGGTGAGGAAGTGGGACTGCTGATAGGCTGGACCTAAAAAAAAGTAATACCAATGGAACCTCTAAATGTAGCTGGTTAGAAAATGATTTGAAAATTATCGAATTTGCCCGTTCAAGAACTTAGCCTAGCCATTTACGAGGAACGTAAATATACAAAATTTTAAGTCTCTAGCTCAATCCTTCCGAAAGTCATGGGGTTCACGGATAGACGGCCGGTCGTGCGAAAATCAAAATCTTTTGTCATCCCTAGCACACTGGTGTAGTTCATTTTGTGTCCGATGCGTTACAAACGGTATACTAAATCTAATACACTCCTATATAGAGTATAAAAACTTAATTTGTAAAAGAACACGCCATATTTGCCAAATCAATGAAATTTGACAAAAAAAAATTTAAGCACTTCCTATTTCATGACGTACATGTCTGTAAAATTTGAAGTCTCTGTCTTTGGAAATTTTAAAGAAATTTTGTAAACACAGTAATCAAGAGATCGATCTAAAGGTGTGCGGAAAATTTGTTCAAGAAAAATTTGAACATTAATTTTTTCAGCGTATCAGAAATGAAAGTCTGAAAAGCGGATTGTTGGGTGACTTGAGTCAGGTAAATCGATAAAATGCCTGTCAAGTACATAAAACTCGTATGTTTCAATGGCGCAAGTCGAATCGTCAGGCACACCGCAATTGAAATGTTCAATCAGGTCTAAGTGGTATTATGACTTAAGTATTATGAATAAAAACAAGGGACCCCAGGGCTAGATCTCAACACCAAATTCTAACATTGAAAATGTTTTTTTTTTGGCAATTTGTAGTTTAGTAAAAATATTGCATTGTAAGAGCATTTTTCATCTATCAAAAGTATAATGCTAACGTGAATGTCCTATAATACCAGCATAATTAAAATTTTTCTGAGCCACCTGCGCTAGCTTTAAGCGTTTGGAGATTATGTACAAATTTTCGTGCCCTTTTGTTGTTCGCGCTTGAAGTATTTTTGTATGAATCTATGTAAAAAATTAAACAACATTTTCATATAGACTTGTAAGAGTTTTTGATATTTATTTGAAATTCGAATGAAAAACATTTCAATGAAAAATGATTTATGAGAATTCACATTTCTTAATGGGATTCATTTTACTTCCAGGAGGACATTGAAATGCTTCAGAAAATTCCTTGTTGTAAGCTAAAGTGATCAGAACTCTTGGTTCACTTGGCGAATGTTCGCCTTTCAAATTCACAGCGGAATTATCCACTCTATATTCGCACCAATTTTGAGCGAAGGATAAAAAGAATGCTTGTTTTGCACTTAAATTTAATTCTGGAACTTCTTCAATTTGTTGCTGATCTGAATGTTCATTCAACCATTGATCATACGCCATATATGATAATTTGAGTCCTGCATGATCCGCGATATTTTCCCCAATTGTTGCTGCACCATCAACGTGTCCTTCGTCTATATACGTAAAATCGTTATAGCGTCTCCCCAGGCATAAAGATTGGATAAAATAATTGATCATAGTTTCACCGGACAGTTTTTGGACCTCATGCTTAGCATCGTACATGTAGTTATCGAAGTCAATGGGATGAGAAAATTCATGTCCTAAAATTGCGCCGATACGACCGTATTTTGACCATGCCGGAAACAGATAGTGATAGAAAGGTGGTTGAACAAGAGCCAGGAATATCTGAAGCTCATTGGCTGTTGGTTCGTACTGAGCGTTCATAGTTGGAATTTCAATTGGGTTAAATTGTTGGTCAATCGTAGATATTTCAAATTCATAATTGTGTTTCCTTAACTGCATAGCATTTTCAAAATATCGGTTCGGATGAATAACTATGGTGTTGAAATAGTCAATTTCTCTTTGAAACATTTGATGGTATTCTTCCTTTGGCCAGTATCCAACGTAAACTGAAGCTTGAGCAATTTTTGTTTTCAAAAAAGCACGATCCGTTTCTTTAATCCATCGCGCAGCATCTACATAAGATGGGAAATTCCTTCGTAAATTTTCTGCCATTCCCAATACATCCTCATCCATTTCTCTGGAGAAATACCTTCGAATGAATAACATATCAGCCATATTCCTGGTTATGTCCAATGTTTGCTGATAGCAATAACTCTCTCTGTCTGCAACTGGAATTATATCACTTGTGTATTCAGCAATTAAGTAAGCGAATTCCAAGAAGAGATACTTTTTTACATCATCATCTAAAGAGTCCTGCAAAACTTTAATCAATTCTTCAAAATATGACTTCTTTTGTGCACCCATTAGATCTCCATCATTCACATTTTTTTGTGTTACAAGAAATAATAATTTTTTCAAATTAAATTGTTTGAATTCTTTGGCGTAGGATTCTAGGCTATCTTCATTTAAGAATTCTAAATCATCATCATCATAGCTGTTATCGATTTCAGCAAATTTCTTATTAAAAGTAATTGCACCATGAATAACTGATGGAATCAGATCATCTTCGATACCGACATGTTTCAGGACTTCCGCCATTTCATCGATTTTGTAAAACGAGCATGAGTTTTTAGTCTTTTTGTAATCTGGCGTTATATGAGGTGGTGCTAAGAGAGTAATCGTCATATTTAATATAGTTATATACCGAAATCGAATCAACGTTGGTTTATTCATGTACATTAACTCCGTCAGAATTTGTTGCCATGTGACGCGATCATCGGTGATCCAATCTTTATATTGTTGCATAAAATTAGCAGCCATCTGTGATCCTCTTTCTTTAATTGCTTCCACATCCATGCAGGACTGATAGAAATCCCTAACCTTCATTTCGGCAGCAGAAATTGGCGCAGCTTCCCCAGAATCCTCCCACGGAAATTTATATCCTTTTTGAAATTCTTCAATATCAGCAGTTAAATCACCTCGTCGTAATTCAGTCAACTTGAAATTCAGTATTGCAAATTCTCCAGCTGAAACTTCTCCAAAATCTCCCAATTGTGCTGTTTGAAAATTTCCACATGCATATTTGTAGAAATCATTGCAAGGATCTTGTGAAAGGTTCATCGTTTTCCTCATGAAATCAGTCAATTCAACGCGAATACTTTCCGTCGTGTGGTTCTTGAGGAAGAAAGTGTCCAGGTAATTCGCCTTACTTTGCTGTAAAGTATGCAAAACATGTAATTTATTTTCTATTATACTATACGTTTTGACCAGACATGGGCAAAGAGCCGAATTTCCACATTTTTTAAGCCAATACAAACGAAACTGTGTGAAATACCTAAAAAAGTGTTTGGAATACATAAAGAAATGTGTGGAATATATATATATAAAACTGTGTAGTTTTAGCTCGCAGCTTATACAGGGTGAGTCACGACTACTGTCAGTAAATAAAAATTAAGTAAAAAATAAAAAAATGCACGGATTTCAAAGAAAATATATTGTTTGTTTAAAGACATAAAAAAAATTTAATAATTAATTGCGCAGCTCAAATCTTTCTCCTTTCTCTTTAACACATTGACTGCCATGGCTATCATTTTTGATAGCCAGTGTGCCATGGCTATCATTTTTGATAGCCAGTGAAAATTGGCACTATGATTCATGAGCGGCCAATGGTATCATTTTCGGTAGCTGAGTCTACAATCTACATGCATACATTCATACATACGTACATTCTACATACGTCTACATGTATTGGGATCTCCCTTACATTTTTGCAAAATTGGTCTGGCAGTCAACGTGTTAATGGTGAGATGTAAACGTTTGGAAAATGTATTGCCCATATCTTTACTAATGCTTCTTGCCGTTCTCTTTGGTCCACCTGTGCGGAGAATTTTCCATATACCTGTCTCACTAAATCGTTTTATAGTCCGGAAGATAAATCTTTCATTGAAACCGACATCTCTAAGGCGTTTAAGGATAGCAGGATCACAACGAGCTCTCTTTTCGCGTCCATGTTTATTATAACTTATAATGCAAAAAAAAACAATAAAATTATTCTATATAGAGAATAAACTGATTCGCTGGGGAAAAATGCCAGAGGTGCATAACATTGATACCTAAACTTTTCTGACAGTAGTTGTGACTCACCCTGTACTCTTGTTAAGTGATATTGACAAGTACATCGTAAAAATAATGAAACGTTTGAACTTTAATAAATATTTTAAGGAATGGGAAGTTTTTTTTGCAGAAATTCCTGGTCAGGATATTTAAAGCATGATTTGTTTCATGAACCTGTCACAAATGAAAAAACCTCAATTTAACAGCATTATGTTACATAAAAAATGTTTTGACTTTGAGGACGAAGCGAATTTTAAAGAAGCCTTTTGAACCAAAACTTGATCAAAACTAACAAAAATCATTCTGAAATGGAATTATATATAAAAAAAAACATGTGTGTGCAGTGCACACGCAGTAGAAGTGAAACCTTAGGAAAACTAAACAGCGAGAGAATGAGACGAATGCGGTGTAAGGTGTGGAATAGTTATAGCGTTTATTTATTATAATATTGGTACCAAGTTCAAAAGTCATATTATATTTTTATTGAAAATCTAATACCGGATTCATGATCAGCGACCCCAAAAACCCCCTTATGCCGATTTTTCCGAGGAAAAACGGGAAAAAGGATGTTCATCCTTACAGGACCTTTCGTTTCGAATTTTGAAAATCTAATACTGGATTCTTGATCAGTGACCCCAAAAACCCTATAGTGCAAATTTTTTCGGGGAAAAATGGGAAAAAGGATATTTTCATTATCCTTACAGGACCTTCCGTTTCGAATTTTGAAAATCTAATACCGGATTCGTGATCAGCGACCCCAAAAACCCTAAAATGCAAATTTTTCCGGGGAAAAGTGGGAAAAAGGATATTTTCATTATCCTTACAGGACCTTCCGTTTCGAATTTTGAAAATCTACATAGCTAAAAACCTGCTCCTGGCAACACAGATCATTTTGCAAAAAACCGCATAAAAATCGGTCCAGTAGTTTTTGAGTTTTGTAAGCTCAGGCAGACAGACAAACAATAAAACATCCATTTTTATTTATATACGAGTAGGTATGTATATATTGCAATGTATGACGAAACATCAGTAATTTATCGCCTCCTCTCTCCACTTCCTCACACCTACCACTTTTCCCTTTCCCTTTCCCTTCCCGTACCCCACCCTCTTCACCTTCCCCTACCCCTTCCCCCTTCCCAACACTCTTGTTTACGATCAGGGATCCCGTTTACACTACTATAGTAGTTTTACACTACTATTTCGACATAATTTGACCTAACACTACTTACACTACTGAAAAACTCAAAACACTACCTTTTTCGCCCTATAAAAAACGTGTCACAAAGAAAGTTAATTTCTAGATTTGAAAATTTCATTTATCTGGGGAAAATTAAAAAATATGTAATATGTAATCATTCAGACTCTTTATCTAAAATATTTAAGTACTTTCGGCATTCCCTATGAAAAAGTGACTGACTAATCGCACTCAATTCTTGAACAAAAGGGACATATCGTCGGCTAAAAGTGAAATGGTGCTAGGTTAGGTTAGGTTAGGTTAAGAAGACCGCGCGAGTTACGTCCCCATACTTTAGCCATAACAAAGAGACACCTGATATGAACATCCGACCAAGCATAGTAGAGTTTCTACAAAACATGGGAACTGCCGACTCAGCGTCTGAAATAAATGCAGCCATTGAATTGCCGACTCAGCGTCTGCAATAAATGCTAAATGCATCAATATGCGATAACGAAGTCACTGAAGATAAAACTCGAAAGATTGTAATTAGAATTAAGAGCAGTTGAAGCCGAAGCTTTAACCAGTTAACATCATTAAATAAATTTGATCCAAACTAAAGTTTGTTTTATTTTTAAATATACTTTTTTTATCAACCTAAGTTGCAAAAAGTAAATTACTGGCGCAGTTGGTAGGATCACCACTCTAAAGAGAAGGGATCCAGTGAAAAATTTAAGAACCAAAGTAATGTGAAGATCGTAGAAAAACAAGTGAAAACGGAAATAAAGTCTTAAAGTGAAAATTTAAAATTGTAAAGTTACATGGATAAATAGAATCAGACGAAATAGAAGTTACATTACAGAATACAAAAAAAAAAAAGTGAAAACAAAAACAAAGTTTAAATAACATACAGTGTTAAAATCATAAAAGTGAAAATTTAAAAATTGTGAAATTTTATGAATAATAGAATCAATCGTAACAGAAATTTTGACTTCAATCGATTCCACGAAAACGAAATTCAACCAAACATGGCCAACGAACAAGAATTAAACGTCCTCATGCAGTCAATACAACGACAACAGCTAGAAATACAGCAACTACGAGAACACCTAAATCAACAGATAAATGCAGCACAACTTCAACCCGCTAACCACCGAAATGCAAACCCGTTTCAGTTAACACCTGAACAAGTGCTTACTCATTTTCGACACTTAAAACCGTTCAACGGCAAAGACGAATACAGTTTGATGGAGTTTGTGAAAACAGTGGAAAACGCTGCAGAATTGTGTCATGACGAAGGCTTACAACAATATGCTCTCAGGATGGTTCTAAGTGAAAAAATTCTAGGCGAAGCTAAAAGGTGTATCCAACGACTCGGAGATGGATTAACATGGGAAACTGCAAAGGCCGAGCTGAAATTACATTTTCGCCCTCGTAAGGACCACATTGACCTCATCAACGAATGCAGAAACGCCAAGGTAGGAAATCTTAGAGAACTTTTTGAAATAGTTAAATCTGCAAATTATAAGTTAAATGAATTGTACAATTTTGAAGAGATAGAAAATAGATCAGTAATTTACTCGCCTGAAAATAACGACAGGCATCTTGTAGGGATAGTTGTTGAAAAAATTGATAGTCTAGTTCGTGGTAATATAGAAAGAAATTCTACCTTAATCGAAATTCATAATAAATTTGCTGAACTTAAATTGCTAGACGACGAAAGAGCAATTAACATTGCCCACAGAAAATTCAAAAATGTTTTCAAAAACAATAACCGTGAGACTAACAGACCACATAAAGAACAGAGTAATTACAATCAAACGTATCAGGGTAGACAAAATAACAACAACCGTAATAACAATACCAATAATTTCAATCAAACTAATCCGAACCGTAATTACAACAATTCTTCCAATAAAAATCCGAACCATAATGGAAATTATCACAACCAAAATATAAACAGACCGAATATCAATCATAGACCGTTTAATAATAGCAACAATTCCGGAAGATTAAATTCTTCCAATTCAAACAGGTTTCAATTAAACCGTTCCAACCCTAATGCAAATAATGAATTAAATAATCAATCCGCAGAACCAATGGAAATTGACAATGTCCAACGATCAAATTTTCCAATCGAGCCTCGGGATCAAAATTACCAATAGTAACTCTTACGATAGGTCACCAAAAGTTAAAATGCCTTATTGATACTGGTTCCGAAACTAGTATAATAAAACCTCAATTTATAGAAAACTTCCCTCAAATAAAACTCGAAAACCCTTTATTTTACTCAACAATCAATGGTATAAATTCAGTAGATCACGAAATAATAACCCCAATTCCAAAAGAATTTTTATCAAAAGGCACTATTTCATGGAAAGTAATTCCCTTAAACAGGAAATACGATGCAATAATTGGCCAAAATGTTCTTACAGCTTTGAAAGCAACAATAAATATCGGAAAAAGACAATTAGAAATCAACAAAAACCCAATATTATTCGAAGATAATTATCCGTATGAAATAAACGAGATATCGATGCCAAATATCCGTACAGGAAACCTAATGTCAAACGTTAAACTAAACAATTTGAATGAAGAAGAATACAAGTTGATTTCACAATTATTAAAAAACTACCAGGATCTATTTTTCAAAGAAGGAGATCAACTCTCTTTCACTCATGAAATACAGCATGAAATTATTACGACTACAAACAACCCTGTATATTCAAAAATTTATCGATACCCCCAAATACATGAGAAAGAAATAAAAAACCAGATAGCCGAAATGCTTTCCCAAGGAATCATTAAAGAAAGTAATTCCCCTTATAACTCACCCCTTTGGATAGTCCCAAAAAAGCCTGATAATTCCGGTGAACAAAAATGGAGAATAGTCATTGACTACCGCAAATTAAACGAAATCACAGTTAGTGATAAATTCCCAATTCCTAATATTGACAATATATTCGACAAATTGGGAAGAGCTCAATATTTCACAACCCTTGATTTAGCCAAAGGCTTTCACCAAATTCTTGTGAAAACTGAAGATCAGAAGAAAACCGCATTTTCCACTCCCGACGGTCATTATGAATATATCAGAATGCCCTTCGGCTTGAAAAATGCACCTTCGACCTTTCAGAGACTAATGAATGCGATTCTCAGGGACTACATAAACAAAATATGTGTAGTTTACCTAGACGATATCCTCATATTCAGTACCTCTCTTGAGGAACATCTATTGAGCATAAACAAAATACTTGATAGATTGCAAGAATCAAAATTAAAAATCCAAGTCGATAAATGTAACTTTCTTTTAAAAGAAACTGAATACCTTGGACACATATTGACTACAGATGGCATACGGCCAAACCCCACAAAAATCGAAGTTATTCAAAATTTAAAACTTCCTAGAAACCCAAAGCAAATCAAATCCTTCTTAGGAATCACAGGATATTACAGAAAATTTATAAAAGATTATGCCAAAATCGCCCAACCAATGACAAAATATCTGAAAAAAGATTCTAAGATCAACATAAATGATCCGTGTTTCATTTCTGCCTTCGAAAAATTAAAGGAACTCATTACCAATCACCCAATTCTCCGCTACCCCAACTATAACAAACCATTTAAACTTATCACAGATGCTAGTAACTTTGCGATAGGGGCAGTACTGACACAAGATAGTCATCCTGTTTGCTATGCCTCCCGAACCCTTAACAATCATGAAAAAAACTATTCAACGATAGAAAAAGAATTACTAGCTATAGTCTGGGGAGTAAGATACTTTAGACCCTATTTATTTGGAAGGGAATTCGAATTACAAACAGATCATCAGCCAATAAAATGGTTACACACAAAATACACTGGTAAGGATATCAGTCCAAGATTGCAAAGATGGTTAATTCAATTGGGAGAATACAATATCAAAATAGAATATATCAAAGGTAAAGAGAACAAAATAGCAGACTTTCTGAGCAGAATCAATAATGATACTCAAGAAATTAATTCAATTAATAAAACCGACAGGAAACCTGATAAAAATATTTCTGATCCTACAGAAAATATATTGGTAAACGAAGATTTAGGAAAGGTTTTAAATGAAATATTCTCAGAGGATGTCGAAAATTTGGACATCAGTACCGATAATTTGGGTACAAATTCTAACTCTGAGAGTTGCAACATTTTAATTGATATTCTAAACAAAAAAATAGAAGACATTAACAATTGCGAAGAAGACAATAATGCAAGAGAATCAATAGAAGTACAAACTATACACTCCCAAGAAGAGAATTCAGAAGACCATATCCCAATATTAGATACAGTAGTCAATCGATTTAAAACACAAATAATCTTTTTAGAAAACAAAGAAAAAGAATTCGAAACCATTTTTAAAAACCGAAGAATTTATATCGATAAAAATGATTTACATAACGATAACGTTAGTGACATTTTACGGAGATATTTGAATCATAAATCCAAAATAGGAATTTATACAAATCTAAATGATCATGAATATAACCAACTCCAGCTGAAACTAATTACACTATATCCAAGTCGTAATATCATGCATTTCGTTAAATGTAGTAATTTTGTTACAGATATAGAGGATGAAGAAACTTTAAGAAAACAAATAGCGTTATTCCACAAAAAAGAAATAGGTCATTCAGGAATCATTCCCACTTATGAAGGAATGAAAAAGAAGATTTACCACCCAAATCTAAAAACTGAGATTTGGAAAATAGTAAACAATTGCGAAATCTGTTCATCAGCCAAGTTTGATAGAAATCCTATCAAAAACAAATTCTCCTTAACGGAAACCCCCTCAGAAATCAATGAAATTGTTCATGTTGACGTCTACGTTAATAGTAAACATTCATTTATAAATTTTATAGACAAATTTTCCAAATTTGCAACATGTCTTTACCTGGAAGATAGAAATAGCCGAACAATAGTAGAAAAATTGAAACAATTTATTTCCATCCACGGAAAATGCAAAAAATTTGTCTTTGACAATGAATTTGGTTCTAAAAACGTACAAGATTTTTGCAAGAATGAGAATATCGAATTCCATTTAACAAAACCAAATAACCATACCGGAAACTCCGACATTGAACGACTAAACAATACCGTGACTGAAAAAATTAGAGCCCTAAATCTCGAAGACAAACAACCAATAAAAACTCAAATTCTGCACGCAATCACGTTTTATAATAACTCATATCATTCTACCATAAAATGTACCCCAATTCAAGTACAACACCACAAAATTAATTTTGAAATCATAAACCAAAGACTAAGAGAAAAGAAAAATCAAACAATAAACAAAATAAATAAAGATCGGGAAAATTACGTTGAAACTAGAACGACAGGTTTTATAAAGAATTATAAGTCACTCCGCCATAAAGAGGAACCAAAATTTAGAAAACACAAGCTACATAATATTCATGTTAACAATATAAAACGTCCTTTTAAATTCACAGGTCAAACTGATGAAAATCATATGGATAATAATTCTAATCCTAATCCCACCAATTCAATCAACTCTAACCATTGAAGAAATTCATTCAGAGCTCGGATTCTCAGAAATCAAAATAAACCAAGTTGAAATAATTGACAGATACGACATCATTTTACATATAATACACCCAAATGACATTATAGATATTATAACAGACCTCGAAAATAATGTAGAACAACTAAATATTACTAATAAAGACGTACTGATTAAACAAATTACTTCAATCAAAAGTAAAACGTTTACGCTACTTCCTAACCGAAGCAAAAGAGGTTTAATTAATCTCGTCGGAAAAGGATTGAAATGGCTTTTTGGAACATTGGACGAAGACGACAAACGAGACATAGAATCACATCTTACAGTGACAGACAAAAACAACCACAACGTAATCAGTTCTCTCAACGAACAAATTAAAATTAACGACAATTTTAATAATTCTTTTACATTATTAAAAAACATTATTGAAGCTGATAGAAATAAAATTATTAAAGAATTAGAAAATATTAAAGTCTTTGAAAGACAAATACTAGAAAAAGAAATCTATCTTGAGCAACAATTAAGAATAAATTCACTAAAAGAACAAATAGAACAAATTCAAGACAATATAATCTCAGCCAAGGTAGGAATTATTCATCCAAATATCCTAAGTGAACAAGAAATAAAAGAACATAAAATTGACATAAAAAAATTAAGTAATATTAGAACAGGAATTGCTAAATTTAATGAAAATTCGATAGTATTTGCCATTAAAATTCCAATTAGAATGTTTAAAACAAATAAAAGATTGTTAATCCCAATAGCGAATACAAATAACAAACAAATTGACGAAGAATTAGAATATGTAATCAGATATGAAGACAAAATTTTATCATTTAAACCCGATCTAAATTTAAAAGAATTAAGGCCGAGTAAACATTGTATGGTTAAGAAAATTTGTAAATTGGTCGATAGCGAAAAAAATGAAATAATAGACATAGAGAATAACCTCATAATACTAAACAATGTAAAAAATATAAATTTTATGAGTTCTTGTGACGAAAGGAAACTTAGTTTAAGTGGAAATTTTATAATAAATTTCTTCAACTGCTCAATAAACATAAATAATATAACGTTTAGTAACAATATATTTGAATTTACAGAAAGATTTGTAATACCAATAAACGAAAACTTGACATTACATGATGAAAGAATAGTTTTTCAAAACATATCTTTACATCAAGAAAAGAATTTGAAAGAAATTAAAGAATTGAATTTTCATAAAATTGTAAATTACAGCCTAGGAACAGGAAGTATTGTCCTAATTGTAATAATAATATTAATACTTTTTTGTAAACAAAAAAATTTTAAAATTAAGCTAATTCAGGAGAATCAGCAATCTAAGGTGGGAGGAGTTACGTCCCCATACTTTAGCCATAACAAAGAGACACCTGATATGAACATCCGACCAAGCATAGTAGAGTTTCTACAAAACATGGGAACTGCCGACTCAGCGTCTGAAATAAATGCAGCCATTGAATTGCCGACTCAGCGTCTGCAATAAATGCTAAATGCATCAATATGCGATAACGAAGTCACTGAAGATAAAACTCGAAAGATTGTAATTAGAATTAAGAGCAGTTGAAGCCGAAGCTTTAACCAGTTAACATCATTAAATAAATTTGATCCAAACTAAAGTTTGTTTTATTTTTAAATATACTTTTTTTATCAACCTAAGTTGCAAAAAGTAAATTACTCGCGCGCCCAGGCGTGAGCACAGCGCTACACTCGGAGGCCTACAGGCCCATTGTGATGTCTTCGGTACTCATAAGACCTTTCATCAAACTAGCTGATCCTATTTGAACCAGCCCGACTTGTTGACGAAGCTCAGCATATCCTCGAGTGGGTGGTTGCCAAGCTCCGTCAGGCCACTATAAAACCTGGCCCCAAGCGTCCCCATATCGGCGTGTTTGTAGGGCTGGACACTCACAGAGTAAGTGTTTCACGGTCTCCGGCTCCTCCTCGTCACCACAACTGCGGCAAAAATCATTTGCGGCCGCCCTTAACCTTCTGGCCATAGCGCCAAGGGGGCAGTGCCCCGTGATTAAGCCTGTGAGTAGCCTTACGGAGGTCCTGCTGAGTCTCAGAAGGGTGTCGGTTCTGTTCCTATTAAATCTAGGCCAGAGCGACCTTGTGATTACACAATCGCTCCTTGTTTGCCAACGGATATTTATGTTGTTCACCCCTTTCCTATCAATTATACTTTTTGCGCATTCGATCGGCATTTCGACCGAGCGATCCGCGCTCTCCATAGCCATTTCGGTCCCTAGTTTTGCCAGCTCGTCAACTCTCTCATTGCCATATATGTTGCTGTGCCCGGGGACCCAGCAAAGTCTAACGGCATGTTGGAGGCCGAGTTGATTGAGTGCTCTGCGGCAATTAGACACGGTCTTTGACTTGATCGTCGATGAATCCAGTGCCTCAATTGCCGCCTGACTGTCGACGTAGATTGAAACCCTTGTTCTGGGTAGTTCTCTCGTCATTATCAAGCTTGCAGCCGCACTTATGGCGTAGACCTCAGCTTGAAATACACTGCTCTCATCCGGCAGTTTGTAGCTCCTTTGGAGGTCAAGGTTATCCGAGAACACTCCCGCCCCTGTGCCTTCTCCAGTCTTAGATCCATCCGTGTAAACCGAGACCTCTTGCTCGTCTATGACGCTGCCGAGATCCCAAAGTCTCCTTTCAGGAATCAAAACTGAGAAGTTCACATTCATATTCAGGTGAGGTATACAGTAATCCGTAGAGTCCGGGATACCCCATTCATCGCTTTTAAGGATGCTATTATGACCGAAGGTACTGTGCTTCCAGAGGCCGGACTCTCTGAGCCTTAGTGCACTCTTGGCAGCCGTACACCTCGTGTACTCATTCAGGGGAATGAGGTGCAGTAGAGCTTCCATTCCCGCTGTTGGTGTTGATCTAACAGCTCCTGTGGTTCCTAGCGCCGCTAGTCTTTGTACTTTGTTAAGGGTTTGATATCGGCAGTTGACCCTCATGGTCGGCCACCAAACCAGACATCCGTAAGTGAGAATAGGTCTGATCACCGCTGTGTACAACCAATGGGTAATGCGCGGTGATGTGCCCCAATTCCTTCCAATCATTTTTTTACATGCGTAGAACGCACACAACGCTTTGTTCATCCTCTCTTCCGTATTCCTTTTCCAAGATAGTTTGGAGTCCAGAATTAGACCAAGGTATTTCGCCTCAGGAGAGAGACTGAGTTGGGTTGTTCCTATCCTTGGGAGTTGAAAGGTTGGTACCTTCCTTTTTCTTGTGAAGAGCACTAGTTCAGTTTTGGAGGGGTTAACTCCAAGACCATTGCGCTCCGCCCACTTTGTGATATCGCGTAATGCTGATTCCATGAGTTCGCTTAGTGTTGGGAGAAATTTTCCTGTTACTAAAACGACCACATCGTCAGCGTACGCAACAACTTCTATTCCTTTTTCTTGTAACGATAGGAGGATTTCGTTCAGAGCTAGATTCCACAAGAGTGAGCAGAATGGGGGAGCAGAAATGGTGCTAAGTCAATTATACAAAATTTGCCAGAAGAGCAATAAAAACCTTGTTAAATCATTTTAATTTTCATTTAAAGAAAACAGAGCCTCATTTAAAGAAAACTGAGCCCAATTTTATTCTCATTTAAAGAAAAGTCAGTGTCATTGAAAGAGAATTAAAACATATTAACAATGTTTTCATTGCTCTTCTGGAAAATTGTACCAAATGGACTTAGCACAATTTCACTTTTAGCCGACGATGTAATACTTAATTTCTTCCTTTAATTTTATTTTTAAAAAAAAATTGATTTTTGTGCTAATATAAAAATGTACTCATATGATATGCAATAAAACATTAGACGGTAACATTCAAAATGTGTTGTCTCAATAAAACTCGAAATGACTGTTAAAAAAGTTGACACTACTGAAATCCCTCTGACACTACTATTTTTCGATCAGTAACACTCCGCTTTTCACTTTTGGGGTGGGAACCCTGTTTACGATAAATTGACCGACACCCATCTGTATTCTATCTCATTTTCTCGCAGGCTAAAATATCCTATCTCTTTTTACTGTCGCTTTTTCGTTTCATCGAGTTTGAAATCACTCACAATGGCGCTAAAGAAGTTTTCACTTCAAAAAAAAACTCATAGGAAACATTAAAAAACCGAATGAATTTTTTAACAGTGAGCTTTAAAGCTTGTCGCTCTCTCTCTTTTTAGTTATAAATGTATAAGTTCCACACTTTTTAATTTGCTTTTGCCCACGTCTGGTTTACGATTGTCCTTAATTTTTTTACTGTGTACTACTTTAGTTCACCCTCCCAGCCAGTACTGAACTAAAAAAGTATTATTTAAAAAAAAAACACTCAACTGCTCAAAAAATAAAATACAAAAATGTACAAATAGGTAAATAGGTTTAGTAAATTTTAATAACGGCAATATCTTTTAGTAAGTTCTGACAAAGGCTCAATAGGACCTTAAAATTTTATGTGACCCCGGCTCCGCCTTTTTTTTTTGTTTAAAAAAAATTCAAAATTTCTTACCACATTTGTAACAGTGTGTAAAAAAATAATTGACATAAAAATATATATTTTCAACATTTTAATTACAATTTGCCACCAGTGAAAATTAAAATATACTCGTATACTGGTTTAACCACAATTTAAAGTAAAACTAATAATTTTTATCAACAGAAATGTTGTGTGATGCCTATATTTCGAGAATTATCATATGTAATATCAAAACCGTTTAAGAGGTTATCAATAATGTTTTGGCAAATTTTCTTAAAATTTTAACAATTTTTATTTGGTTTTTTACGTTTTGAAGAGCTGAAGTTAGGAATTAATGCGCTGAACAGGGGAGATATAGAATTTGTTGGGTGAAAAAACTAAATTTAACTTGATAATTTGTGTTTTACATGACATTATGCAATTTGCTTATCAAGCTATTTTTCAAAATCAGAAACGTTAGAATTTTTTGTTGTTGTCAGGCATAATTCGATTTTAGTTGCAGGTCCTGGTCTATTGAAATTGTCAACAAAATGTGGTTGAAGGTATTATGCGCCTAAGCGGTAATATTTTCACTTGTTTGAAACGTGGAAATGATCACTCCATGCGTCCCAACTCAGAGGAAAAACGGAGTCATATTAAAGACAACCGAAAATTATATTGACTTCTCAGTCCCTTATACCAGGAGGTTTCGCAACGCTTAAACCACTTCATTTTGATACTACAATGAAAGCAAACTGAACTTTTTGTAAATGTTGCAAAAGTGTTCCAACAACTATACTCCAATTGATTTCTGTTGGATTTCACTACATTTAATCCTAGACCCGTGTACTGGGCACTGAGTGCCCAGAACGATTTTTGAACCGAAATTAAAAATATTTTTAATAAAGAATATGATGAAATGCCCATTGTATTTCTTACTTGTTTAACGAATAAATCACATTTTTATGATTTTTAAACAAACCAGCCATACATTTTCTATTAGAATTACATTTGGGCACTGAGTGCCCAAGTACACGATCTATAAGAACAGAGGTTCAAATCATATTGAGCAGCAAAAATATGGCGTGAAATTTGGGAATTTATCATTAGCACAAGCAGAAAAAAGCTTTCGTAAAGCTTTCGAGCTAATGATAAATTCCCAAATTTCACGCCATATTTTGCTGATCAATATGATTTTAACCTCTGTTCTTATAGAAGCTCTGTGCACGATATATGGAAGTTTTATAGTACACGGATCTAGGGTTAATGTAGGAAACTAAATTCCGATAGGAGCCAAGTGATAAAAATGCTAGTTGGTTAAACTTTATTTAAGGGTTGAGTACTGCATTAAAGCAAATAATCATCAAAGAACTACTTTATTTGTCGACCAGCTTGCATACCCATCGTTGCCGGGCTAACGTTTTTTTAAAAAAGTTTTTTGCACCAAAAATCCCAGAAATAACTTAAAAACTATTGAAAAAAAATCTTTATGACTTCAGGACTCCCATTTCGAATATGGAAATTCGAACACCAGATTCGAGATCAGTGACCCTAAAAATATTAGAGAGTTCCGAGAGAAAAATTGATTAGGGATATTTGCACTATCTTACAGGACCTTCCGCTTCGAATTTTGAAATTCTGGCACCAGGTTTGTGATCGGCACCCCGAAAAACCCCAAATGCCAATTTTTTCCGGCAAAAACGAGAAAGGATATTTGCGTTATCCTTATAGGACCTTTCGTTAGGATTTTTGAAATTATAACACCGGATTCGTGATCAGCGACTCCGAAAACCCCCTAAGGCCATTTTTCCCCGGGAAAAGTGGCAAAAGGATATTTGCGTTATCCTGAATTTCGGGTTTAAAAATTATTTATTTGGAGTTTATAGGAAATTCCATTTATTTAAAATTACGCGAACCAAAACTCTACAAATGTTTAATTTTTTTACAGCATTTGTGAGATTATGGTGGTTTTCTATATTTTAACATGAAAAGGTTTCATCCCACAGAAATATATCCCATAGAATGCGCCTTACTTGAAAAGCCCATATAAAGAAATGGGCCAAAAACACTAATGCTTTCTCTATTTTCATAAGCCTAAAATTCATTCGCATACCATAGTGAAATGAATCCAGAATTGCCAACTTTGCTTTTATCAAGTTTCAAATTAAAAATGAATTTTAGCTTTTAAGTGAATACAAACATTCTATATTCCAAAACGAAGCATGATATATTTCTTTCCTTTCCCCATAATAATATTTTGACATTTCAGTGGCCCGTTTGAGATAGCAAAACACGATATCTATTCTAATTCCGATATCTGTGTTTTATCCTAAACAGCATATGGAATTTTTTGTCTACCGCAAACGGATTTATATATTTTATTTTTCCAATGACTTAAATTTTTTATCCATATTGGATAAAATAAAAACGTGTTATTTTCAGATTTCCCGTACCATGTTCGAATTTCGCGTACCATGTAACTTCCGGTTAAGAAACACTGCTATAGTTAATATTTCTTTATATTATCCATATATTTTAATACTACGAGTATCTATACATATAATAAAAGGACTTTCTCAAAAATTTTGATATACATCGATGTATTTGATCGCACAGAAGCCAAAAATAATATTTTTAAAATTTGTATTTGTATCTCTGTCTGTTTGAACATTTGTTCGAGCATCACGCGAAAATGGCCCAACCGATTTCGATAAAACTTTGCACACGGTAGTCTTTCATACGGGATTAAATTTAAAACTATATTTATAGGAGCAAAAACAAAAATATGCAGAGCCACAATTCACAATGTAGGGTGGGTTTCCAAGTTTTCGGGTATCCAAAAGTCTCTCTTGAAAAATATGTGTTGAAATGTCTTCAAAAAAATGTGATCTCCCAACAAATATTTAAACTGCGGTTTTAATTTTTTAATTAGGGGCTGTCCATACGTCACACAGATTTTAGCCTTTCCTCATCATTCATTTTCAAGATTTTTTGTATGGAATTTAAAACATAACGTATTTTATAGAGAGTTCCCTATTATCAAAGTCGAGCTTACTCACAATTCGCAAATTTCTCTCACAGCAGTAGCTTAACAAGAAAAGGATGGAAGGGGCGGATAAAATATCAAACAAATAAATATACCAGTTTTGTTTTTATTAAAATAAAAATAAAATATTTTCAGAGCTTTAATTAAAAAATGACGGCATCTATAATAAAATCGATTAAATTTATTCATATGAACATTTTTTGATTGGATTCATAGGTGTGCCTGGGCGACAGTTAAATTCCTGATGGAAAGCTTCAGAGTTCGTCACCAATCCGATAATTCGAAATTTATCTGGTGTGTGAACATCGGTTGCAATTGCGTTTTTCAAATTTTCAAGATCCATAGTGGCACACCAATCTTGTGCGTAGCCAATAAAGTACAATTGCGTGGGCGTCAGATTTAATCCAGGAATCTGTTCGTTGTGCAACTCTTCAGGATGATCCTGAAGCCATTTCTTATATACCTTAAGTGCAACACTGGCACCCATATTGTCAGCGACATTTTCAGCAACGGTGTTTGGGCCATCAATTCGAGCTCCCAAGTCTTCGACTGGACCGTAACTGCCATATTGACGGGATAAACATAAAGCATGCACAAAATAGTTGACAAATGTTGAGAAACCATGGCGTGATTCAAGTTTAGAGTTTTTGTTGTAAAAAAAATTATCAACATCGAAGGCGTGGCCCAATTCATGCCCCAAAATCGAACCCATTCGGCCAAATCTCGCGTATCCAGGATAATCTGGATGATAGACTGGTGGTTGCATGAATGATGCTTGAATAATTAAACTACTATTTATTTGGCCACTATAGAAGCAATTGAAATCCATGGGATCACTAATCTGTACGGGAGTGTCAGCTTTAGCAGCCAGATGTCGGTTGGTATATTTAGACGCTTCAAGAACATTTTCAAAATATTTGTCCGGGTGCATCTCAACCTGACCGAAATCAATGATGGCTTCCTTGATGAAATCCTCCTTGCCTAAAACTCCAATCTCGACTTTGGAAGCTCGAACTTTTTCAGCAAACGCTTGCCGGCTAGATTCATCCATCCAGTAGCTAGTTTGAATAGTTTCAACAAATTCATCGAAGATTCCATGAGACATTTGGCGGATATCATCCTCAGCTGCCTTGCTAAAATATTTTCTCATAAAAAGTGCAGCCGCGGGATACTTTAGCAGTTTTTTCGTCTGTTCGATACAAAAAGTTTGGCGAATATCAGGATCAGATAGCCTTTCGATGGTTGGCGTCAATTTTATTAACGCTTCTGCTAAACGGAAGAAAAGATATCTCTTTAGCTTCAATTCAGGTGTTTTCGTCAGGAGTGTGAGCACCTCAACGGTAAATGACGGAGCATCAAACATAATAAGTGTTTTCGGTGTTAATCGCTGATCTAAAGCCCTATTGAAGAAGTCTAACCAGTCGACAGTTGGAAGTGCTTCATTTAACATTTCAATCGACAGTCCATTCTTTTGCTCTCCTTCGAGTGGATTTTCTATTTCAATTTTATCCAATTCTTCTTGAAACTCAATAATATCTTCATAAGCCGAATTGATTTCATGTTCTGATAAACCGACATCACTTAGAATTTTTTTCACGCTATCTTCATCGATCACTTCACACTGTGTATGTCCACTATCTTTACTAATAGATTTTTTTATATCCACAGACTTGGGTAATAACATTATGTAATTTTTAGCCGTACCCATTGAATCCACTGTAAGCATAAACAAGGGATTTATTTGAATTTTTGATGTTTTTATTATGAAGTCTTTCCAATCGAATGGTTCCCAGCTATTCTTCTCTAAAGGCCATCCAGTCCAAGTACTTAAATAATTCTTTACCAAATTTGAATCTCGTCTCTTAATTGCATCAACGTTAATGCAAGATTGATAGAATTTTCGGACATTTTCCTCTGCCGGTGTCAAAATTTGATTTCTTGGCTGAAAAACACCATCAAATTGGTACAAAGGACCTGAAGTGAACTGCGACATATCGCCTTTAATTAAATTATTTAGATTTCCAAAAGCTCTTTTTGCCACATATACAATGGCTCTTTGATCTGTATATGGAATTCCAGCTGGAATCGACATTTTACCCCAGTTTCCGCATGCATACTCGTAGAAGTCCTGGCAAGGATCTACAGAAAGGTTCATGAATTTCTTCGTTAGTTGTCCAATTGCTTCACGCGCTTGTTCCTTAGATAAATTATCCGCGTATATTTCATCCAGCCCATCATTTATTGTCTATTTTCAGCAGTTCAAAGTTTTTATTGCAATCAACGTTTTTGAAAATAAAAAAATTCAATAAAAGTTTGTTTAAGATCGAAAAGACAAAAATTCGCTTATTGCATTTCAAAAGTTTACTGAATGAGAATATAAAAATATATAATAAAAAAAAAAACAAAAAAAATCTCTTACCGTTTGAGCTTTGTTAAATGAAAACAGAAAAAACACATAAAAGTAAAACTTAAACATTTTTACGAGTAACTCCAATTAGATTGGAAGTTGAATGTATACTAAATTTGGTGGAATTTTTGTGAATAAATTAAATTTTCTTTCGAGATAAGATTTTTTTAAATGGCTTTCAAACGGTTATCAAAATATAAAAATATCTAAAACAACACTTAAAACAGATTAAAGCCAGACCTGAATATAGGTTATCTATAATTAAAAAAAAGTTGAAATTACCAAAATTGTTTCTTTTAAGCTCGGCTCTGCCAAGTCAAAGCGATGCTTGTGGTAAAACTTGCATTTGGCGCCCCCTCCGTTTTTTTTTAAAAATGATAAAAATTCATTTTTGTGTACTTGAAAATTTTGATACACCGATCATTGTCTCAATTTTTGTTTGTGATTATCTAGATCTGTGTTGTCCGCCCTAGGCTCACCAATGCTTTTGAGCGCCATTATAATGCTTTGCTCTTCTGTTTTAAGGTGGTCTGGTGCTTCTGCCGTGAAAAAATCGCTCATTCTTTGATTGGAGCGTAAACAGTGTAGTGCTTAACCCATTAATGCCCAAGGATAGAAAAAATAAACCATATGTAATGAAATTCAGTAGTATGGTTATTCACATGTTTATTAAGATAAAAACATTTAAAAAAAAATTTTTTTTGGAACCATTTTAGAAAAAGTGGCAGATTGGGGATTAAAGAAATGAAAGCCCTTTCAAGAAATAAATTTTGATATTCTATTCAGAAAATTTTATTCAAGAAAATTTACAAATTTAATTCAGACTTATTCATAAGAACACTTTTTAATTGGATTCATTTTTGTGCCCACACGGCAATCAAAAGCCTCTTGGAATGTTTCAGAATTTGTAACGATTTCAATGATCCGAAATTTATTTGGTGTTTGGACATCCATCTTTATTTGCAACTCTAACTCCACGGCATACAGACAACCAAGGTATGCTGTAAACTTTTGATAGTCAGGTGTGACGTCATTTGTGCCGACTTTTTTTAATTAATTTTTATGTTTATTGATCACTATTTAATGCAATCATTCCACTAATTTACAAATATCTTATTTAAATTGCACAAATTTAAAAAAAAACCATCCAGAATACAAAATTCCTTCTGCACTTGACGAACTAATCGGCACAAGTGACGTAGCAACGAAATGTCAGATTTGAGTTTACAGCATACCTTGGTTGTCTGTATGCCGTGCTCTAACTCTATAACTTTCATAACATTGCATTCTGTACATATTGGACGAAGAAAAGCTGAACTGGGCTGAGATTTATACCTGAAAAATTTCTTCCGGTTTCTGCAAGCACTTCCTGTATGCCTTAACAGCAATGATAACTCCCATATTGTCGGTGAAGTGTTCAGCAACTGTTACAGGATGCTATAAAATTTTTTGGTTTGAGTTAAACAGAGTTTTTCCCGAGAAGCGCGATATAATAAATTTGGAAAACTATTTTCGAAAAATTGGTTCGAAAAATTAACTTTGTTGACAGTTTTTTTTAAATATATAATATAATTTGTTATATTTGTAAACTGTTTAAGCCCTTGATCCAGGAAAACTGTACTTAAATGAATCGATTAAAACATTTTTCGTTCAAATATGTAATAAATGATCAAACAAATTGAAAAATTCCACAAATATGATTTTCACAAGGGCCACACTTTAGTTTTATATAGTCACTCTACTCTATTTATATCTACGCTTACTAACTCTGATATAAAAAAATGAGTTGTTGGAAGTAGAACCAAATTAATAGAGAGCCTTTAACCTAGAGAGTGGCCATGCTACCTTAATAGACTGTGCTACTGAGTAGGACAGTTTATTAACTCCAATTAGAACAGTCTATTAGGTCAGTTAGAACAGCTTTTTCTCCAGATTAGAACAGTCTGTAAACAATTTTTCAATTTATTAAAACAACTATGAGTTCTCAAATTTTTTTGATGCATCAATCATGCTTTTTTTACATATATTAACCATCTTCAGTTATTTTGGCAATTATTTATAACAATGAATCAAATTTTTAAAGTTTTTCGCGCTCGTTTTTCAGCTAGGCGGCCATTTTTAGATGTCCCCATGGCCACTCTCTAGGTTATAGGCTCTCTACAAATTAACAGCGCCATCTAGGGTCTGAATTAATTTAAGTTCACGCGTCAGCCAATCAGATCACACCTGATGACAGTCTGCAATCACAAAACGTTTTGCCCACGGAAATAAACCGTATTGTGATCGCGGTAAGTCGTTTTTTCAATGTTTGGTGATACTGTTCAGAAATGACGTTTTCGATGTAAACAAACCAACGTGCTTTTCGCAGTTCCTCATAAAAAATGGGAAAAAGGCGATTTAATGCCAAGGCAAGGCAACAGAGCGAGGTTCTGATTGATGATTCTACTTCAAAGAAGGTAAATTGTTAATTTTTTTTACGAAACTTGCGTAAAAGTTTTATCTACACTAGATTGAAGTGGAATTCGGCAACCAAAGTGAATATGGAGGCTATGATAAGTCTAATACCCTCGTGCTGCCCTCCAAAAAGCGGGAAACTAAAGCGAAGAAGGAGCATCACGCAGTGACAAGGATTTTATCTAAGAAACAACGAAAAAAGTTGGAAAAAATTGTCGATAAAAAGAAGAAGAAAGAAGGGGTAAACACGCATAGAATTCTTTAGTTTTTTTTAGTTTAAATTAAAGATATTTGCTTTCAGAGATCATCGCTTCTGGAAGCTCTAGCGTCTGTACAAGTTCCCACGGAGGAGCTGAAAAAGTACACCTCAATTAGCACAGTTCAGACGACAGGTCTCAAAAACCTCCACAAACTCAATACGGTGAAGAGAGTTCGGTCAGAGGAGGACAGTTCGAAAAGGATCAGTAGTATAGCAGGATTTGCAAAGAAGCGAAGATTGGCACTTTTAGCTGGATATGCACAGGCAGAGAGTAGTGATGACGAGAACAGTAAGGAGAAATCGAAGAAAGATTATAATGTGGTGGGGCTGGAGCCAAGTGAAGATGGGGATAGTGGCCAGGACGAAGAAGATACCAAAATGAAGTCGAAAGAAATTGAAAATGATGAGAAATCCGAGTCGAAAATTGATGGGGATTCAAAGGAAGTTGCAATTGAAAAGGACGAGAATAAAAATGTTTCCTTTGCTCCGGCTGCAAAGAAGCCTCTTGAATCCAAGCCAGCAATCTTCGTGAACATCGACCGAAATCCTGAAATTCAAGCAGCTCGTTTGAGGCTGCCAATCCTTGCTGAGGAACAAGCGATTATGGAGCTGATAAACGAGAACCAAATCGTTATCCTGGCTGGTGAAACCGGCAGTGGTAAAACCACTCAAGTGCCACAATTTCTTTATGAGGCGGGTTATGCTGAAAAGAAGGTGATCGGAGTCACGGAGCCAAGACGAGTGGCTGCTATTTCGATGTCGAAACGGGTCGCCAAGGAAATGAATTTGAGTGAAAAGGAAGTTTCCTACTTAATTCGATTTGAGGGAAATGTGACGGACAAAACAAAAATCAAATTCATGACCGATGGTGTTTTGCTGAAGGAGATCGAAAGTGATTTCCTGTTGAACAAGTACTCGGTTATAATTTTGGATGAGGCGCACGAACGTAGCGCGTATACCGACATCTTAGTTGGATTGTTATCTAGGATTGTTCCGTTGAGATGTAAAAAGGGATCACCATTGAAGTTGATTATTATGTCTGCCACTCTCCGAGTTGAAGATTTTACTGGAAATCCGAAATTGTTCAAAGTCCCACCACCGGTTTTCAAGGTCGAAGCGCGGCAATTTCCGGTTACCACTCACTTTCAGAAACGAACTCCAGAAGATTATGTCAAGGAAGCCTACCGAAAAACTGTGAAAATTCATTCAAAGCTACCCGAGGGTGGGATATTAATTTTTGTCACGGGCCAAAAGGAGGTAAGAACAGAATTTTCTGTGTAAAACATTGGCGAAGTAAGGGCAAATTATGTGAATGTTCAGTTGAGAAACATATTAAATTTTTTATACCGTTTTTTTTATACTTCTGAGTATTTAAATGCAATTTCAAATTTGCCCTACTATTTGGGGAAAGAAAAATCTTTAAAACTAATTTTAAAAAGATATCATGGAAGAAATTTGTCTCTTATTTAGATCAAATGCAATCTTTAAAAAATCGCAAACTCCCACATCACACCATTTAAAAAGAAATAACGAAAAATTCATTTTAGGTCAACCATCTCGTAAGAAAACTTCGAAAAGCATTTCCTTGCAAAGATGCAAACAAGCAAATCCGGAAAATCACAGAAGACCCCAAACCGTCAGCAGCTATCGACGATGAAATTGAGTTTGACATGAAACGAGCCATAAAACGATCCAAAAAATCAAAAAAGAAATTGGCGGCACAGATTTCACTGCCACAAATAAATTTGGATAACTACAAACTACCAACAGATGACACTGAAGCCGATTTACTGGAAGACAACGATCACGGAGATGACTCGGAATTCGACGATTCTGACGCGGACGATTTACAAGATGAAACTTTCCAAATCACAAAGCAACCACTTTGGGTCTTGCCTTTATACTCTCTGCTATCAACAGACAAACAAAGTCGCGTTTTTGAACCGTCACCGGAATATTGTCGGCTGTGCGTGGTTAGCACAAACGTAGCGGAGACTTCTTTGACCATTCCGAATATAAAATACGTGGTGGATTCGGGACGACAAAAGACTCGCCTCTACGATAAAATCACTGGCGTTAGCTCCTTTGTGGTGACCTTTACCAATAAAGCGTCTGCTGATCAGAGAACGGGGCGCGCTGGTCGCGTCAGTGCTGGCCATTGCTATAGGCTCTATTCCAGTGCAGTCTACAATGACGAGTTTGAAGACTTTGCCATGCCCGACATCCAAAAGAAACCAGTCGACGATTTGATGCTCCAAATGAAATGCATGCGAATCGACAAAGTCGTTAACTTTCCATTCCCCTCGCCACCGGACAGCGTGCAGTTGGAGGCGGCCGAAAATCGATTGAAATTACTCGGAGCGCTAGAGGATTCCAAAGAAAACGTAGCGAAAGTCACCCCACTGGGCCAGGCGATATCAGCGTTTCCTGTGGCCCCGAGATTTGGTAAAATGTTAGCGCTGAGTCACCAGAAAAACTTACTGGCATATACTGTCTGCATGGTGGCATCGCTTTCTGTACAGGAAGTCCTCCTCGAAGTGTCCCTGGAAGATGAACAGAGCGACGGGAAGAAATCGAAATGGTATAAAAAACGATGCTCCTGGGCAGGAAGTGGTCACTCGCAACTGCTAGGGGATCCAATGGTTCTTCTCCGAGCAGTTGGTGCTTCAGAGTATGCAGGATCGGAGGGAAAACTAGATAATTTCTGCGGGGAGAACGGCCTTCGTCCAAAGGCGATTTCAGAAATCCGAAAATTACGCGTTCAACTCACAAATGAAATAAATTTAAATCTACCGGATGTTGAATTGTCGGTAGATCCGAAAATGAAGCCTCCAACAGATCTGCAGGCCAAGTTCTTGCGACAAATTTTACTCTCTGGAATGGGAGATCGAGTCGCACGCAAAATTCCCGACGATGAACTCAAAGACAAGGAAGCGAAACGGAAATTCAAATACGCCTATCAATGTCCAGAGATGGAGGATCCCGTTTTCATGCATTCGTCGTCGGTGCTGAGGAAAAAGCAGCCCGAGTGGGTGATCTATCAGGAAGTATTCGAATTACAAAACGGAGATTCACGGAAAATGTTTATGCGGGGCGTAACGGCGATAGAGCCGGAATGGTTGCTCATTTATGTAGCGAAACTGTGCAATATTCTTTCGCTGAAGGAGGATCCATCACCGAAGTATAATTCAGACGATGGAAATGTTTATTGCTACGTCGATGCAACATTCGGACGGGCAGGATGGCAGTTGCCATTGACTGAAATTGAAATGCCATTCAGTGAGAAGTCTTGTCGGTGAGTGGCTGGAAATTTTTTCAAAGTCGGTAATAATTTTCATTGTGTTCTCACTATTTTACAGATACTTTGGAATGTTTTTGTTAAATGGAGAAGTTTTCCCGAAATTTCTAGAGTATAAAAAGAAAATGAAATCCTCACCAAGTTCGCTGATCAAAACTTGGTCCAATTTAAACTCATTTGTCGCGACGTTCGTGAAAACTCTCGTTAGTAAACAAGTCTGTAGTCGGGAAAAACTTATAGCGGAATGGAAAAAAGATCGAAACTGTAAGTAGAAGGAAATTTCTGATTTTAAAAATTATTTTGAATATCTTTTATGTGAACAGCATGTGACTTTCTTACGCTAAACTAGCTTTTATGAATAGTTTTTATTTTCCTGTTGTATCTATAGAGGGAAAGTGTGTCCATCAATACTAAAACGGGTTAAGAAAAACGAAAAATTCGAGCTAGTAAATTTGAGTAAAATTTCGATTTACTAAGTCGTAAAGATAGTAGGGAAGGAGCTTAAGTGGAAAGCGCGAAAGAGGCAAGATTGTACTGAACACAACATAAAAAAAACTCGATACCTCTAGCGATGTAGAATCTATCAGGCGAGGGGGTCTGATGGGACAACGCCACAAGGGGGAGATATGTAAAAAGTATTTTCTGGTGATATACTGAACATAACACAAAAAATTTCAACTCGATATCTATAACCAGTCATGCGAAAATTGCGGAATACGTAAACTTTTTTTCGAAGTCGGTTAAAAAACGGTTTCAAAAACGCTCTGTTGTATGAAATAAATGCTTTCCCGTAACACCAATCGGGAAGAAGCAGCCAGGCTCGCAGATCAAAGGTGGTCCTCAGGCACCTCGTGTTACGCGACCAAACTTATTTAGCCGAAGCTGGATAAAAAGCGTACATGCAAGCTGATTTTGCTGCACCGAAGATATATTACCATGATTGTAGGTGTGATCATAGGACACTGCCTTATAGGGAGACATGCGAGTAGACTTGGTGTCCCCTCTAATGACTTCTGCAGAAATTGCAAAGATGAAGAGGAGGAAGAGACTGTAGGTCATCTGCTCTGCACTTGCCCATCACTGGCTCGCAGAAGGAAAACGCATTTAGAATCCTTTTCCTTCGGGAATACTAATGAATTGAAAGATGTAAACATCAACAATCTACTAGGCTTTCTAAAACATAACAAAAGCTATAATTGCCAATCTGGTAATTATTGAAAACAAAAAACATTTTCGTTCGTATGGGGGGTACCCCCCTAATGGTCCATTTTTGCCCATTAACGAACTTAGCCTCGCATTTTACGAAAAACAGATCTGCGTAAAATTTCAAGTCTGTAGCTCAATCCGTGCGCCCGCAATCCGCGCCACAGACGGGCAGACGGACGGACATGTACAAATTAATTTATTTTCTCATCCTAAACACATTGGCGTAATTCATTTTTGTGTGTGATGACGGGATCTTGGCGTTACAAACGGTAAGGCAAAGATAATATACCCTTTAGTTTCACCAAACGTTGGTTCGAGTAGGGAGGAAATATATACATATGTGGTATCACAATGGACCTCATTGGTCTAAATTAGAGAGCCTTTAACCTAGAGAGTGGCCATGCTACCTTAATACTGTGCTACTGAATAGGACAGTCTATTAACACCAATTAGAACAGTCTATTAGGTCAGTTAGAATAGCTTTTTCTCCAGATTAGAAAAGTCTGTAAACAATTTTTCAATTTATCAAAACAACTATGAGTTTCCAAATTTTTTTGATGCATCAAACATGCTATTTTTACATATATTAACCACCTTCAGTTATTTTGGTAATTATTTATAACAATGAATCAAATTTTTAAAGTTTTTCGCGCTCGTTTTTCAGCTTGGCGGCCATTTTTAAATGTCCCCATGGCCACTCTCTAGGTTATAGGCTCTCTAGTCTAAATGGGTCGAAGGACCGCCACTCTAACCTAACCTAACACGAATCGCAATATAGTTCGTCCACAAAGTAAATTCGTCCACGGGTTTTGATTCTAGAGCGTTTTCACATTTTCCCTGTTCACCAAAACCCCGCTACAAATAGTTTGTTGCATGCATCCCAAACATGAAAATGCATTTGAAAATTCGAAGCAAATCGGTTCATCAGTTTCCTTTTAATCGGAATGTTTTGTTCCATCCCCCCTTCCCCTTAACCACCCGACGGAGTGATCCTCAAAAGACCACCGCGTTTTTTACAGGTGACAATGCAATTTATCTCATGTCTTTCCGACGTACAGAACGGAAAATACGAGCCTGCAACTTTTGACGGGGATACATCGTAGATTTTGGTTATAGGGGTACAAATTAGAAAATCTGCCTTGCTGCCATGATAACAAATTTGCAATCGTTGATACTCTATAGTTTGTGTCGACATCCGAACAGGAACTGTGTTATAAAATGCGGCCTACATTAAAGCATTGTTTAGGGTATTTTGTTATGTTAAACTATGTTCAATTATTTTTTTAAAAATCAAAATCTAAATTTTCACTGCCGCTGTTATGCTGCTTGTAGTACAGATTTCACATTTATACTCTTTATACCCGTATGGTGAAACCAAAGGGTATATTAACTTTGCCTTACCGTTTGTAACGCCAAGATCTCGTCATCGCACACAAAAATGAATTACACCAGTGTGTTTAGAATGATGAAAAAAGTTGAATTTAGCATGTCCGTCCGTCTGTCCGTCCGTCTGTCTGTCCGTCTGTCTGTCTGTCCGTCTGTCTGTCCGTTTGTGGCGCGGATTGCGGGCGCACGGATTGAGCTAGAGACTTGAAATTTTGCGTAGGTCCGTTTTTCGTAAAATGCGAGGCTAAGTTCGTTAATGGGAAAAAATGGACCATTAGGGGGGGTACCCCCCATACGAACGAAAACGGTTTTTGTGAATATCTCGAAAACGCTACATCTTATCAAAAAAGTCTAAGAACAAAAGTTATTTAGGATATGATTCTACATAAAACTCCCATACATCAAAATCCGATTGGAATAAATTTTAAAAAATCTTGTTGGAAAGTTTGACTTCAAAGTGGAATTTTGGTACAACTGTTCGAATTTTGATACGAATATCACCATACGGGTTTTCAATAATTGCCAGATTGGCAATTATAGCTTTTGTTATGTTTTTATGTTTTCTTTGTGTGCATTTTTTTATGATTTTTCTTTCGTTCTCTAAAGAGAGAAATTTTGAGCCCCGCGGTACTGTTCGTAGGAGTCGGAACGATCAATGCACATTTTTCGTTCTCCCTCCCAAGTTAAGAACGAAATTGTTTCTATTTAAGTTTTCGCTCCTTGTTTAAAGCGGTTTTTGGGTTCGCATAAAAATGAATGAAAGCCTCGAACGATGGCTTTTTGGTATGATGCACTCACACACATATAAGAATGTATTTCATTAGTAAGAGAACGATATTTCGCTCCCAGCATTAAAGTTCTGTTCTCAAAGAACGTAAAAAAAACGCAAATGTAAAGATCTTAAGAGCAAGATCGTAAAAACCATAATTTCGTTCTCGTTCTTTGGAGCGTTTTACTGAAATGCTGAATTTCGTTCTCTAGAGAGTGATTTTTATTTTCCATTGATTTCAATTCCTCCTTGGGAGCAGAATGAAAGACTAGAAATGGGAGCGTTTTGAACACTGTATGCACGATATTTATTTCATACTTCTCTTACCATAAACCAATCATCAATAAAATTATTTTTAAATGAAAATTTGTTTCCTTAATTTCCTTTTCACTAAAATTTCTTACTTAAATATCTATTGCCGATCGTTGTAGGCGGATCCACGTCTTCTGGCCGTCTCTGCGAGACAGACCCCTTTTTTTAGGCCTGAACGAACGCACACTTGTTTTTTTCAACCGTATATTAAATTTACCTTTTATACGTCTCAAAAAACAAAAGAAAAATAATTGAACAATTTCATAAAAAAATAAATTTTATTGTTTTCATTTTAGATCTTCTACAAGAATATACAGATCTGCTGTATGACACCGACGTATCTGAAGTGTCACTCAATTGGCCGCCACTGGATGGCTAAAAATTAATTTGTGAATAATTTAAAAATACCTACCAACTACCATACCGTTTTGGAAGCCCTGGAGCAAACGGCTATCAACTTATATTCAATGCAAATTATTTACTACTTTCGATCCAGAATTTGTGGATCATATCGACGCCTCCGAGCAAGACTATAGAAACTCGATTTACAATATTTTTGAGTTATTGTCATAAGGAGAATCTCCAGATAAAATTACACCCACAACAATATTATGGTTTTTAATAAAGTTATTAAACTTTAACATTTATAATTTTTTGGTAAACATTCATATTTCTCCGAGCAAGAATATTGTAAGTCTACTCACAACATTTGATTAAATTTACAACCACAAACTAATCATAAGTTAGGCAACCACAAACTAATCATAAGCAGACTAACATTTTCATTCAATCCATTCTAGAACAAAATTGAATTTCCAATTCAAAAAAAAAATACCCATAGCAGCCGTGAGCTTTTCTGCCAGCAGCACAATTAAGTGAAAATAGCAAAAGAAAGACAAAATGCGATCAACAAAACGAACAGATTTATCGGACTTTTACTGCTGGAAAGCTTGCATCACGAAGTCTTGTGCTGCTGGCAGAAAAGCTCATGGCTGCTACGGCTGGAGTGGCTGCTATGGGTATTTATTTTTTGGAAGTAGAAATTCAATTTTGTTCTAGAATGGATTGAATGAAAATGTTAGTCTGCTTATGATTAGTCTATGGCTAGACATTGTAAGTAGCAGTTAGGATGTATTTGAAGTGTGCAGTTTAAAATTTAAAATGTTTTAACTCAAATATAACGAAAAAACAAATTGCTTCTGGTTAATGTCGTAACTAAACCTACAATATATGACATGAAAATTGCCATTAAATCAAAAACATGATTTAGTAAATAGTATGAAATTTTGGCTAAAGTTCAGTTTAGCGACAATGACGCTAGATTTTTCGTGTATAGGGAGGGGTTGATAGAAGCATTCCCTATCCAAAATGGGTATTTTTAGCTGTCGCTCGCCCCTTGCCCCCTCCAAGTGTCCAAAAACTTTGTATGGAACTTTTTTCTGGGGGATGTGTGGTACCTCAAATGAAAGGTATTGAAGAGTGCATTCCAAAAATATATAGCATGATAGGGTTTCCCCCCTCACCCTTCGATTTGTACCCCATCGAAAAAAAACTGGAATTTTGAAACAAAACTACTTTTACTAGCACCATTTCGGTTCGCAAACCTTATAAAAGTGGTTTGAAATGACGCAGTTATAATTACAAAATTTCATTTTAAAATTTTCATATAATCTCACTTTTTTGACGAAAAAAAAACGGCTGTGTGAAGTAGAGAGCCTTTAACCTAGAGAGCGGCCATGCTACCTTAATAGGCTGTGCTACTGAGTAGGACAGTCTATTAACTCGAATTAGAACAGTCTATTAGGTCAGTTAGAATAGCTTTTTCTCCAGGTTAGAACAGTCTGTAAACAATTTTTCAATTTACCAAAACAACTATGAGTTTCCAAATTTTTTTGATGCATCAAACATGCTATTTTTACATATATTAACCACCTTCAGTTATTTTGGCAATTATTTATAACAATGAATCAAATTTTTAAAGTTTTTCGCGCTCGTTTTTCAGCTTGGCGGCCATTTCTAGATGTCCCCATGGCCACTCTCTAGGTTATAGGCTCTCTAGTGTGAAAGCAGCACATATTGTGCTAAATTCACCTCGGTTCGAGTCTTTGCTACAATATTTAGAAAATTCACCACAGATTTTATTATGGAAATAAGCCTAATTTTTTGAAACTATTTTTGTATTAGTTTAAAAAAGGTTTTACTACAAATAAAATTCACTCTATATCAACAGTTTATGATTTTTATTAATTCTTTTTTATTATACATATATACTGGTAGAAAAACATTCAGAAAAAGTGCACACATTCGGGAAAAATCGAAATAACTTTTTTTTGGGGCAATTTTTCAAAAATCTGAGAAATACCACCAAACTCCCATTCCTCCCCTTTCAGAAACCGCTTTCAGACCGAAAAAATTCACTTCCGGTGAGGAGTTATGCCACGCAAAAGGGGTACATGTACCAATTCCATATGGCATTGAGTGCGCGAGCACTGGATTTTGCGAAAAGTGAAACAATTTCCGATTGGAAAACTTTTTCAAAAATCCGAGAAATACCACCAAAGGTAAGTAGGTCCCCTTCCGAAAACCGCTTTCAGACTGAAAAAATTCACTTCCGGTGAGGGGTTATGGAGAATTTAAACAATAGATTCTTCTTAAATTCTTCTACTGATATTTAATCACTTCATATACATTCTCATAGATGTAATAAACATAAATTATTTTTATGTCACAATATTTATAATTATTTACAATTATTATTTTAATTAATTGTAAAACAAACATTTATGAACCACGAATTAATATTTTTATTTAATTAATAATGAACATTTCAATTCGAAGGTATCTTAATCACTAAACATTAAATCGTTGCAAAAACATAATTTTTAATTCAAAACCTACTTAATATCAAAATCAAAATGTAAATTAAGTAGTTAAGTGAAAAACGAATATAAACCAAAAAATGTCATTTCTCAAACAAGTAGAATTATAAAAACAAAAGCTTTCTTTACCCACAGGGTTATGCCACGCAAAAGGGGTAGATGTACAAAAAAAAATTATCATCATTTTCAAAACCGCGGTTAGCGAACAACTTTTTTCGCTTGGTCGTCGCTAGGGGCGCTGCTATTCTAGCCAATCATCTTTGTACAACAACAACTTGGCGACCAAAATCAAAACCTATCGGCAGATTATTTAATAATATTAAATCACTTGTTCCGGTGTGAAAATAAATATAAATTGAATATTTGTGATTTGTTTTATTTAAAGAAATTCTCGATCAGCTTTTCTTCCATACTGATCGAGTAAAAAAAACTTTTTTTCAGGTATTAAATATGGAATTTTTGAATCAAATTGATATTTCTCGAAAACAAGAAATATCAATAGATTGAAATTTTAACAGTTTGTAGTCACTTCCAAGGGCTTTCTATTGCCATCACCCCCATATCTGGGTCACTGGGAATAAGGGAGATATTAACCCTTTTGTTTGTTAAAAAATATTTGGTATAAGAATTAATTTCTCGCTGGCATATGGCGAATCTTGGAATTTGCATTTGAATGGCTTAGGGAGTTGACTGGTTTTTACTAACCCATTTCGCATGGAATTTAAATCCTTGTGTGCAATGGTCAATAATGACCCCGATAGGATTTCTTGCAATTTATTACAAAATTGAAAAGTTTGAGACATAAATATTTCCGTCCGAGTACCAGAATTCATGGCGTTGGTATGTCGAAACTTTAAAATTACATTTGATTTAAAATTACATTTGACTTGTTTTTCTTAACATTTGTCGCATGGAATTTAAAACCTTGTGTACAATGCAAAAGGCATTTTTTCGCGCATCAGCGTAACTACTTTACAACTAAAGAAATTCCCGCCAAAATGAAAGTTAATTAAATTAGGAATTTTCCAAATATTGGTGGCAGGAAAATACTTCGTTTTTATGCGTATCTATTTTGCAGGTATTTTCCCGGAAAACAGGTAACAGATCTATGAAGAAAACAGCCTGGGAACGACGAAAATCAGCGAAAATCTGACGGTGGTCACAGAAGGAGAAATTTCATTTTTTATTTTCTTGTTTTCTTCCTATTTAATGGAAAAAATTACACAGCAATTGGCATGTTCAAAGCGATTTTGCATTTTCTAATCAAATCCCACAATTTGAAATAAAAATCTTTCAAAAAACTATAAAAACTTATTGAATGAAATCGAGTTTACATTCGAGGTCCATTTGCTTGTTTTCCCCTGTGAAAATTTCTTCGATTTTTTTAACAAAATTTTTTGATTTTCCGAATGACTTTAGCTAGAGATCTGAAATTTTGCATAAATGCGAGTTTCGTAAAAAGAAAGAATTGGTGAAAAAATGGGAAAAATCGGATAACTCCTTCCCCCCTTACCGCTGAAAATTGATGTATTTGGTGATTTTCTCGAAAACGGTTTACCACATCAAAAAAGTTTCAAAGAAAAAAGTCGACCCCGACCACCCTGGCCTCTTCCCGCGCGACGCCTTGGTATATCATTTATTCCCGCCAATGACGCAACACTTAGTACACTATCCATACGCGGGGTCCCTCTTATGTTAAAAATCCAGGTTTGGCCGCCGCCGCGATACCTCTGGCGTCCTGTTCCACGGGTGGATCTAGGATTTTTCTGTAAATAAAAGTAAGAAATAATATGCAATAAAAAAAAATTTTTTTGTCCAGAACTTACCTTCTGTGCCGGATCCATTTTTCCAAATAATATGGTGGTAGGGTTGCCGTTCCTTCTATTTAGTATCTAATAGTAAAAAAAATCATTGAAATAAGTAACCAAACAAATGAGTTTTTTCGAATTTACCGAAACTTTCCCTCGCCCTGAAAAAATTTGCATGAAATTTTTTTCTTATGATACTTTTTTTGAAAATTTCAGACAATTTCCCTACATTTTGGTGTAAATAGTCTGTATCTACGATGAACAGATCAAAAGATATGAATTTTTGGAAAAAATTGATTTCAGGTAAATCTGCCATGGAAAAAATCTTCGAAGAAAATCGAAAATCTTTGAGCGACATAAAACATCATAAATATCTGTCGGTCGAATTTATGATATATGGGTAAATTATGTAGAATTGTATTCTAAACACTTTTTTCTTTGAAACTTTTTTGATGTGGTAAACCGTTTTCGAGAAAATCACCAAATACATCAATTTTCAGCGGTAAGGGGGGAAGGAGTTATCCGATTTTTCCCATTTTTTCACCAATTCTTTCTTTTTACGAAACTCGCATTTATGCAAAATTTCAAATCTCTAGCATAAGTCGTTTGGAAAATCGAAAAATTTCGTTAAAAAAATCGAAGAAATTTTCACATGGAAAGATAAGCAAATGAACATCGAATGTAAACTTGATTTGATTCAAAAAGTTTTCATAGTTTTTCGAAAGATTTTTAATACAAATTGTGGGATTTGATTAGAAAATGCAAATTCGCTTTGAAAATGCCAATTTCTATTAAATTTTATGCATTAAATGGGAAGAAAATAGAAAAATTAAAAAATGAATTTCCCCTTTCTATATGCACCGTCAGATTTTCCCTGATTTTCGTCCTTCCCAGGCTGTTTTCTTCACAGATTTTTACCTGTTTTACGGGAAAATACCTGCAAAATAGATACGCATAAAAACGAAGCATTTTCCTCTTTTAGAAATTAGGAAAATTGCAAATTTAATTTATTTTCATTTTGGCGGGAATTTCTATATGTCAAACGTCACTCAAATCAAAAATGGTTTGTGTCAAAAATTCCATGCAACGCGGGTTAGCAAATACCTGAACCCTAAACAAGTCAAATGCAAAAGATTCGCCGAATGCCAGCGAGAAATTAATTTTTATACCAAGTATTTTTTAAGAAGCAAAAGGGTTAATTTCTCCCTTATTCCTAGTCCCCGGATATGGGGGTGGTACTAATAAAAAGCCCTTGGCAGTGATTACAAACTATAAAAATTTAAATCGGGTGATATTTCTTGTTTTCAAGAAATATTTGATTAAAAATATCGCATTTTTCGACCAGTTTCATTCAGAAAACAGGCCGCTTAAAAGGTTAATTCCTCCCTTATTCCTAGTCCCCGGGGTATGGGGGTGGTGCCGATAGAAAGCCCTTGAGGAGCACTACAAACTGTGAAAATTTAAATCTGGTGATATTTCTTGTTTTCGAGAAATATCAATGTAATTTAAAAATTCCATATTTAATACCTGAAAAAAAAAGTTTTTTTTACTCGATCAGTACGGAAGAAAAGCTGATCGAGGGTTTTTTCAAATGAAACAATTCATAAATATTTAATTTATATTTATTTTCCCATCGGAACAAGTAATTTAAAATAATTAAATAAACTGCAGATAAGTTTTGATTTTGGTCGTTATGTTGTATTTGTAGGAATTTCATTGGCTAGACTAGCAGCGCCCCTAGCGGCAACTAACCGAAAAAAGTTGGTCGCTAACTTGGTCGGTAACTTCACATCGGTGTATAAGGAAGGAGTTTTGCAAATTTTTGCTCTACGAAATATGCATTTGTGCAAAATTTCGCATCTTTAATTCTATTCGCTTGGAGAATCACAAAAATTTCCTCGTGAAAATCAAGAAATCCACAGGAAATAGAGGTTTATATGAAAAAGAAAAACAAATTTCACTTTTCCCGCGAATATTTCCTAGACGGCTAGTTTGACGGAAAAATCTTCCATGAAGGTTTTGTAGCCCTGTTAATTTACTACAAGTTTGGTCAAAGATGTCCTCTAAAATGAACCTGAAATAAAATATTCACAAAACGCCATAATTGAATTTCCTCAAATGTCACGTAAAATCAAAAAAAAAAACTAAAAAAATACGTACGCGGAAAAGTTCCTTTTTTAGCCACGGCGCCACATTCTACGTACGCGGAAAAGTCCCAATTTTAGCCACGGCGCCACCGGCGAAACGAGAAATTAAACTAAGATTCGGTTCGAAGTCCGGAATTAGAAAATAAAAAATAAATTAACTCAATAGATGGCGCTGTTATCCATCAAATTGTACTCATGGAGAATTTTTAGACTTTCAGCCTGGTGACATAAGAAATTCCCCTCTCGACATTTCCCGCCAAAATGAAAATTAATAAAATTTGCAATATTCCAAATTTTGGTAGCAGGAAAATGCTTCGTTTTTATGCGTATCTATTTTGCAGGTATTTTCCCGGAAAACAGGTAACAGATCTATGAAGAAAACAGCCTGGGAACGACGAAAATCAGCGAAAATCTGACGGTGGTCACAGAAGGAGAAATTTCATTTTTTATTTTCTTGTTTTCTTCCTATTTAATGGAAAAAATTACACAGCAATTGGCATGTTCAAAGCGATTTTGCATTTTCTAATCAAATCCCACAATTTGAAATAAAAATCTTTCAAAAAACTATAAAAACTTATTGAATGAAATCGAGTTTACATTCGAGGTCCATTTGCTTGTTTTCCCCTGTGAAAATTTCTTCGATTTTTTTAACAAAATTTTTTGATTTTCCGAATGACTTTAGCTAGAGATCTGAAATTTTGCACAAATGCAAGTAACGTAAAGAGAAAGAATTGGTAAAAAAATGGGGAAAATCGGATAACTCCTTCCCCCCTTCCCGCTGAAAATTGAAGTTTTTGGCGATTTTCTCGAAAACGGTTCCGTTTATCAAAAAAGTTGCAAACAGAGAAGTGTTTACAATGTAATTTCACATAATTCAGCCATACATCAAAATTCAATCTGACCACTCTTTCTCCCATTTTTTAATTTTTCAATTAAATTTCTGCCACTACGGGTTAGGTTTCGGTTCATAACACGAAAACTGTTTGAAATACCACCTTTATGTCTTCAAAAAAGTTGTAGAGAATTGTATTTAGCATCTAATAGTAAAAAGTTGCATTAAAACAAGTAACCAAAAAAGGAGTTTTCTCGAATTTACCGAATCTTTTTCTCGTCCTGAAAAAAATTGTATGAAATTTTTTTCTCGCGATCCATTTTTTGAAAATTTCAGACAATTTCTCTACGTTTTGCTATAAAGAGTGTGCATCTACGATAAACAGGTCAAAATATATGAATTTTTGAAAAAAATTGATTTCAGGCAAATCTGCAATGGAAAAATTCTCCGAAGAAAATCGAAAATTTTTGAGCGACATGAAACATCATAAATGTCGGTCGGTTGAATTTATGATATATGCATGAATTATGTAAAATTGTATTCTAAACACTTTTCTTTTTGAAACTTTTTTGATAAAATGAACCGTTTTCGAGAAAATCGCCAAAAACTTCAATTTTCAGCGGGAAGGAGGGAAGGAGTTATCCGATTTTCCCCATTTTTTCTCTTTACGTTACTTGCATTTGTGCAAAATTTCAGATCTCTAGCTAAAGTCATTCGGAAAATCAAAAAATTTTGTTAAAAAAATCGAAGAAATTTTCACAGGGGAAAACAAGCAAATGGACCTCGAATGTAAACTCGATTTCATTCAATAAGTTTTTATAGTTTTTTGAAAGATTATTATTTCAAATTATGGGATTTGATTAGAAAATGCAAAATCGCTTTGAAAATGCCAATTGCTGTGTAATTTTATCCATTAAATGGGAAGAAAACAGGAAAATGAAATTTCTCCTTCTGTGGCCACCGTCAGATTTTCGCTGATTTTCGTCGTTCCCAGGCTGTTTTCTTCATAGATCTGTTACCTGTTTTCCGGGAAAATACCTGCAAAATAGATACGCATAAAAACGAAGTATTTTCCTGCCACCAATATTTGGAAAATTCCTAATTTAATTAACTTTCATTTTGGCGGGAATTTCTTTAGTTGTAAAGTAGTTACGCTGATGCGCGAAAAAATGCCTTTTGCATTGTACACAAGGTTTTAAATTCCATGCGACAAATGTTAAGAAAAACAAGTCAAATGTAATTTTAAATCAAATGTAATTTTAAAGTTTCGACATACCAACGCCATGAATTCTGGTACTCGGACGGAAATATTTATGTCTCAAACTTTTCAATTTTGTAATAAATTGCAAGAAATCCTATCGGGGTCATTATTGACCATTGCACACAAGGATTTAAATTCCATGCGAAATGGGTTAGTAAAAACCAGTCAACTCCCTAAGCCATTCAAATGCAAATTCCAAGATTCGCCATATGCCAGCGAGAAATTAATTCTTATACCAAATATTTTTTAACAAACAAAAGGGTTAATATCTCCCTTATTCCCAGTGACCCAGATATGGGGGTGATGGCAATAGAAAGCCCTTGGAAGTGACTACAAACTGTTAAAATTTCAATCTATTGATATTTCTTGTTTTCGAGAAATATCAATTTGATTCAAAAATTCCATATTTAATACCTGAAAAAAAGTTTTTTTTACTCGATCAGTATGGAAGAAAAGCTGATCGAGAATTTCTTTAAATAAAACAAATCACAAATATTCAATTTATATTTATTTTCACACCGGAACAAGTGATTTAATATTATTAAATAATCTGCCGATAGGTTTTGATTTTGGTCGCCAAGTTGTTGTTGTACAAAGATGATTGGCTAGAATAGCAGCGCCCCTAGCGACGACCAAGCGAAAAAAGTTGTTCGCTAACCGCGGGTTTGAAAATGATGATAATTTTTTTTGTACATCTACCCCTTTTGCGTGGCATAACTCCTCACCGGAAGTGAATTTTTTCGGTCCGAAAGCAGTTTCTGAAAGGGGAGGAATGGGAGTTTGGTGGTATTTCTCACATTATTGAAAAATTGCCCCCAAAAAAAGTTATTTCGATTTTTCCCGAATGTGTGCACTTTTTCTGAATGTTTTTCTACCAGTATATATGTATAATAAAAAAGAATTAATAAAAATCATAAACTGTTGATATAGAGTGAATTTTATTTGTAGTAAAACCTTTTTTAAACTAATACAAAAATAGTTTCAAAAAATTAGGCTTATTTCCATAATAAAATCTGTGTGGTGAATTTTCTAAATATTGTAGCAAAGACTCGAACCGAGGTGAATTTAGCACAATGTGTGCTGCTTTCACACTAGAGAGCCTATAACCTAGAGAGTGGCCATGGGGACATCTAAAAATGGCCGCCGAGCTGAAAAACGAGCGCGAAAAACTTTAAAAATTTGATTCATTGTTATAAATAATTGCCAAAATAACTGAAGGTGGTTAATATATGTAAAAATAGCATGTTTGATGTATCAAAAAAATTTGGAAACTCATAGTTGTTTTGATAAATTGAAAAATTATTTACAGACTGTTCTAACCTGGAGAAAAAGCTGTTCTAACTGACCTAATAGATTGTTCTAATTGGAGTTAATGGACTGTCCTACTCAGTAGCACAGTCTATTAAGGTAGCATGGCCACTCTCTAGGTTAAAGGCTCTCTACTTCACACAGCCAAAAAAAAAACTCGAGCTACAAACCAATTTTCAGTGTTGTTCCTCTACGCGTAGACTTTAATTGTCTACACTTCAGTGTAGACAATAGCGTAGACAATCGATTTGGGGTAGACAATGTAGACATTGGCGTAGACAATGGTGTAGTCTACATCACGTAGACTACGCGGCACAACACTGCCAATTTTACTTATGAGCCAGGGGACCCCTCAGAGCGGACAAACTTTTCAGGTACAGCCCGCTTTTTCCACCGCCACGCCTCGTTTTTGTTGATTTTTTCAGCGAAAACTCGCCTCACACTTTTTGATGTAGTTTGAAAATGGGTTGAGATATTTCTATGATTGCATTTTATTATCTGGAGTATTAAGCGCAGTTTTTGGTAAAAAAAAATCCGTCTTTCCCCTCGTTTCACGAATTCCACTTTTCTCCGTGAGGTATAAATCGAAAGGTGAGGGGAGAATACTATCATGCTTTATATTATTGGAATGTACACTTCAATACCTTTCATTTGAGGTACCACACACCCCCTACCACCCCCAGAAAAAAGTTTCATACAAAGTTTGAGGACCCCTGGAGGGGGCGAGCGACGACTAAAAATACCCATTTTGGATAGGGGATGCTTCTCTACCCCTCCCTATACAGGAAAAATTTGTAGCTTCATTGTCGCTAAACTGAACTCTTGCCGAAATGTTTTTGTGGAGCTTCAATTGAATTTATTTAAAATCAAATATTTTTAGAGTATTTTTTATTTATTAATTTTTGATCGACCGTTTTTTATATATTTTATTAATTTTTTAAAGCGGGCTCATCGGTCCTTTTTTGTAGTTAAAATAAAGAGTGTTTTCTTTGTAAGTACATCGTTATTTATTGCTGTTTATTCCTCGACGTTTCGACTACGTTTGTAGTCATCTTCAGGATGGGAATCTGTTTTTACAATTTTTTCATTTTTTTTACAAATTTGTTCTTATGGAATTTTAAATACAAGAATGCTTACTTACTATTTTTCTTTGATTTTATGATGGTGACGTCGTAATAATTTTCATGTCTTTGTTTTCTGTTATTTTTAGTTGGATGTTATTTACTTTATATAAACACTATTTTAAAACTTAATTACCACACACACGAACCGGACTTTGAGGGAACAGAAATCTTAACTAGGCAAACCAACTACAACAAGAGACTCACAGTAGAGGCTCTACACATATATACAGAAAACACATACAACATAAAAAGAGACACAGACCAAATATCAGCCATTTATTGTGCACTACTCAACGAAAACACAAACCCACGCAAACGACGGAGAACTGTTACTGACACAGACAATAACACCAATAACAAACGCTCTAGGCACTAAAAGAGAGAAATAACACACAAAGCTAACAAACAAAAGCCTCTTATTATCATTAGTGCACTTACTGCCACCATCATTAGCCCCCGTTTTTCAAAAATTAATTTTTTAATTTTTCATTTTGTGACGTCGTGTTTAATTTATTTCAATTTTTATTTTTGTTTCCATTTTACTTTTTGACTAAGTTTTTTTTTTTTTAAACGTTTTTTAAATGTTCCGGACGACAATAAGTTTTTTTTTTAGGTAATTAAGTTTTAAAATAGTGTTTATATAAAGTAAATAACATCCAACTAAAAATAACAGAAAACAAAGACATGAAAATTATTACGACGTCACCATCATAAAATCAAAGAAAAATAGTAAGTAAGCATTCTTGTATTTAAAATTCCATAAGAACAAATTTGTAAAAAAATGAAAAAATTGTAAAAACAGATTCCCATCCTGAAGATGACTACAAACGTAGTCGAAACGTCGAGGAATAAACAGCAATAAATAACGATGTACTTACAAAGAAAACACTCTTTGTTTTAACTACAAAAAAGGACCGATGAGCCCGCTTTAAAAAATTAATAAAGTATTTTTTATGTAATGTGGAAAAATAACTAAAATTGCTTTTATGCAAAATTGCAATTTTTCGACTTTCCAATGTCTTACATGGAGGCATCTTTTTTTTTTTTGTATGAACAGTCAACGCAAATATCTGTAAATCAACAAATCTACAACTAAAAAAACATAAAGAGGGAATTAACATCAAACAAATGCTGCATTTCGTTGATATATTCTGGTGTTTCAGAAATATTTCTTTTGTACAAACTACACAATGTTTTTATTATATCAAATTGCTAAAGCGTTACGATCATTTTAGTTATTAATTTATAATTTAAACTTTCTTGTTAACAAAAATTTTGTCTCAATTTGTTTTTATGATTTTTCTCGTCAAATAAGAGTACAATTCTTTTAAACGATGAGAAAACCATTGAAATTTGGGACATCTACAAAAGTTTTACTTTAATGAAATATTCTTTTATTGAATTGGGTTAAAGTGCTTACATTTAATATTGTTTATTAATATAGTTTATTTTTTTGTTCTTAAAATCTAATTAACAAAAAAACAATAATTAATAATAAGAAGAAACAGTTTTATGTTCAATAAAAAGCCGATTGGATTGAGTTTTGGAATAATAAATCAAGCAGTGTTTTTTTTTCATAATTTACAAGTATTAAATCAAAATTGAAGCTGCTTAGGGTCAGTTTTTTCAAGCAATCTAGTGTAACTACATGAGAAATACAAATTGAGTATAGAGACAACGGTGTAGTTTTTTCGCTATATTTATTATTCAAAAACTCAATTCAACTGCCGGCATCTTGGAAATAACTTCCAGATTCGTTTCATGTGTCGAAAAAAAATTTTCGTTCGTCGTTGCACTTAGGCAGACATCATTGGAAACATGCATAAATAAATCGGCAATGTGAAGGGATAAAATATTTTTGGTACGTCAACTGATGTTCACAACAGAAAAAAAAAACAGAGTTGTTAGAGTAGAAAAAATCTCTTAGCGTGCCAACTGAATAATAAGAGCGGCGCACATTTCAAAAAACTCCATCGTATGATGACCGGTTGGCTGCTGTGGCATTTGGCCCACATTACTCAACGGTGGAGGTGTAAGGCTTTCCATAATCACATCGTCGCCTTGCTCAACCTCATCATTGGTCAATGATTTAAAATCGAGCAAATAGCTCTTCGCATCGACTTGGTACAATTGCAGGGACATCTTGGCGTATTTTCCGGTCAGATCGTTGAGACGTCGCACACGGACATGATATGGATTGATGATCTTCCACTCATAGTCGAGTGCTTTCATGGCTCGGTAAACTTCCAGCATGATGTCGTTGGGCTTGCTCTGCGAGCGGATACCCAAATGCCATTTGGCGCGCTTCACTGGCGTTCCGCGGGACTTTTCTTGGTATGGGGCACTCGCTGGAGTCGAGCCAGGCGTAACACTACCACCAGTGGCCGCCGTGTTGGCATTATTGGCGAGGACTCGTTCTCGTAACGGTGCAATGCGTTCCGGATGCGGACGAATGGTTGATCCTGCCGGCGATGACCCATGAATGTCGTGCTTCTCACTTGGATAATTGACTGGCGGTGGACTTCCAGCTACGTAGAAGTCTTTGATTTCCGCTCGGGCCGCTTCATCAGCGAATCGCTTGTTGTCAATAATCAAATGATATGCAATGGCGAGCTGATCGTGTGGATCGCCACTTAGCAGAGCATTGTGTACCTCGGACTCCTTGACGCCGAACTTGTCGCAGACTTCCGATACCGCATACGTGTCAATTACGTTGCTGTCCTGTTCAACAGACGATGGGAACAGATACGATGGTAACTCTTTCTGGAACCAATCGTGTTTCTTGATCTCTTCTATGGTGGCACGTTTCAATGGATCAACCTGGAGCATTTGACATACCAGATTGACGACTTGCTTGTTCAGATATTCGGGTATGGGAAATATACCCGATTTGATTTTACGGAACAGTGTCGGAACGTGCTCGTCGTCAAATGGAAGCGTGCCACATAGAAGAGCGTACAGGATAACACCGCATGACCAAATATCGACTTCTGGACCGGCGTACAATTTGCCCGAGATCACTTCTGGTGCAGCGTAATTTGGCGATCCGCACGATGTACGTAGAAATTCACCATCGAGCATCATGTTGGATAGGCCAAAGTCAGCGATCTTCACATGCATGTTGTGATCGAGCAGGAGATTTTCTGGCTTTAAATCCCGATGGACGATCATGTGTCGGTGACAGTAGTCCACGCCGGATATTATCTGCTGGAAGAATCGACGCGCTTCGTGCTCTTGCAGTTTACCGTGCTTAACGATGTAGTCGAAGAGCTCTCCACCGCTCACGTATTCCATTATCATGAAGATGTCGGTCGGTGTGGAAATCACCTAAAAAATAATTCAGTCATTATTCTCTTTTAATGCAATGCTATTTAGTGATAGGGAAATTATGGATGAAGATGAGTGAATTAAAAGTTTTGATGAATTTTAGGATTGATGCTGGAAAAGATCTTACTTGACTTTTGTTGATAAAAGTGAAAAAAACGCAAAAATCCCTTTTTTTTGATTTTTCAAAATTAAAAAAAGAAAAAAAAATGGAAGTGCTTTCCAAACTGACTATGGATCAGCACCGACACAGCATCTATCTGTCTAAGCACGCTAGCATGTTGCGGTCGGGTTGGTAGATGTGCTTCCTCGTTTGTAGCTTCACGTATGATTACCTCAATTTATCCAGCTACCAACGTGGTATATTTTTGTATTAGTGATTGATCGATTCAAGTTTTTTGTGTTTGTTCTAAGAAGATCCAAATGTTTAAGGCATATTTCGATAAATAAAAAATGGGCTGTAAAATTTCTGAGTTTTTTTTATTATATTTGTGAAATTTGTTGTTGTCTTTACCAACCCGAAGCATAGTATATTTCTTCAAAAATGTTAATAAATGAAATTACTATTTGAAATCTATATAAAAATGGATCTTTGTTGGCCTGTCTGTCTGTTTGAGGTTACAAAACTCAAAAACTACTGGACCGATTTCTACGCGGTTTTTTGTAAAATGATCTGCGTTGCCAGGAGCAGGTTTTTAACTATGTTAGATTTTCAAAATTCGAAACAAAAGATTCTGTACGGATTACGCAAATGTCCTTTTTGTAATTTTTCTCGCAAAAATCGGCATTAGGAGTTTTTGGGGTCACTGATCGCGAATCCGGTGTTAGATTTTTAAAATTCTAAACGGAAAGTCCTGTAACGATAACGCAAATGTCCTTTTTATAATTTTTTTTTCGCAAAAACTGGCTTTGGGAGGTTTTCAGGGTTGCTTATCACGAATCTGGTGTTGGAATTTCAAAATGCGAAACAGAAGGTCCTGTAAGGATAACGTTTTTTCCCAAAAGTTTTTAAGTTGTTTATGGTTTTTTGGCATTCTAAAATTTATACAAAAAACTTTGGCAAAATTTTACTTTAGGGGCGCGGTTGACTAGGATCCTCATATTTTTTTCCTAGCTTTATGGGGTCAAATGGATTTAAAAAAAAAAATTAGTCGCTCGGCCATAGGGGGGAGCCGAGAGCCCCCCAAAGTTTTTTCGCAAAAACTACAAACGGCTATAATTTGTTTGTTTTTTGACCGATTTTAAAACTGTAAACGTCAGAAGGTGTCCCTCAGAGAGTTCTTTCCAAAAAGTTTTTGTTTGCCCTCACCCAATAAAAAATACGCCTACAGCACCGAAAACAAAAAAAAAATCTCTAAAATATATTTTTTTGGACTCCGGAGCTCTCAAAATGCATTTTGAGCCACTTTCGTATTTTTGGGGTCAGTGACCCCCCTAACCACCACCCTCTGAAATGCGTTAATTTGACATTCAGAAGTTATACAAAGTATTTCTTTGGATTTACGAACTCATCCGCTTCGCTACGCGGAACGCCCCACCCATCGCCGCAAATATGAAGATCCTAGTCAACCGCGCCCCTAAAGTAAAGTTTAGCCAAAACTTTAAGCTGGCAACGAAGGGTGTGATAGTACTGTATATAAGAACAGACCAAATTTTTATTTAAAAACATAACAAAAGCTATAATTGCCAATCTGGCAATTATTGAAAACCCGTATGGTGATTTAAGTGAACGGCGAACAGTTGTATCAAAATTCCACTTTGAAGTCGTCAAATTTTCCAATAAGATTTTTTAAAAATTGTTCCAATCGGATTTTGATGTACGGGAGTTTTACGTAGAATCATATCCTACGGTGGTGGGAGAGAGAGGTGGAAGGAATGGTTTGATTTTTCCGGTCAATATCTTAGCCTTGCTATTTCTGTGAAGTTTTCAAGTCTCTAGCTCAATCCTTTTGAAAGTTATTGTGGTCATGGACCGACACGAGGAAATCAAAATCTTTTGTCATCCCAAACACTCTGGTAAGACCTTATACTACAAACTGCTACAAACCAAGCGACAGCATTAGTGGCCACAAGGTACCGCTACCACCCTATCTATCGACCAACCCGGACGTAACATCCTTGCACTCTAATTCATTTAAAAACAAAAAAAAATAGTAGATGGAAATAAAAGTCGCAAGTTTATCGACATACTACTGTTGAGAACAGTTTGAGATATTGAGTTTCAATAAAACACTAAAATGTAGGAAACTTTAGTATTTTGAGCCTTTTTTTCCTGTAATTTCCGAACAGTAGCTCTTCAAACTTTATTTTCCATAAAATTTCTTCACATTCGGATGATTAGTTTCTGAGATATTGCAGATTAAAGTTGAACTTTTCATGTTGTGCCACGATTTACTAGAAAACATGCTATTATCAATTTTAAACTCTTATTAATGGTATTTTTTATACTTTTATCTCGCTTTTATTTCTGAATTTATTTTTTATTTTATCCTTCATTTTGTATTTAATTATTAAAACGAATAAATTACGTCATGAGTCAGCCATTTTGTTTTTTTTTTTTTCGAGATTGAAATACGGTTTTACGGTTATTTTTCATTCTGATGAGTGGAAATGGGTCGGAATTAGATTACGAGTTTTGACCCTAACAGACAGACAGACAGACAGACAGACAAAAAACCAAGCTAAATAAAAGCTTTTAAAAAGCTCTAACGTCTAAAAACCTGTTCAGATTAGTTGAAATAGTCCGCCTAACTAGGACAGAAACTGGCAACATTAGGGCAAGGTGAGGAAGTGGGACTGCTGATACGAAAATCCCCCTCAAAAGTAAAATCTCCGTTCTCAGAGTTCCACCTGCCGTGCTCTGATTGGTTGGCTGCCACATTGAATGTGTTCCATTGTTATTATTAGCTGTGTTCCCGATCCTACTGCGCAATACTGGACAGTACTGTGGAGTACTGCGCAGTATGTGTATTCCCAATGAAAATTACTGCCCAGTACTGCGCAGTAGAATCGGGAACGCAGCTATTGTTTCGGTCGTCTTCGTTGCAACATGAATTGGGAGCAAAATAGTACTAGCGATCCGTTACTGTTCCGTTTTCCAAATGTTTCACGACAGTCTTATTGTTCACAGCTACTGGCTTAATTAGTCTCAATGTGAACACGAGCAATATTTCATCCGTCCTATTTAGGCGGACTATTTCAACCAATCTAAACATGGTCTTAGAGCATAAAATTCAACTCTGTCATACATGCATCTTCATAACACTGTATTATATTTATTATTTTACTTTGCTTTGCTATTTCTTGTATTAATTGTGACTACACAAAGCCACATTTGTTAAGATATTAAGCTAATTTCTTGGCTTCATGACTTTTAACAATCAAATATGATTTCAAAAAACCCAAATTGGTTATCACAAAAATTTGGAATAGATCTTAATCGTAAACCACTGTGCGCCGTTTACATATTTGATACGATTTTCATAATTTTATCTCAGAATTGAAGGAATTGGCAAAATTCCGTTTGAATGCAAAGAAATAGAATGTTCCATTCATTATCTATCTACACATTAAAAAAATTGTTTACTAAGAACGCAGACTATTTTCGTCGGTATCATAAGTTGACCTTGGTTTCAAGAGGCCAAACAAAGTGGACAAAAGATAAAACGCATTGACATCACGTGACAAACCAGAAGGCAGCGGGTAGGAAATTTTCCCAAACGATTAATGAACATCTTTTCCTGGTGATTACCTGAAATCCTTGAACATGAAACGATTTCGCTGGTAATTACCTGATACAGTTTGATAATATGAGGATGACGGAAAAGCTTCAGATTCTGGATTTCCCGTCGAATCTTTCCCACGACATCGAGACTCTTGATCTTCTGACGATTCAATATTTTGACAGCGACCTTGTGCTTTGTTAGCTGATGTTCGCCAATCTTCACTTTGCCAAAAGTCCCAATTCCCAGCGTAGCGCCAAGGAGGTAGTGTCCAATTTTCACAATCGGTTGTTGTCCAACTGCGGCTCCTGGGGGAGGATCTGCCCGCACAATCGAAATATTTCCGTGTGACATTTTTGCTGGTTGTTGTCCGTTAGGTTCTGTAACCTTTGTTACTGCCGTTTCCTGCTTTTAGCGGTGATGAAAAGTGGGGTACAAGGGCGCAGCGGACGCCCAAATCGATGTTATGTTCGACAGCAGCAGCTCGATGGAAAATTTTGCTGAAATGTTTTGATTTTTTGATTATTTCACTTGAGCCCAGTATATGAGGCTTTCGCGCGATGTTGGAAAATTTGCAGGAATACACATTTGATGTGGTTGCTCGATAGTTTACTTATTTAAACTGTTTTTGACAAAGATTTTTAGTTTTTTTGCGTACAATCGAAAACCGTGGTATTTTTGGTAAAACTGAGATATGACTCTGATTGGCTGGCATGAGGCTGATGTCAAAATTCACAGGGTGGTTGTGCCTTCATCGAAGTGGCAGGACTGCGTTCCATTATTAACCGTGGTCGACTGCGGTTAACTGAAAGTCGTTCCAAAACGCATACATGAAGTAAACCTGACTCGCGATGCAAAACACCAAAGGTGAAATGTCAAAGTAAACCTTTTCCAACTGAAGCGTAGGATGTACGCTGAATGTATGGGGAATTGAGTTTGACAGTTGTTAATGGAACTTTATTTTGAGGAAATAGCTACAAATTTTGTAAAAAATTAAAGATGAGTTCTCTTTTTCATCGGAGAATACGAGTGAAACTTCAGCAAAGACACAAAAAACTTAAAGATCCGGAAACATTTGAAATTTTGACGGAGCAACATTTACAAACAACAGAACTTTTGAAGTGTATAGAAAATACTGGAGAGTAATGAATCTCAATCAAGAATCGCATGCAATTTAAATATTTTAAACGAAAATAATCGTTCGCTGTCGGATTTTTTACCGATGTGAAGTTAGCGACCAAGTTAGCGACCAACTTTTTTCGCTTAATCGCCACTAGGGGCGCTGCCAGTTTAGCCAATCATCTTTCAACTTAGCGACCAAAATTTCGACTTATCTGCAGTTTATTTAATAATATTAAATTACTTGTTCCGATGTGAAAATAAATATAAATTGAATATTTTTGACATGTTTCATTTGAAAAACCCCTCGATCAGCTTTTCTTCCATATTGATCGAGTAAAAAAAACTTTTTTTTTCAGGTATAAAATATGGAATTTTTAAATCAAATTGTTTTTTCTCAAAAACAAAACATAACACCAGATTTAAATTTTCACAGATTGTAGTCCTCCTCAAGGGCTTTCTACCGCCGCCACCCCCATATCCGGGGGACTGGGAATAAGGGAGCAATTCCTCTTTTTGTATGAAAATATACAAATTTGTATGGAAACAACGACATTTTTAATCAAATATTTCTCGGAAACGAAAGATATCACCAGATTTTACAGTTTGCAGTACTCCTCAGGGGCTTTCTATCGATACCACTCCCATATCCGGGGGACTAGGAATAAGGGAGGAATTAATCCTTTAAGCGGCCTGTTTTGTGAGTGAAACTGGTCGAAAAATGCAAAATTTTCTATGACATATTTCTCGGAAACGAGAAATATCACCAGATTGAAATTTTTACAGTTTGCAATACTCGTCAAGGGCTTTCTATCGGCACCACCCCCATACCCCGGGGACTAGGAATAAGGGAGGAATTAACCTTTTAAGCGGTCTGTTTTCTGAATGAAACTGGTCGAAAAATGCGATATTTTTAATCAAATATTTCTTGAAAACAAGAAATATCACCCGATTTAAATTTTTATAGTTTGTAATCACTGCCAAGGGCTTTCTATTAGTACCACCCCCATATCCGGGGGACTAGGAATAAGGGAGAAATTAACCCTTTTGCTTCTTAAAAAATACTTGGTATAAGAATTAATTTCTCGCTGGCATTCGGCGAATCTTTTGCATTTGACTTGTTTAGGGTTCAGGTATTTGCTAACCCGCGTTGCATGGAATTTTTGACACAAACCACTTTTGATTTGAGTGACGTTTGACATATAGAAATTCCCGCCAAAATGAAAATAAATTAAATTTGCAATTTTCCTAATTTCTAAAAGAGGAAAATGCTTCGTTTTTATGCGTATCTATTTTGCAGGTATTTTCCCGTAAAACAGGTAAAAATCTGTGAAGAAAACAGCCTGGGAAGGACGAAAATCAGGGAAAATCTGACGGTGCATATAGAAAGGGCAAATTCATTTTTTAATTTTTCTATTTTCTTCCCATTTAATGGATAAAATTGAATAGAAATTGGCATTTTCAAAGCGAATTTGCATTTTCTAATCAAATCCCACAATTTGTATTAAAAATCTTTCGAAAAACTATGAAAACTTTTTGAATCAAATCAAGTTTACATTCGATGTTCATTTGCTTATCTTTCCATGTGAAAATTTCTTCGATTTTTTTAACGAAATTTTTCAATTTTCCAAACGACTTATGCTAGAGATTTGAAATTTTGCACAAATATAAGTATCATAAAGAGAAAGAATTGGTAAAAAAATGGGCAAAATCGGATAACTCCTTCCCCCCTTCCCGGCAAAAATTGAAGTTTTTAGCGATTTTCTTGAAAACGGTTCGGTTTATCAAAAAAGTTGCAAACAAAAAAGTGTTTACAATGTAATTTTAGATAATTCGGCCATATGCCAAAATTCAATCTGACCACTCTTTCCCCCCTTTTTAAATTTTTCAAGCGGTTTTCTGCCACTACGTGTTAGTTTTCGGTTCATAACATGAAAACAGTTTGAAATACCACCTTTATGTCTTTAAAGAAGTTGTAGAGAATTATATTTAGTATCTAATAGTAAAAAAAATCATTGAAATAAGTAACCAAACAAATGAGTTTTTTCGAATTTACCGAAACTTTCCCTCGCCCTGAAAAAATTTGCATGAAATTTTTTTCTTATGATACTTTTTTTGAAAATTTCAGACAATTTCCCTACATTTTGGTGTAAATAGTCTGTATCTACGATGAACAGATCAAAAGATATGAATTTTTGGAAAAAATTGATTTCAGGTAAATCTGCCATGGAAAAAATCTTCGAAGAAAATCGAAAATCTTTGAGCGACATAAAACATCATAAATATCGGTCGGTCGAATTTATGATATATGGGTAAATTATGTAGAATTGTATTCTAAACACTTTTTTGTTTGAAACTTTTTTGATGTGGTAAACCGTTTTCGAGAAAATCGCCAAATACATCAATTTTCAGCGGTAAGGGGGGAAGGAGTTATCCGATTTTTCCCATTTTTTCACCAATTCTTTCTTTTTACGAAACTCGCATTTGTGCAAAATTTCAAATCTCTAGCTAAAGTCATTTGGAAAATCAAAAAATTTCGTTAAAAAAATCGAAGAAATTTTCACATGGAAAGATAAGCAAATGAACATCGAATGTAAACTTGATTTGATTCAAAAAGTTTTCATAGTTTTTCGAAAGATTTTTAATACAAATTGTGGGATTTGATTAGAAAATGCAAATTCGCTTTGAAAATGCCAATTTCTATTCAATTTTATCCATTAAATGGGAAGAAAATAGAAAAATTAAAAAATGAATTTGCCCTTTCTATATGCACCGTCAGGTTTTCCCTGATTTTCGTCCTTCCCAGGCTGTTTTCTTCACAGATTTTTACCTGTTTTACGAGAAAATACCTGCAAAATAGATACGCATAAAAACGAAGCATTTTCCTCTTTTAGAAATTAGGAAAATTGCAAATTTAATTTATTTTCATTTTGGCGGGAATTTCTATATGTCAAACGTCACTCAAATCAAAAGTGGTTTGTGTCAAAAATTCCATGCAACGCGGGTTAGCAAATACCTGAACCCTAAACAAGCCAAATGCAAAAGATTCGCCGAATGCCAGCGAGAAATTAATTCTTATACCAAGTATTTTTTAAGAAGCAAAAGGGTTAATTTCTCCCTTATTCCTAGTCCCCCGGATATGGGGGTGGTACTAATAGAAAGCCCTTGGCAGTGATTACAAACTATAAAAATTTAAATCGGGTGATATTTCTTGTTTTCAAGAAATATTTGATTAAAAATATCGCATTTTTCGACCAGTTTCATTCAGAAAACAGACCGCTTAAAAGGTTAATTCCTCCCTTATTCCTAGTCCCCGGGGTATGGGGGTGGTGCCGATAGAAAGCCCTTGACGAGTATTGCAAACTGTAAAAATTTCAATCTGGTGATATTTCTCGTTTCCGAGAAATATGTCATAGAAAATTTTGCATTTTTCGACCAGTTTCACTCACAAAACAGGCCGCTTAAAGGATTAATTCCTCCCTTATTCCTAGTCCCCCGGATATGGGAGTGGTATCGATAGAAAGCCCCTGAGGAGTACTGCAAACTGTAAAATCTGGTGATATCTTTCGTTTCCGAGAAATATTTGATTAAAAATGTCGTTGTTTCCATACAAATTTGTATATTTTCATACAAAAAGAGGAATTGCTCCCTTATTCCCAGCCCCCCTGATATGGGGGTGCCGGCGGTAGAAAGCCCTTGAGGAGGACTACAATCTGTGAAAATTTAAATCTGGTGTTATGTTTTGTTTTTGAGAAAAAACAATTTGATTTAAAAATTCCATATTTTATACCTGAAAAAAAAGTTTTTTTTACTCGATCAGTATGGAAGAAAAGCTGATCGAGGGGTTTTTCAAATGAAACATGTCAAAAATATTCAATTTATATTTATTTTCACATCGGAACAAGTAATTTAATATTATTAAATAAACTGCAGATAAGTCGAAATTTTGGTCGCTAAGTTGAAAGATGATTGGCTAAACTGGCAGCGCCCCTAGTGGCGATTAAGCGAAAAAAGTTGGTCGCTAACTTGGTCGCTAACTTCACATCGGTGATTTTTTTGAGATCCAACATTTGTTCTAGGATTATTATTTTTATTTACCTAATCTTTGCTATACCTCTTTGAATTTCTTAACTTTCCATCGTCGGCTCCAATCTTAAGAACTCAAGCCTAGTATGCAGTTCGAGTAAAATTGAATTTTAACGCGGTCTTCAAATTGGTACATTTAAATCGCAGCAGAAACTGGAGCGAAAAAATTTGTGGAAAAATCAAATTGACAGATGTCAAAGGCGAACAATAAGACATTTACTTTTTCTCTAGTTTTTATTTTAAAATAAAAAATATGGATATAAGCGACGACGAAATAGTTGATATTATAATTTGTGCAACATCTCTCTTACTACTAATCCACACCTGCCATGAATGATGTCAGTGTCGGTGTCACGTCTGATGTTATGTCTAGTGAAGATTGAAATGTCAGCTGTCACGACATAAAAGTCTAACATTTTTTGCTGACATCTTTGCTAACATAAATGGGGACATAAATGGAATTTAAGATGGCGGATTCTAATTTTTCACGTGCAGAGTGGCTGTGTGTTATAAACGAATACTGTTTAAAAGTAATTTTTACAAAGAAATTATTTGAAAAAGGCATCGTGTGAGTAGCTGGAGCCCGAATTTCATTTTAGTGCGGAGATTTTAAAGAAAAAAGTGAAATCACAGATCATCATATTTACTACTCTGAGTTGTTTATTGCTCAACGCATTTCTGGAACTGAAATGTCATGCCAGAATCAGCAGCCCACCTACGTCACAACAGACTTTTCTGATGATATTTGTGCTAACATCTATGTCAGAGTTTCAGGCAGGTGTGGATGGCGTGTTAGTTGAAATGCTTTACAAGCACGAGAACAGAGCACCGCCGTCGATTAGAGTGAATCCCTATTTAATACAACGAAAAACAAAGCGTCGCTTTACTACAGACGTCAATTTTTTTAAATTTATTGAAGAAAGTGTCATAATACATATCTTTTTTTCAGTTTGCTGATATATTTTGTAATGAAAAAATATTCTAGGGAAGCTAATTTCTTTTTTTTTTAACAACAAAAAACAATGATTTGCGCTCTATACGTTTTTTTTACGATTAATGAATTTCTTTTCCTGGTGATTACCGGTAATCCTTGAACATTAAACGATTTCGCTGGTAATTACCCGATACAGTTTGACAATGATTTGTGCTCTGTACGTTTTTCAAAAAACAATGCTTTGTGCTCTGTACGGCAACCGCATGGAGTAGGTCGACTTTCTACTTTTACACAAAAAAGTTTGTTTACGATTTAAGCAATTTAAGTATGGAACAAATTGATAGTAATTGTTTCGACGATAAACTAATAGAAGAAGTGCAAAAAAAGTGAAGAAGAAGTGATTCGTTGCCGTACCCAACTGTCACCGCATAAAACTGTCAATCAGACCGACGCATGATGGACGCATCGACGTACGATTCAGGTTCTAGCTTTATTAGGGGAGTACTCATAGCAGCCCATTGATTTTACTTTGACCGCATCTAACTGTCAACGTGATGGACGCATGACGGACGGACGGACGTATGTTTCTGGTTCTACCTAAAAAATGTTAAAAGCGCTCTTTTGCGGAATGCCACTTCAGGCCTTGCAGAATTTGTCATTTATTTCGTGGTACTTTAATTGGTTTGCGTCTCGAGTTTTGACAGTTCATTGACAATTCGTGTCAAGTTTTTTTTCTGTTTTCCGGTGATTTGTTGACGTTGTGGGTATTAAATTCAAACGATAATTAAATATAGTTTTTGAATAATTTGAAATCATGTCGGAGTCGGAAATTAGACAGCGTGGGACAAAATTTATAGAAACAGTAAAGAGTCTCGATGTGTATACCGAATTAAATGATAACTACAAGGAAAAAACGGAAGTCGGAGGCGCACGTAAACGAAGCATTTTTTAGAAGAAATATTCAAATTGCTAAATTTTAATTTTATTTAGTATCTCTCATAGGACGGATATTAATAGTATTTCTAATTTACAAGGAGGTATCTTACTATCAAGATGCAAATTTAACATTTAAATTCCAACCGGATACGGATCTGGATAAGAAGCTAGAAATTCACATGGACGTCACTATTAAAATGCCATGCAGAAGTATATTTTATTGTAATCTTCAAGTAATAAAAATATTTAAGCAGGACAAATTATTCAGGCGTCGGTGCTGATATTGTGGACTCCACTAATCAGAATGTATTCTCATTTGGATCTTTAGAGGAGGAGGACACTTGGTGGGATTTATGTCCTATTCAACGGGGCTATTTCGAAGCCATTCAACACACCAAGAACTTCATTCGAGAGGAGTATCACTCCATTGCGGTAATTGGCCATATTTACGATGAAGAAACTGTATTAAATCAAACAAAAACCATTCATTTTTAGGACCTAATTTTCAAGGACGTACTATTTTCCGGGGGTTCGTCAATTACGGACGATATGCCAAAACGATCGGATAAGCCTAATAGACCATATGATGCTTGTCGAATTCACGGTACTCTGACACTGAATAAGGTAACCTGTCTCTAAATTATTAAGTTTGAAACAAAAATACAATTTAACTGCACTGCATGCTAATTGAAGGTGGCAGGAAATTTTCATATAACAGCCGGAAAGAGTTTACATTTGCCTCAGGGCCACATCCATATCAGTTCGTTATTTGACGACACTGCACAAAATTTTAGTCATCGTATTAATAAATTTAGTTTTGGAAAACTTTCATCGCGTCTCATACAACCACTGGAAGGAGACGAAAGGATTTTTCATGATTGTAAGTACATATTTAGATCTATAATATTAAAGAAATATCAAAGAATTCGTTTGGTATTTTGTGCTTTGTCATTCTTTTCTTAACTGAATTTTTTTTTTAATTTTCTTACGATAAAGATATTAAAATGCACGTGCGCACGACTTCTTCCTTGAGCCTCCCCGTTTTCGTACAGTAAAGTTTAGGGGTTCCTTCATTCCGCGAACAACAAGACTTTGGAACAATTTACCATCCGATGTGTTCCCCCCGGACAATAACCCGCAGAAGTTCAAGGAGAACATAAATCGGCATCTCCTTTTGTCTTCCGACCATCCCGAGCTGTGCTTCGGCATTAAAGGGTCTTCCCATAAGCTCTGGCTGGAGCTATAAAAAAAATTACTAAAGATATTATGATAAAGATATTAAAATCACTTGAAAAGTATTTCACATAAGCATGAAATGGACTGTTCAATTTGTATCTCAAAGTTCATATGGCCATCATATGGCCATGGCACAAAAAATAAAATGTATCTTAAAGAAAACATTTAAGAAGAAATTTTCTTCTATTAAAAGAGAAATAAAGAATAATGCCGACAAATTCTGTGTCCTGCAAACCTTAGCCGTTTCGCATCTAATTTTTCAGCTATAGAAAAATTAAGTTTTGAAAATGTCTCAAAAATTTTCTTTCCTAATATACCAAGTGGGGTGTCATTTGTCACGCTTTTTGGCATGCTGAATATATTAAAACAAATATCAAGTTACTAGCATCTATGTTTTTATTTTACCATAGAAAAATCAAGTTTTTTTTTGAAAATTTCTCGAAAACTGCGCTATTATCAAAAACTGCATATGACAGACTTTAAAGGAAATAAAATTTTCTACATTTTTTGCTTACCCCACGGTTCCACTAGACTTTTTTCCAGATTTTATTTAAATCCAATCACGGAAAAGTCTAATGGAGACTCAAAAAATCTTGCATCATGATTTAAATCTCCATACTGTCGTGATTTTTTCGGCTGCTGAAAACTAGGATTTTTTTTTGACATTTGTTCAGTCAAATTGGCTGATTTCTAGTTGGCTGCCCTGATTACCTCCTGGTTGACATTTCTAAGTACGCTATGGAGACACGATAAAAATGAAAAATCATGATTGTAAATGCCCACGCGCTGATTTTTTTATTCGCCAAAATATGGAGTGGGGGAAAAAATCATGATTCTAAAAAGTCTAATGGAGTCGTGGGGTTACGTATCTAACGTTTCTCATAGTATTTATTTAAAAAAAAGTTTTTTGAAAATGTCTCAAAACTTGTGCACTTTGGGGAAAACTGCAGTGATATTTCGTAACTTGTTTCAAGCGTTTGTTTCGAGTTAGAAGAACAAGAAGTATTCGCTGTCTCTGTTTTGACCGAAATAAATGACAGAGAGACACCGAGATAGCAAATACCACTTTTTCTTCTAACTCGAAACAAACGCTTGAATAAAGTTATGGAATACCACTCCTGAATAACAAAATTTAAAGGCCATTTTTTGGTTTAATGTTTTTTACATATCTCTAACGTCTGTAACGCATCGGACCAACACAAAAATGAACTACACCAGGGTGTTTCGGATGACAAAAGATTTTGATTTCCGCATGTCTGTTCGTGCGTCATGAAAACCACAGCTTTCGAAATGATTGAACTCGAGCAGAGATTCCCAATTTATATGTGCTGAATTACCACTACACGGAAATTTCTTTCCACACAAGAACAAAATTGAAATAGTGGCGCTCTCACGTTCTACGTGAAAAATTGACGTTACATAAACCACAAAATTTTGAGTTCAAATAAACTTTCGACAATTTTCTTTTTTTTCTTTTCGTCTTATTTTATGAATTGTTCTCACAAATACCGAAAGAAAAGAGTCCCCCTTGCCAGAGTTCTGGAATATAAGGGCAAAGAATTCTATTATATATTAATTAATAAAATTAATTTCTTTCCATTATTATCTACAATATATGAATCAGAGCATGAGCGCTTCATTATTGAAAATAAAAAATGAAACATACTTAGTTCATGCCGTCAGTTTTTGTACCTCACTATACATCATTGCATCACTGTGCTACTGGACAGCAGAAATGCTACTGGACGAATGACCCTTGGAGCACAAAGAACGCAACCAAGCCGCAACTAAGGACGCTTCGAACTGTCACGCAACGCAGTTCAGGAGCGGTTGAGCACAATAGAAGCGTCGTTTGTTGCGTTGTGAGACAAGCACAGAAGAATTAAAAGTGAACTAAAGTAGAAAAATATATAAAAATTGATAATTTTGAAGCGATAATTTGCTTTGTTGGTCTTTATCTTTGTTATTTGTTTGTTATTGCACTAAGGCTATAAATTTTTGCTCGAACGACATTTCCCCAACCTCACTTTATGAACTGTCAACGCAGACTTGTTGCGTTAAAGTTCAAAGTTTGGCAACTTTTGTGTCGATAGTTGCGTTCAATGCGTTCACTGTGCTCACTTAAAAGCATTTCTGTGAAATAAACTCGTAAATGACATTTGGATGCGTAATGGTTGCGGCTTGGTTACGTTCATTGTGCTCTAAGGGTAAAGCGTAAGAGGTCTCCACACGTTCAATGTTAATTGACAATTTTACTTGAATGACTCATTTTTCAAGTAACATTGATCGTTTGGATGCTCTTCAGTGTTACGTGTGGGAGCAATTTCCATCAATGTTACTTGACGAAAATGTTTCATCAATAATACTTGTCAAGTAACATTAAACGTGTGTAGTAGGGATGTCAAATTACACCGGTTTTTAAGACTTCGGTTTAAACCGGGCCGGTTTAACCGGGTGCAAAAAACCGGTTATTAAAACACCGAAGAACCGTTTTGTTCAAATTGGGTAGGTTAGGTTTTAGACGCAACAAATACATTATAATACAAACAACAGACGTGAAGTGCCAAATAATCCATTAACGGCCAATTTATTCACTAGGAGTTAAATCGCCTTAACTCCCTTAACTCACCTTTAACATGGAAAATAAGGTTAGCTAACTCCCTTAACTCACTAACTCGGCTTAACTCCTAGTGAATAAATTAGGGGTAAGAGGCCATAAATGGCACAATATAATATTGTATTTGGTTTAGAGTGCCTAAAAAGAAGTGTTTCTAACAAATCAGTTACACGAAAATTGGTTCAAAACTATTTTTCCGTAAATGATCGGGTTTTTGAATGGTTTTTGGCCTTAAAAAACACCGAGTATAACCGTGCAAAAAAAAAACACCGAAAAAACCCGGTTAACCGAAGCAAAAACACCGGTTTAACCGGTTCTTTTTTGACATCCCTAGTGTGGAGGCTCCTTTAGAGTTCGCTCATTTTTCGCCCGCCATTTGATACTTGCAAAAGTTCTTACGATACTCCTTAAAATGTGACAACATTGGTGGTCGTTATTGCGTAAAATGGTCTGTCGCTATGGAAAAAAATTTAAGCACCTAAGAAGACTTTAAGTTTGAAATTTTTCACCTTTCTCCGACGAACCAAACAGTTTTTTGCTATTTTCTCAAAAACGGTTAGTGAAATTTATAAAGCGAAAATTTGTTTCGAATGTGATTTTACATAAGTTTTCCATACATCAAGATTTGATGTATGGAAAACTTATCCGGCATACAAATGTCCTCACATTTTGCAGTTGCACGCGCGCACGACTTCTTCCTTGGACCTCCCCGTTTTCGTACAGTAAAAAGTTTAAGAATTTCTAAATTCCGCGAACAACAAGACTTTGGAACGATTTGCCATCCGATGTGTACCCCCTGGACTATAATCTGCAGAAGTTCAAGAAGAACATAAACCGACATCCCTTTCGTCCTACGACTATTCTGAGCTGTGCTTCGGCATTAAAAGGTCTTCCCCTAAGCTCTGGCTAAAACTATAAAAAAAATATTTTTAACGATTTCCCTCTGGCAATTGTAGTTTTTCTTATGTTGAAACTTTCTATTAAGTTGATTTGTCGCGACCTGGCTGGCTACCTGGCTATCTGTCTATCTCTGGAATCTTTGGAAGCTTATATCTCCGAAACTATGCAACCTAGGAAGATGAAATTTTGTCACCTTGCGTAGTTCCGGTGACAGTTCAATATTTTTACTACTCCATCCTTGTAAGGATAATGGAATGTCCTGTAAGAATAACGCAAATATCTTTTTTCCCATTTTTTCCGGGAAAAACTGGCATCAGGGGGTTTTTGGGGTCGCTGAATCCGATTCTGACATTTAAAATTCTGTAAGGATAATGGAATGTCCTGTAAGGATAACGTGAGTATTGGTTTTGCTCACATTTTCCGGGGAAGAAACTCATTTAGGGGTTCTTGGGGCCGCTGACTCCGACTCTGATATTTAAAATTCTGTAATGATAACGGAATGTCCTGCAAAGATAACCTGAGTTTCCTTTGACTCAAATTTCCCGCGAAAGATCTTTTCTGGAGGTTTTTGGTAGTCTAATTCAAGACTAAAATGTATAACATAAAAAAAAACACTTTAAAAAACAAGTTTTAACCTTCTTCCGTCCCTCGGGTCTAATTTGACCCAAACAGAAATTAGTTTGCTTGTACCTTTAAAAATATTTATATTACGAACCTGAAATTTTTTGACTTTGCCTTATTTATTGTAAACTAGCAGTATGCAAAAATTTGGCAACTTCCGATTAACCGTTACAGTGCTGCAAAAATAGTCACACTAAAGACCTTCGGGTCTAAAATGACCCAAGGCAGTTAATCGCATAAAAAATGTTTAATTTACTCATATTATATTATATTCGTTAGTGTTTGTAAACTATATCTAGAATACGGATCTAAAATCTTTGACCGAACGGGGTGAGTTCTCGGGTATAAGAAACCGATTTTGTTGGATGTCAATTGGGAAAAACTCAACTGCCATATTTCTCAATTTTTGTATGAAGTTTTTTGACCGCTATTTTCGGGGAGAGTTCATTAGAACAATATAATATAAGTCTTTTGGGTTATACATATGTTGTTGTATGTTGTAAAAATTTCGAAAAACATAAAAAAAACTCGTTTTTTTGATTTTTGTATACACTAAACCTTTATGGGTCAAAATAGACCCGAGGAACTTTAGTGTGATTTTTTTTGAGGGACGGATGAAGGTTAACTAAAAAGTAAAAAACAAGTTTAAAGTTTCACAAAAAATATTTTATAAATTGCGTGTTGTTGTGAAAATATAAAGTGTGTGACGTTGCATTTGCTCTTGAATCTGTAATAGCGGTTTCATACTGTGCAACGCAGCACACTTTATATTTTCACAACAACACGCAATTTATAAAAACATTTTTTGTGAAACTTTAAACTTGTTTTTTACTTTTTAGTGCAATTTGAAAGTGTATAAGGTTATAAAACTTGTTTTTTAAAGTGTTTTTTTTTATACTGGAATTGCTTTTTCATATTTTTGCAAACTTTTTTAAGAACGCCTTTAATTTTTTTCTAATTTTTGGTAACAGAACCGTTTATACTATCTTGGAAATTAAAACAAATATTTTTTACAAAACTGTTCTTATTTTAATTATAACTCTTATAACAGAAAATCTTCGTGAAATTTTTTTTTTATTTTAGCATCTACAATGGCACAATATTTTATTGAAGTCGTCCCAACGGAAATTCATGGATTGATGTCAAAGATAAACGCCTATCAGTATTCCGTTAAAGAAAACATGCGTCCAATTAGTAAGTAATCGTATTTACTATTTTTTTTTAGTTCTTTGGTATTATAATTTGGTTAAATATTTTACAGATTATAAAAATTATTTTTCTCATTTTTTAGTAAATTAGTTTTTATGTTTAACAGTGCATTGCCTGAGCCGGACACGGTTGGTTTCTGGTAGCATTTTGAAAAAATAAAATCCACTGATGAATATTGTCGATCCAATTCCAATCAATATTTCTTTTGTGTAATTAGAAATTGTGTAGCTGTTTCGATAAATGTAAAAGTACATGCTTAGCAAATGTGTTACCACTTCAACAAGAATCACAAAAAGCATTGAGAAACTTTTCTTTGGCATTGAAAAACTTTCTCCAATGTAAGTTAGTGAAACTGCCCCTAATCCCCCTCCTGCAAGTAATTGATAAAATATTCCCATTGTATAAATTCTAGTAATATCATGGCCTAAATATAAAACGCCGCCAAGTACAATTAGGAAAAAGCTACTAAAAATTATTGAGAAAAGTAGTAATTTCCGTCGCCCAACGAAATCAATAAAGAAGCAACTTATAATCTCCGCAAATACTTTTGGCGCAAATACTATAACTCCCATAGATTCTGAAATTGTACTTTTTGGGGCAAAACAAAAATTCAACAGTACGCAAATCGATAAGCTGTAAATTAATCGCAACAAGGAACAATTGAGTAATGAAATGAGGTTACCATCCGAAAAGATAAACGAACTCTTTTGCATATCTTCCGTTACCATTAAATTCATATCTTCTAAATCTTTTTGCAATGCGTATGATTCGAGTATTTCCATTCGTAATTTCATCATAGTTCGTTTCGCTTCCACATTATCCCCTCGCATAATTAAAAACAATGGCGATTCGAACACTAGAAATTTTACAAGGACAGCACTTGCTATTGACCAAATTATTCCAACGATCCCCAATGCTTGAGTTGACCATGTAGAGTTAATATATAAATCAAAACTAGTAGATATGGCCGATAGAAGTAATCCCGTTGTTGTTGCCACCGAAATAAGTGAAAGTAGGAAACCACGTTTCTCTGTTACTGATATTTGACTAGCATAATTGATAAGCGGTAGGAAAACAAATCCATGTGCAATGCCCGATAAATATCGACCGACGATGATTATTGAAGTGTAGCCCGTATCGAATGTGACGTAAAATATCGATGAGATGCACATTAAACTGCAAGCTCCGTACTGAAAATAGTTCAATAATATTTTTGGATTAATGAAAAAAGATTTTTAAAATATCCTTAATTTACTTACACAAAATACCTTCATTTTTACTCTTAGTAATAAAAATGCTGAGAGGGTGCTGCCCAATGAAAGGCCAATAAAATGTGCCGCTATCATGTGGTAAAAAGTGTCCAGATGGTAATTTTTTCCATTGCCTGTGATGGGAAATATGCCCCATCCAAAATGAAAGCCTGCTGCCAAGATTATCATTAAACCTAAAAATCAGATAAATTCTGCATTAGACCTACAAGTGTTGCTAATATTTGCTATAATCGATCATAAGCTAAAGAGAGCGTTTGCAAAATTACCGTTATTACGTTAGATTTATGGGTGGCCTATCTATATTCTACCTAAAATTATGCTTTTTGTTGAGTATTTAACAATCGCTTCTGTTCTTCAAGGGCTGAAACCATGAGAATTTTTTGAATTCCTATTAAGGATCAACTCGAATTATTTCTTTTTCTTATCAACCGCACAATTTTTAACCTATCATCATCTTAAATATAAAACTTTAAATATTATTCATACTCACCGGGTACCAATGCTCCAAATTGTCGTAATATCTTCTCATCTCCAGCTTTGCATGGACAATCAAAAAATTTCGTTTTTTCATAGTTATCGTCATTCATGGTTTTTATCCAGTTTAAATATTAAGTCAGCGCATTGAAATTATTAAACTCGGATTAATTACTACATAATTGTAGTAACACGACTAAATAATTTACCAGAATTGTCGATCGATTGATTTTTTTTATAGAAAATGTGCTACTTTTAATTACATTTATCTTATCGCACATTTTCTCAGTATTATCTCTGTTTAGATATAATACTGAATAGAGCTTATCTTTGTTACGAATTTCGTGTAATTTTTATTAAAACCTATACTCAACACACAATCAGTCAGATTTTAGTAATCATCGTTATCCATTTGTTTTTACTATTTATAGACATTTGTCAAGTACGTGTGTATACCTTTGTAATGTTAATCAAGTGTTATGTTTTCGCTACTGCTAGAGGTACTTTAGTTATTAATTCATGAAAAATGCCAGTGGGCTTTTGGCAAATCTCCAAATTTTGTTATTATCAACATTATGTTGATAAACAGTTTACTATACAAAATATAGGTTTATATTTTCACCAGGGGGCGTAATATGGAATACGATTGTAATCGTAACGATCGAAATTTACCTGTTGTTGTTGGTAAAAAAGTTCCGATCCTTACGATTACAATGGTATTCCATAATAGGCCCCCAGATCTTCAGTTCAGATGGTGGTATTTTTGAAATGTTCTTCACAAGTTAATTTAAAGACGTGACTCTGCAATCTTTAAAACGAGCTTCACAATAGTTTTTTGCTATTATATAAATCGCAAATGCTGCTTATAAAGGGTGATCCAATTGCAGGTACTTTTTCCAATAAGGTTGTTTTGACAGTTCTTATGTGTCAACTGGCTTGTCTATATGACGTATGCAGTGCCATTTCATCAAGAATAGACTTACGTGTGAACAACGTTTACTAATTGTATTTCCAAAATCAGTGCTCAGTTAAGAATTGTTATAGAGCTCTTCGTCCACATTTTGGTCGTCATAATCGTCCCACTGAACGCACTATTCGTGAAACCATCACCAAATTTCAAACTAATTTTACACTATTAGACATTCATCCATCAACCAGAGTGGGTACAACCCGTAGTAATGAGAATATTGCTGCAGTAGCATCATCGGATCGTATTTCTTTAAAAAGGCGGAAGGATTGCGTGTTACTGTCAATGGAGCTCGCTACAGAGCAATGATCAATGAATTTTTGTTGCCAAAAAATCAATATATTGGTCTACCTGACTTGTGGTTTCAACAGGATGGCGCTACATGTCATACAGCTAAGTGCGAATGCACACGCTTCTTCTCGTCGCGGCAATTTTGGTCCTCAAAATGCCTTTCCGACGTACACGCTTCTTCACTTTTTAGCAGCAAAAACTTGTGTACAACAAGCGATCGCTCATGTGTGTGTGGTTCTCATATATGTGTTGTATTTCCAGCTCATTCCCTTACTAGCTAGCACCGAGGCAATATCAATTGCCAAAATAGAAACTGCCAACAATAGAAGAATAAGGACTGGTTAATTTGTTATTTACCTACCTACCTGAAAAATAAAACTACCTGCAATTGGTATCTCATTATTTGCATTCAATTTTTGTTTATTTGGGGTATGTTTACGAGTCGGTGGCTAAGCACCGACTGATTCTATTAAATTACGCACACATGCATGCTAACGTGCTACACGAGCGACTTCGTTTGTGTGCGTAAAAGAAGAAGTGAAGAACACTTTTTGAGTGGCGACTTTTCCTCTCTTGCCGCACTCGTTTCTTGCCTACAATTTGGTGAAGTTGCGGCATGCTGATGACCGAAAGTTGCTCCGTGTACGCCCTCGCTAACGATACATCTTCTTTATTATGAAAACATCATCTCAAGAAATGGTCCTATTAATTGGCCACCGAGATCTTGTGATCTGACACCATTGGATTACTTTCTGTGGGGATATGTGAAATTCTTGTTTACGTCGATAAACCCTGAACGATTACAGCTTTGGAAGCAAACATAACTCGTGCTATTCGCGGAATGCCGACCGATATGCTTGAAAGAGTGGTCGAAAATTGGACCCACAGAATGGACCAGTTAGTCGTGGGCAACATTTGAAGGAAATTATATTTAAACATTAACGGCCAATTTATTCACTAGTAGTTAAATCGCCTTAACTCCCTTAACTCACCTTTAACATGGAAAATAACGTTAGCTAACTCCCTTAACTCACTAACTCGGCTTAACTCCTAGTGAATAAATTAGGGGTAAATGGCATGAACCAAACTAACAACTTAAATAAAGATTTTCCTCAATATATTAATTATTATGTGTTTTATTTAAAAAAAAAATAGGAAGCTCTTATTGGATCACCCTTTATTAGTAAAAATTATTATAATAGTACACCATTTCACTATTATATAAATCTCAAATTTTATATAATAGTAAAATGTTGTACTATTATAATAATGAATCCCAAACTATAAGCAAATATTAAAAAAATTTTTCTAAAAAAAATAAAACCGACTTTAAAAAAAACTGAAAAGAGAAAAAAGCACTAAAAAGAAAAAAATAATTTCAAACTATGTCCATTAATAGCGTATTTGAAATTTGGCTTTTTTGGAGTGGCGTTAAATTTACACTAAATAAAATCGTTGTAAAATTTCTATTGTAAGAGCCGTGCCTATAGTTAATCTGTTTGACACCAAAATTTTTGGGGTCGATCTTAGTTCTTAGTTAGCCTTAAGGGTTAGAAAGTATGTAAACGATTAGCCTTAAGGGTTAGAAAGTATGTAATTTATTTTAGTTGCAAATTTAACGCCACTCCAAAAAAGCCAAATTTCAAATACGCTATTAATGGACATAGTTTGAAATTATTTTTTTCTTTTTAGTGCTTTTTTCTCTTTTCAGTTTTTTTTTAAAGTCGGTTTTATTTTTTTTAGAAAAATTTTTTTTTATTTCGAACGTTTTTAGTTTCAATTTTTAATATAGGTAAAATTACAAAGGGTTTGAGGGGATAAGTCCGCAGATGAGAAATATATAAAAGAATCTTCCAAATATTGTACTGAACACCATACAAAGAATTTTACTCGATATCCCAAGCAGGGAGGGGTTTGAAGGGGTAGGTTAACACGGGGGAAATATATAAAAGAACCTTCCTTGTGTTGTACTGAACACAACGTAAAAACATAACAAAAGCTATAATTGCCAATCTGGCAATTATTGAAAACCTGTATGGTGATATTGGTATCTTAATTTGAGCACTTGTACCAAAATTACACTTTGAAGTCGAACTTTCCAATCAGATTTTTTAAAATTTATTCCAATCGGATTTTGATGTATGGGAGTTTTATGTAGAATCATATTCTAAATAACTTTTGTTCTTAGACTTTTTTGATAAGATGCACCGTTTTTGAGAAATTCGGAAAAAACGTTTTCGTTTGTATGGGGGGTACCCCCCCTAATGGTCCATTTTTGCCCATGAATGAACCAGGGTCCAACCAGGAATTTTCTCTACAACTTTCTCTTTGGGATGACCAAAATCGGTCCACCCAGTAAAAAGTTAGGCGTGAACATACATTAAAAAAAAAAAAAAAAAAAAAAAAATATTCAGGTGGAATTGAGAACCTTTTCCTTTTTGGAAGTCGGTTAAAAAATAAATTACAAACTGTTTGCCTTTTCAAAAGCTATTTCCGTTTCAAAAATTTATTTAATTTTGTGCATTCAAAAAATCTACCACTGATTAAAATAAATTTAACCTTACTGTACCAGTTTAATTACACCGCTATCTGAATGCAATTATCTAAATCCTTTTTATCAAATTTCGTTTCGTTCGTCAAAGATTTATCGATGTTTTACCTGTGCTATAGGAGTAAACCTGGCCCGTTACACAGGCAGCTGAGGAAATGATATACATTTAATAAAGATAGATGGCGAATCATGTACAACAAAAAATTGTACAATTTATATAACGAGCCGGAAGTCTTCGTGGTGATAAAGTAACAAAGGCTGCAATGGCCACATTTTGGTACTAAGTGGTTTTGGTTTTTGTATCGGGTCTTTCAACAAGGACATAACAATTTTGTATTTAAATAAAACACAGAATAATTGAGATATCGGGCTGAAATTCATTCTAGGTGTAGTGGACATGTTACATTTAACTATGAAATTCCATGTCGTTCATATGGCCACCGCGAGCATTGCACTGATTGATTCTTTGGAGCCAATTTTCCATCACTCTTCCACACATATCGGCCGGAACGTTGGCAATTTCGCGTTCGATATTGTTCCTGAGCTCCTCTAACGTTGTTGGCATAAACCAACGACTTAACATAACCCCATAAAAAGAAATCCAACGGTGCTAAATCGCACGAGCAAGGTGGCCATTCGACCGGACCATTTCTCGAGATTACACGATTACCGAACTTCTCCTTCAATAGATCAATTGTTTGACCAGCTGTGTGTCATTGCTCGTTCGTGAACTTCACCATGATAAAAATGTAAACCTTGACTGACGGTTTAGCATTGCCAGATCATAAAAAAAGTTTTAGGGTGCGTTTTTATTAATATACAAAATTGTTATGTCCTTGTTGAAAGACCCTTTACTAAGTGGAAAGATATTTACTTGAGGTTTACTAAATTGGATCCGTTCTTGAATTAAAAATGTCGTGAAGTCCAATGGCTAAGTGAACTCGTTTCGGACTTGCCAAAGTTGTTATCAGAGATTTGTTAATCGGATATAGCACTCACCAGTTATTCCTGATGTTAAAATTAATTCTTGTAAAGAATTAATTAAATTTCTCGCCCATTTGGATTTTAAGAAAATTGAATTTTTGCATGTCTGTATGCCACACCTGGCTCGAAAACCACTCAACCGATTTAGATGCGGTTTTTTGCTAAATGTAGCTTAGACTTCAGGAAAGATTATAGGCTATTGAGCCCTTTTGACCCCTTTGTACCCCCGGGACTTTTTGTACAAAAGTTTCCCGGTTTGGAATATTTCACGGCAGCACAGCTAAACAGCTGGTCCGACATGGCTGAAAATCTACACGATAATGATTGATATGTTGAGGCATGATACAAACTATCTGGATGTAAAAAAACTGAGCTTCCGTTTGACCCCCTCGCCTATTTTCTTCTAAACCGCTGAAGTGATTTGAACACGGTTTTTAGTGTTGGACAGGTTGACTGTTAAGGATAATTTTCGCTCACTCAAACCACTCCCCCAAACGTTGCTAAACCCCTCTTCTACTATCCCCTAAGCTACTGAATGGATTTTAATACGGTTTTAAGTATTGGGCAGGTCGCTTTTAAAGAAAGATTTTCGCGCACTCACACCACTTCCCTCTTCATGATTCGAACTCCCTTTCCTGCTACATTCTAAACTACTAAATGGATTTTTATCCGGTTTTTAGTGTTGGACAGGCTGTATGTCAAGGAAAGTTTTCGCCTACTCAACCCATTCGTACTAAATGATGCGAAACCCCTTTCCTGTTATATCTTCACCTACTGAATGGATGTTAATAAGGTTTTTAGTGTCGGGTAGGTCGATCGTCAAGGAATATTTTCGCTCACTCAAACCACTCTTACATACTGCGAGTCTTTTCTGCTGCTATCTCCTAAATATCTGCGGCTATCTCCTAAAACTGTTGTATGGATTTTCAACACATGTTGCAAAATAAATTCAAAAACCTTAAGTGTATGGTGCTAGGGGAATTCGCCATATTCCCTGTCTCCCAAGAAAATGGAAAAATTGTATGTGATTTTCTTAAAAATTTGAAATATAATTCTTGCATAGATTTTCTGTACATCACAGTATTTGTAAAAAAATGATTTTTCCTATTCAAAAATTCCGCATTTGGAATCCGCATTTAATAAAAAATCATGAAACAATTTTTTCCAACAAATTCTATTTTATTTTGATTACAATTTCGAATTTTCCACTCAAAAAATGTCGTTTAGTCCTCAGAAATCGAGAAAAATCGAGGAAAATCGAGGAATAGACCAGTCCGCGTTTTAGATATTGAGAAATCGATTTTGAGAAACTCCTATTTTCGTGAGAAAAAGCCCATTTTATTTGTAAGATAAAAAATGTGATCAACGATGTAATAATCGCCGTCTGTACGATTTTCATCAACAGCTCGACAGTACAATGAGACAATGGCAATAGTCATTCAGCTACACAATCTGATGTTTTTATTATTTTAATAAACGAGCAATTTGTACTAATTTTTTAAATTTATTCGAATATAAAAATGATTAAAAATAGTTTTAAGTATTATTATCGCATTTTGTTATGACATTCTCTTAATGTCATCTGATTTGTTTCTGGCATTACAATATACAGATATAGGCAGGAAATAATTTGAGCTCCACCAGTTACAAACATAAATTCTTTAAAATATCCATCAAAATCAACATCCAAATACACTATAATGCTCATCACATGCAAAATTATCTCAAATACCATAATGAATAGTAAAGAGAATGGATTCTTCTTGATTGGAAACGCTTCAGCCATGTAGGTTAGCGAAACTGCACCTAGACCGAATCCCACGAAAATTTCATAGAATAAACTTAGAATTCCAAAGCTACCCATATCGACCTTCTCAACGTAGAGACTGCCGATGATGATTAGAACGATTCCACCTAATCCAGCTGATATGAATAAAAGTCTCCGTCGTCCAAACCGATCGATCCCTACGTAGCAGATAAATTCACATACCAGCCGGGATCCAATTAGGATTATGGCACTAAATTTTTTTGGGCCGTTGATATCAATGAAAAATGCCTTAGCCATTTCTATCATTGAATAATTGATGGGTGCACAAATCGATATCGCATAGAGCCCTCTCAATAGAGTAATTCTCAGCAATGGCGCTACGTTTCTGTTCAGGAAAATGCTTGAACTCTGCCGTATCTCTTCAGCCACCATGATAGTCATCTCATTAAAATCTCTGATAAGTTCTCTTGTTTCTACCGTATCATTTCGTAGTTTCATCATTATGATTTTAGCTTTTTGTGCCTGATCCTTGGTTATTAAATAGACTGGCGATTCATACGAAACAAACAGTGTCAGAAGGCCACCAAGCACTGACCAAATGATTGTCACTATTCCAATTGTTCGATCGATTATGCTGCTGGATTCGGGTGTTGAATTGTTATCTATCACTGTTAGAAATATTGCCGAAATTAGAAATCCAAAAATCCACAAGAAATTCAAGCTGGAAATTATTAATCCGCGGATTTCTTTTACAGCGATTTCTGCAGCGTGTATCAATAGTGGAATAAATGTAAATCCGAATCCTGCACCAATCAAGTATCGGGCGCTAACGATTGCTCTGTAGTCATCATTGCGAACAATGAATATAATCGCTCCTGCAAGGTTTAGAACTGAAGAGGCGTACTGTAATAAAAATGAAAAAAAATTATGATTAATTTGGTAAATCACTGTATTTTAAATGTCAGAAAGCTGCAAAAGCTATAGTTTTTAGTCACGCAAATAGTAGAAACCTGAAAAAACCCCGATGAAAAACTATAAAGTAATCATTGGAATAAATTTAAAATGTGTGTCGAGAAAGCATATTTGCGGTTAGATTTGTGTAGCAAGGCTGCCTCGACGCACACCAATTTTAAATTTACTCTAATGATTTTTTTGTATCCTTTTTAAAGGATTTTTTTTAGTCGAGGGTTTTTCATTATTTTTTTAAGGATTTCTTTTAGTCGAAGGGTTTTAAAATTTTTGATTTGGTTTTTTTTCGAGTTTTTGCTTACTTACGTAAAAGAATTTCTTTTCTATCCTTCGAACTAATATTGTGGATGGTATACCACCGATCAGAGCACCAATCAGAAAAGAAACTTTCATGTGACTCATATCTCTAAAAGATTCATGTTGTGGTGCCCATTTTTCATCAAAATGGTATCGCAGTATTCCCCACGCAAAATGAAGTCCGCCAGATAGTAAAATCATTAAACCTGAAAAATTTATACATTTTTTAAAAGTGCCATCATTTTAACAATAATTTTAAAACTGTCTTAATAGCGAGTTCTTTATTTAATACTATGTCCGAAAATTACAATGGGGGTAAATTACAACTAAAAGTGTTAATTATCGTTAGAGCCTCCAAAAACTGTTAAAAAATATGTCTAAAAATTGTTAACAAATATTGCAAAAAATTGTTAAAAAACTTGTTAAAGAAATATTCGAAAAACAAAAACTAATACTCGTTTTGATACAAAACAGGTGAAAAAATATGCACACATGGAGGCGTTATTGCATTAGAGTGCAAAATGTTAGCATGAAAAGTTTTTTTTACACGTTTTTTGATAAATTCTCGTCTGTGTAAAGACACTGCAGTGCAACGAAAACACCAAAATTGTGGAATATTGCCAGTTGTGACTAATTTTGATTCTCAATTCTCAGATTATGGTAAAATATTTTTTGGAGGTTTTTTGTACGTAATATTTTCACTTGCCACATTTTTTTTTTAGATTATTTGTAAATAATTAGAAAAATTGTTAATAATTGTATGAAAGTTGCTGAAATTGGGAAAACTTGTTTTTTGCTTTAAAAACAACCAAAACCTTTCAAAGCCACCAAAAATTGTTAAAAATTGTGTTTTTTGTTGTTAAAATTTTCCCCGAAATTTTAAATGTTTAGAGTCTAGTGTTTAAACTGTGTTTATTGGACTATTTTCAATAAACACGGTTTAAACACTAGGTCTAAATATTTAAAATTAAGGGAAACATTTTTATTTACCGGCGCGGTTCGCTAGGACCTTCATATTTTTTCTTAACTTTATGGGGTCAAATTCTTTTTAAAAAAATGGGGAGCCCCCAAAAAGCTTTTTGCGAAAATTTGAAATGGCTGTAGATTTTTTGTTTTTCGATCGATTTTAATGACAATCCCTTCCGAACCCTCACCCACTACAACGCATTTTTTTGGCATCCCAGGACTCCCAGAGTATAAAATTCTTCGAAAATGTGTTTTTAAAGTTCCAGAATTCTAGGAAATACATTAAATGAGTCCTACAGCCATTTGAAAGGTCTTGCGGCCGAGCGACTATTTTTTTTGTTTTTGAAAGCATTTGACTCCATAGAGTAACGAACAATATGAAGGTCCTAGCGAAACGCGTAAAGTAAAATTTTCTCCAAACTTTTTACGCGAAAGAGCGAATACCTTCATTAAGTGTTTTTTTCTTTTCTTTTAAAACAACTCCATTATTCCCTGATTTAAATCCTCTGCCCGACATTTTCGTTTTCAAACGTGTGATCTAATTGAATTCACACATCAGTAAGGGTCTTTTAATAAGGACGCTTGATTTTTAAATGTAAATAAAACCAGTTCTGTGTGAGATATCCACTCATTTTTTTTTGTTTGAAAGAATATTCTATGGCATTAAGTATGGCATATAACGTCGTTCAAATGTCCGCCGCGGCTTTGCTTGGTGGCGCGTATTCGGGAGGTCCAATATTCGATAATTTTTTCGCATAAATCTGGCTGAATTTGTCATTCGTTATGTTGGCTTTGAGGACATCAATTGTTTGCGGTTTATTCGCATAAACCTGCTGTTTAAGTTGGTCCCTAAAAGGGCCCATAGACGGCCAACTTTGTTGCCAACCTGGTCGCCAACCGGGTCGCCAACCTGGTTGGTAGTTTTCACCACAGACGAGACGGAATATTGGCAACCAAGTTGTCAACATCATTTTTAACAAGATCCCGTCGACTTTAGGTGATTTCTCTAATTTTTTATTGTTTATAGTTTACTATATGGTTATAGGACAACTATAGGGTATATGTTGACTAGTGAAAAATGAGTAAGGAGTTGTTATTGGTATTGGGTTTAAACGAGTTGTGCGAAGATGAGGTGCCCCCTTTGAAAAAGAAAAAAAATTTGGGTAAAGGAGTGGTATATGAACCGTGCTTAGTTTTCTCATTCAAATTTAATTCGTGAACTACGTGTGACTGCACCTGACGATTTCAAAAACTTTTTAAGAATGGACAGCTACACCTACGATGAATTATTGGATGCAGTAAGACCATTCATTGAAAAGAAGGACACGATAATGAGAATAGCTATTCCTGCAAATGAAAGGCTGTCTGCAACCCTACGGTTTTTGGCAAGTGGCCAGAGCTTCGAGGACTTAAAATTTCTCACTGGAATATCGCCACAAAGTCTTGGAATCAGGTCGTACGATCAAAACCCTGGTAAAATTAACCAAACTCAACCGAACTTAATCAAATAAACTATTTTTGACACTTCACTGTTCTCATTGCAGTACTCAATGCAACTGAGATTGGCAACCAGGTTGTAAACTTGCCTACAGACACCCCAACATGAACGCCAACATGCTAAGTTTTCAAAATTTTTTGATTTTACACCAACTTGGTCGACAAAATGAAAAACCAACCGCCAACTTGGCCACAGACCTACAACATCGACTCCAACATTGCATGTTGGCGACCAGGTTGGCAACAAAGTTGCCCGTCTATGGGCCCTTTAAGAAAGGAGTCTAAAGGCATTAAATTGCACAATCTCGGTAGCCAGTTAATCGTGGCATGCGCTGTGTGGCATGCGCTGTGTGGCATGTAGCGCCGTCCTGTTGGAACCACCTGTTGTCGGCATCCATATCATCCAGTTTAGGCCACAGGAAGTTAGTTATCATCGATCTCTGGCGTGACGGTTATGGCAATGCCAGTTTCGTTTTGGGAGAAGTACGGACCGATGATTCCGCCAGACCAAAATTCGCACCAAATAGTGACTATCTCGTGATGCGTGTGGATTGGTATCGCCCCAAATCCGACAATTTTGCTTATTCACATATCCATTCATCCAAAAATGAGCCTCGTAAACTTTGGAAAATAAAATAAAATTTAATAGAAAATTTCGTGAAAAAAAAAATTTGATGATTTCCACACTTTGTTCAACGCTATAAACTTCCATGGTGTTGCTCAACGCTATAACCTTCCATGGTGATTTGGCATACACTACTGAACAATTCCCGACAAATTTGACAGATGTTGCTTTAACAACATGGCAGCGATAACCTAACCAACTTCGAGCGTCCTTTTTGAAAGACCCTTTATATTAAAGGTACCAAATTTCTCACTAATCAAAACTATTGTGCTCTCCGAAAATTAATCACTTGTGTCGATCACAGTACGTTTCAGAATTATTTGGTAGGCTTCAACACTTCCTCGCATTTCCTCGCATTTTTTCTGCCTGAGGCTTGTCAATGATCAATCCTCGTTATACTGTAAAGCTAACGGTAAATATTCGTCACAGTCGATACATCTCCACAATTTCATGGTCGAATCTTCATGAAAAATGTGGATGAAGGCGCCGAAAATCAATAGACAGAAGAAACAATTTCCTCTTAACATAACCTGGAATTCGAAAAAAGCCATCGAAATCCGTGTCTCAGTGCTCAAAAATTAAAAAAAAAAATGATTTTTGGAAATAAAATGCTAAAAAAATTTAAATAACACATCGTTTTTATTAACTTAAAAAATGTTAACATCAAGTTGCTTTCAAATAATCAAATAATTTCTGAAATTTACTTTAGTTTTTGCCGACATTCTGCCAAACTTAATTTACGAGTCTCCGGTAGGAAATAGGACGCTAAAACAACAACAATTATTTGAATTACTCCTACAGCGACTGCAAAATTTCCTGAAGTAACTGTTTTATTGAAATGGTACACACTGATATAAGTCGTCAATAGTTGGACGGCGACTTCAACGAAAATCACAAAAAGAATGGAAAACGATTTCTTCTTTGTTGGGAACACTTCACCCATTAATGTTAAAGAGACTGAACCAAAACCAAATCCAACCACAAGTTGATAAAGTATGCAAAACATAGCAACAGCGTTCGGTGAAGAGCTTTCTAAAATCAAAATGCCCGCTACTGTTAATATCAGTCCGCTCATTCCACCTGACACCCGTAATAGTATGCATCTTGGGATTTGATCAATTAAAGCATATGAAAATATTTCCGTCAATACTCTGCATCCTAACAGTATCGGCAATTCTATTTCTAGTGGGCCGTGTTCACTAGACATGTAAATTGCTAAATATAGGACTGTCGTCATGTTCACTGGGAAGCATAAAGTTAAAGTGTAAACTCCCCTTAAGAGGCTCACAATCAGAAGATATTTCATATTCCCATCATTTATTATGACTCCGTCTTGTAGCATGTCCTCGTTAATCATTGTATGTAATTCGGTGTAATCCTTGTTCAATGGATACGTTTCGCAGGTATCATTTCGTAGTTTCATCATTATCTCCTTAGCCGTTTGGTATTGTCCTTTTTGCATAAGAAATACTGGTGATTCCAACGTAGCGAAAAAACAAATTAACATTGCTATTACTGACCAAGCGATGAAAATTCCTCCAAACACCTGATCGATAATATTGTTATCATTGTTTAAAAAGAAATAAAATGTACTGATGACAGCACTGCAAAACATTCCAAGCGCAATTAGAAAATTTCCACCACCTAGAAGTCTTCCGCGAAGTTCTTTTACCGCGATTTCAGATCCATGAAAGATATATGGAATAAATCCTAGGCCTACTCCTATTCCAAGTATATATCTGGCAGCTATTACTCCATCGTAATCAGTGGAATAGGCCAAAAGTATAATTGAGCCAATTATTATCAATACGCAAGACGAAAACTACAAAATGGTAAGTAATATAATTAGTACAATGGATCTTTAGTAGAATTTCGATTAATCTTACATAAAAGATTCTCTTTTCAAATTTATTAATTGTCAATGCGGACACTATGGCTCCAATCAACATTCCAATAAAATAAGAAACAATGAGATGAAATATTCGGCCAAACAAATTTTTCTGGATATCATCCGGCAGTAAAACGCTATATTCAAGGCCATAAGTAGATTTGAAACTTCCCCATGCGATTTGAGCTCCAGCAACTGCTAGAATTAGATATCCTAAAACGATAACAAATGAAATGTTAATAATTTTTTTTTATTTAATACGTTGTTTGTGTTCATATTTACACAAAGTATTGTCAATCCTCGTGTAATTGTGTTTAAATTTCACTTTTAGTTAAAACAAAAATATTAAACACACACCAGACAAATATTTTTCTTTAAGCCTGAGTTACATTGCGACGACAAGGCGACACGAGATGTCGACGAGAGTCGACGACATTGTCGTTATCGTCATCTAAGTTACATTACCAGAGCTGCGAGCACGCGACAAACAATCCCATAACCTAACAAATTTTTTGAAAATAAAAGATGAGAGTGCAGAAAATAAAGAAAATATTATTATAGCTACTATGGATAATTTCTGCATTTTGATAAAATTGCCAATTTTCACCAAAAGAGAGCAGCTCAAACTAGTGATGGGAAACTATCGATAGTGGCCACAATCGATATTTATCGATATTCTATAAAAAACTATCGATACTATCGATATTACTATCGGTTTAGGTCTATAGTTTGAACAGAAAAATGGAAACAAAAGATGCAACTAAACAATTGATTTTATTTAAAAAAACAGAACATACTAAACAATTATAAAATTCATTAAATAAAGAAACAAAAATATTATTCATATTAAAATAAATTAACAAAATAAAAATAATATATTTTCTTAAATTATTAGTGACCACAAATCAATGTTCAAACTGTAAAAAGGCCAAAAAAACTCGTTGAGTATTAATCAAATTTTCTTTTTATTTTCTCGACGTTCCGTCTGTTTTTACACGAAGCTCCTGATGACGTCGTGTGAAAGCAGATGAAACGCTATCGATATTTATCGATATTTTCTAACTATCGATATGATCGATAGTACTATTGATAGTTTCCCATCACTAGCTCAAACACAATTAATCTAACCAAACAATTCAACTGTCATTCGATGTCGTCGCGACAAAAGCTCAATTTTTCAAACTTTGGTCACGTTGTCGTGTCGCTGTCGTCGCAATGTAATCAATTCAATACAAAAGCATACGTTGAAAATTATTTTGACAACTCCGACGACTGTCGTCGACGTCTCGTGTCGCCTTGTCGTCGCAATGGAACTCAGGCTTTATTCTCACAAATGAAAAAAAAATATCTTGTACGAGTGGTTTTGTTTGCCTGGGCAATAATGTGATACCTTGCGAAAGATTTACTTATTGCAAGCTATAAATCCAATCGCGTTGAAATTAAAAAGGACCCTTTTTTACCTTTCCAACAAGATTTTTTAAAATTTATTCCAATCAGATTTTGATGTATAGGAGTTTTATGTAGAATCATATCCTAAATATCTTTTGTTCTTGCACTTTTTTGATAAGATGCACCGTTTTCGAGATATTTGCAAAAAACGTTTTCGTTCGTATTTCACTTTTTTTAAAAAAACCGTTAGTTTATAATCAGTTGGTAAAAATCTTATTATTTTTTTTATAAAAATATCTCAATAACGGTAAAAGATAACGGATAACGGTGAAAGACAAAATTGTGGAAAATATTATTCTCTTATATTGATTTCATACAATGAACCAGCAAAAAAACCGTTACTTTTCGAGAGACTCGCAAAAAACTGTAACGGTATATCTCGATACCGGTTTGAGATATCGAGTTCTAGTGAAAGACGAAAATGTACGAAATTTACTGAAAAACTACTGAAAACGCATAGTTTCAGAAGAAACAGCAAACAACGAAATTCAGATTTCTAAAATGCTGCAATTGGGGTTACTTCCGGTTAACGGATTTCCACCAAAAGTTGATGAAATCGTCCAATTCCAGGGCCAAAGATGTCTGTTATTTCATGGCGCTAGTTTTTTGAGAAATCTTGTACACAAATTAACAGACAGAAAGACATTATTGTAATATGACTCCAATCGACTCGGAAGTGCTCGGGAAATGATTTTTAGGACAAAATTAACAGGTCAAAATTTTTTGATAAGTAAAAAATATCATTTTTAAAGTATTGTTTTTATCAATGGCCCTTACCAATGAGCTGTTACTAACTTAGTATCAACTTAAGGTGTGTGCGAAACGGTCTAATTGCATACTATTTTTTGTAAGTTTTCATTCACATAAAAGCTAGATTCCTGACTAAAATTAGCAAGCAATTAGTCTGTTTCGCATAAGCCAAAAACTGTTATTAAGGCCCGTTTGCTGAAACAAGTCATAGCGTCTTATGTTCAACTTAAATTATTTAAGACCCAGAATTTCTACGGTTTAAGTAGGCTAAGCACAACTTAAATTGTTATGACTTGTTTCAGCAAACGGGCCTAAGTTAGTTACAGCTCATTACTGGCGGCTTTATAGGGGATGCAACGGAGGCATTGTCTCCTCATAACATTTTATAAAAATGTTTTTCTAACGTATGCCTTTAATTTTTTATAACATAATGGACTGTATAAAAATCTGTATGTTCAGAAAATAATAATTTAAAAGAAAATCCTATTCTCTAATGTCGAATTCTCTAAAACATCAACTACAAATTCTCTTCATAGAGGCTAGCCTCCGATTCGTTGCCTCCTCATTTCAAATATACACGAGCCGCCACTGCAGCTCATTGGTACGGGCATTGCCTCCTATAAACACAAGGCCTCAATATCTCAAAGAACTTTATCATGACGTCACATCAGTGGTAAAGCTCTTTTCGATGTTGCTATGCAATTCAAATGGAGACAAACGAAAATTCGACTTTATCGGCTTATATCTCGGAAACTGTTCCTTTGCCGGAAAAACTGTTTTCACTTTCCTATAGAATATTCGATATTCTTGCTTTCAGTCATATGCCTTAGTTACCAAAGGCGAACAGAAAAAAAGTTATCGAACAAAATCTTAACAAAAGTGTGATTTTTCGTTTTCTCTTCACGTCGCTCTCCACTCCTACTCTCCATCTAAAATCATATCGATTTGGGTTTTCGCAAATAATTTAATTGATATATATTCGACATGATTGGGACATGAACCAAACGACAGATAATTACATTGAGTATAATAGTGCGTAAGTCAATTTGTTGTCGCATTAATAGTTTCCGAGATATAAGCCGATAAAGTCGAATTTTCGTTTGTCTCCATTTGAATTGCATAGCAACATCGAAAAGAGCTTTACCACTGATGTGACGTCAGTTTTAGATCTTGAGGCCTTGTGTTTATAGGAGGCAATGGTACGGGCGAATGACGTCAGTTCAAACAACAAATTTGCAGTCTAATACCAAAAATTCACTGGGAATGATTTTTTACCGAATTGATTACAAATTTATTTGAAACAAAAATAAAATTAATATCAGGAAATCAAATCATATCACAATTTTCTGTTAAACATAAATAAATTTATTGCCACCATGAATAGATTTTTATCATGGCATTTCCGTTGATTAAAGAGATCCCTGTTACTTCTTATAATATTTTGTCAATTATTCACACGTGGACACTAAATAAAAATATATGACTCATTAAATTTGAACAACAAGTTCAAATTTATGGGCCTATCAGCACTTATCCTTCTGATAATTGTTAAAATCTATTAAAGTATTTTTTTATCAACACGTTTCAATAAAATATTTTCGTAGAAATTTTGATTTTTAAGAATATTTTTCCGCTAGTTTTGATTTTCCTCGCTTCACATAAACAATATTATTTTCACCATTATTATTTTCGACCTTGGAATTTTGATCCAAAAACACTTATCTCGATTGTAGATTTAAAAAAAATCACGTTCACGTTATAGTTTTCGGTACTTTTTGCAATTTTTGTTCAAATTTCGAGAATTTTTTGATAGGTACTCTTATGAAAAGATTTAGATAATAAAATGTTTTTGAAATGTTTATCATTTTGTTCGTTCAAATTTCTTAAGAAAAGTCTCGATTATTCACATGAAAAATACTTCTCTGTTAAAAAGTGCTATTCATGGGGCAAAAAAGCACTTATGTAGATTATTGGCGGGTCTCACGAAATTTCTAAGCGGCTTCTAAATCCAATTAGGAGGCTTTTTTTGGTTAAAATTCGTCGGTTAACTCGATTTAGCCGTTACTAATTTCATGAAACGTGCGATAAGAAGTACTAAAAACTTTAATTTACAGATGGTCGTATATTTAGTCGGTAGTTCCCGAACTAATTGATCTACGGATCAGAAATTTGGTATAGTCTTAGTTACTAAGACAGTTAATGGTGATTTAAGCATGTAATTTTAAAAATATATATCAGTTTCGGAAAAATATGTAGAAAATATAATTTTTTGAAATGACTCAAGAATCGTTTAAGATAGGAAAAAGTGTTGAAGAAAAAAAATGTATGAAATATCATTTCCTTTAATTTGTTTTGACTTTTTCCCAAAAGCCCAAAGATTTTGAAAAATTTTCAAAAAACGGTGTTTAAAATAAACATAATAAAAGCTATAATTGCCAATCTGGCAATTATTGACAACCCGTATGGTGATATTCTTATCAAAATTCGAACAGTTGTACCAAAATTCCACTTTGAAGTCAAACTTTGCAATAAGATTTTTTAAAATTTATTCCAATCGGATTTGGATGTATGGGAGTTTTATGTAGAATCATATCCTAAATAACTTTTGTTCTTGCACTTTTTTGATAAGATGCACCGTTTTTGAGATATTCACAAAAAACGTTTACGTTCGTATGGGGGGTACCCCCCCTAATGGTCCATTTTTGCCCATTAATGAATTTAGCCTTGCATTTTACAAAAAACGAATCTGCGTCTCTAGCTCAATCCGTGCGCCCGCAATCCGCGCCACAGACGGACGGCCATGCAAAATTAAATTTTATTTATCATTCTAAACACACTGGTGTAATTCATTTTTGTGTGTGATAACGGGATCTTGGCGTTACAAACGGTAAGGTAAATCTAATATACCCTTTGGTTTCACCATAAGGGTATAAAAATTGTATGGTAGGTGCCCACTATAGTTTACGTTGGTTTTGCGTTACGTTATGTTGATAGGAAACTACGACTTTGATAAAACTCATTCAAAAAGAAATTCGCGTTCTCGAGTCTTGTTGTTTCAAACAAGTGAAAATATTACCGTTTACATTATACTAGCAGACCCTACGTTGCCAGCTTAAAGTTTTTTGTATAAATTTTAAAATGCCAAAAAAACCATAAATAACTTTAAAACTTTTGGGAAAAATCGTTATCCTTACAGGACCTTCCGTTTCGAATTTCGAAAATCTAACATAGCTAAAAACCTGATTCTAGCAACGCCGATCATTTTGCAAAAAACCGCGTAAAAATCGGTCCAGTAGTTTTTGAGTTTTGTAATCTCAAACAGACAGACAGACAGACCAACATACAAACATTCATTTGTATATATATATAGATTCACAACCGGATTTACTGAAATGTCACTTCACCCACATTTTGGAGACAATTTCAATAGACCAGGATCTGCAACTAAAATTGCTAGTTGGGATGTTAACTGCATCGATTTTCTTCACTATAATTGAAATTTTTGTGAAATATTTTTTTTTGTTTAATCAAAATATTTATAAACCACAATATAAAGTATTTAAAAAAAATTAAAAGTTTTTGCCACTGGTTTTGTGTAAGTAAATTGTTTTTGGATGAAAAATATGTGGAAATGTGAAATATTATAATATCGTAAAATGTGTATTCCATTTACCTGGCGCCAGTGCATTTCCCTGGGGTTTATTTTTTTGCTGCATTTGACACCAGCTTAATTTTAAAGGCGGTTGAATCGGTTGTCCCGGCGCCGGTGCAGTTGGCATCGGATGTCCCGCATTCGTATTATATCCAACATAAATTGTTGGAATTTGTTGATTATTATACGACGCCGACATTTTGTCGTTATACAGAAAAAAGAAAAATTTGCGTAAAAATAAATTGTACTTTGGTATCGCAGACGTCCAAACAGTTTCGAAAATTCGCGTAGACTGATTCAACTGACGCATTAAAAATTTTGGTAAGGAAATATTCGATAAAATATAATTTATCTTATCAGTAAATTCATATTTATTTACTAAGATTTGTTGCAAATAATCAATTATTTTATCAGTTGATTGATAAATGTGCCTTTTTTGGTGAAATTGGCTTTTGTTAACTGATTAAGCAATGCTTAAAAATTTCTAATCTTTTATTAGACTCAGAGAAGGAGAGAGTTATTTATATTCATATTTTATTTCAATTTTTTTTAAATCTACTGCGAATAATCCTTCCTTTTCCGGTTATAAATTTTTAATTTGAGACAAAATTTGAAAATTAACTTGAAATTATACTCCTGACAAATTTCGTCGAAAAGTGCAATTTTGTACCTTTTTTGTAATTAGTTATATACAGGGTGCGCCATCTGTTCCTCCGGTATGTAAACATTGAATAACTTCGCCATTTGTCAACCGATTTGCTTTCCTAGACACGTTTTGGAAACGTCAAACCAGTACAATTTTAACCATGAACCGCTTCACACCGAAAGAACGCGCCGAAATAGTGACGATGTACATTGAAAATAGTCGTTCAATTTTGGATGCAAGTTTTAATGACCGACGAGGCACATTTCACTCCCTCTGGCGGTGTTAATAAACAAAATTGCCGCATTTGGGCGACAGAAAATCCTCACGAGATTCATGAAATACCATTGCATGATCGAAAAGTGACTGTTTGGGCCGGCGTGTGCGCAAAAACCATCATTGGGCCATTTTTCTTCAATGAAGGTGAAACAGTTAATGGTAATCGATATCGGTGGATGTTGGCACATTTTGTGTGTCCGAAAATGCGTGAAAAAGGTCTGACTGACTTCTGGTTTCAGCAAGACGGGGCGCCATGCCACACAGCGGACCAAACAATACGGTTTTTGCAACAAAAATTCCCTAGACGTGTGATATCGAAAAGAGGCGATATTGACTGGCCACCAAGATCCCCTGATTTAACCCCCCCAGACTTCTTTTTGTGGGGTTATTTGAAGAGTAAAGTTTACGCCAGCAACCCGAAGACCATTGACGAGCTCAAGACCAATATTCGTGCCGAAATAGCTGCCATACCGACGGAGATGCTCGAAGAAGTGATGGAAAATGCCCGAAAAAGAGCACAGTTTGCGGTGGCCAATAAAGGTGGTCATTTGATCGATGTTGTTTTCAAAAAGGAGTCCACATAAATTGTAAAGGATTGAACTAAATAAAAAAACACCATTTTTTGCAATCTATTGTTTCTTTAAAAAGTTATTCAACATTCTCATACCGGAGGAACAGATGGCGCACCCTGTATATATATAAAAAAGTGCCGCAGAAGAAATTTAGAATACAATCCAGTTTAAAATTGTTAAAAAAATGCGCCTCAGGCGAAAAACTCGTAAGTGTTGCTCTAAATGTAGGGTTTACATTGATACACTTGTCTCCACTTAGTGAATCGTTACATTTCCACTGAAAAAGTGTATAAGTGGTAGACGTACCTTTAGATTTAGTTTTAGCCCTTTTCACGTTCCGTAAAAAATATCACCCACCTTGTAAATATTGTGTCAAAGTAAAAACTAAAATCTTAACCAAAAAATATCTGATGTGAAAAGCACATGATCTTCTTATACAAAATCTATGTTTGTGTATAATTTACACATTAAACCCGAATAATAAAATAATAGTTTATCTAAAAATATAATTTTTTTCGAAATATGAAATATATCGATCGGTGGAACTAATTTTTTTATTTTTAGTAAAACTAATTAGCAACTAATTCTAGTATATTAGTTGGGTCAGCACGATTGCTCTAAATGCAGTTTTTTGATAGCTTAAGCAGGGTTTATACACAGCGAGTAACTCGCTGCGAGTAAAGAGAGGCAAGTTCGTTTACACGATGCGAGTAAATCGTTGCAAGTAGAATGACAGCCGAAGGAAAACATAACCTAAAATTTCCTGAGAAAAAATATCACGACTCTTTTTTGTGGAAAAATTTGCGAATTTCGACCTGAAACTGTTTGTTGCCGACGAGTTTTTTATATCCGTGTCGTTTTTTCCTTAAAATGTTACGACGTTTTCTGGCAAAGCAGCAAATATAAAATGAACCGAAACACACACACATAAAACCACCTCTTGTCTACACGGTTCCATGTTGTTGTATTGGTTTTTACTTGCTAGAAAAATAGAATGGCTTTCTATTATGTTTGAGAGAGAAGCGAGTATTCTCACACATATGCGAGCGTCGCACACTAGCTCAAATTGCTCACAGCTACTGGTTCAAATAGTCTCAATCTGAACACGAGCAATATTTCAACCGTCCTATTTAGGCGGACTATTTCAACCAATGTGAACAGGCTCATACAGAGCATTTGACGATTGAAAATCAACCGAAAATTGTTGATTTTCTTATGTTTTTACTCTTCGAATAAATCAAGAAAGTTTTTAGTGTGGGTTCTATAAATCAGTGGTCCCAAAAATATCAAGAATATCAAGAATTTAACGAAAAAATATATAAAAAAAACCATCAACCTATAAACCAAATAAATTTGAAATCCAGACAACTTTATATATTGCACAATACATATTTTAATAACTAATAAGTCTTATTAACATCAAGTTCTTTAAATTCTAATTAAATTATTGAAATTCACTACATTTTACGTCGACACTCTGCTAAGCTTAGCTTAAGAGTCTCAGGTAGTAAGTAGTATACTAAACCGATAGCAAATACTTGAATTGGCCCAATAGCAACTGCAATATTTCCAGAAAAAACTGCTTCATACGCGAAGTACATTCCAAAGTAAGTTGTTAATAGTTGGATAGCAACTTCAACAGATGTAACAAAAAAAATTGAATATACTTTCTTTTTTGTTGCAAAAACTTCGCCCATTAATGTCAAGGAAACAGAACCAAGTCCAAAACCGACCACAAATTGATAAAGTATGCAAAATATTGCAATACTTATCGATGAAGTTTCAGTTAAAATTAAAATACCCGTTATTGTTAGTATGATTCCGCTTATTACACCTGATAACAACAATATAAGACGTCTTGGAATTTTATCAATTAATACACATGCAAATATTTCCATTAGTAGCCTACAACCTAATAATATCGTGGTTTCCATTGCTTTTGGGCCGTCCACACTATTAAGGTAAGATTCTAAATAAATGCACATCATTAAGTTTAGTGGACGACACATGGTTAGAGTGTAAACTCCCCTCAAGAGGGTGATAATTAGAAGCGGTTGAATATTTCCATCAGTTAGTATGATTCCATTTCTTAACATATCCTCGTTAATCATTGTATTTAATTCGTTGTAATCCTGGGTCAAAGTATCCGTTTCACGGGTCTCATTTCGTAGTTTCATCATAACATCCTTGGCCGTTTGATACTCTCCTTTTTGAATATGAAATGCTGGTGACTCCAAATTGGCGAAAAAACAAACTATCACTGCTAATATAGACCAAGCGATAAAAATGCCAGCAAAAACCATATCCACTATTTCGTCACCCTTTACTGCGCGGACATAGATTGCACTGATGAAAGCAATGCAGAACATCCCAATCACAATTAGAAAATTTCCGCCACCAAGAAGTGTTCCGCGAAGTTCTTTCACAGCGATTTCAGATGCATGGACCACATAAGGAATAAAAGTTAGACCAACTCCTAGTCCAATAAAATATCGAGCTGCTATAATTCCATCATAGTTATTACACGCCAAAATTAAAATTGATCCAAACATTATCATTGCGCAAGAAGAATTCTGAAAATTTTAAGAAATACTTATATTAGTAATAACTTAATTAGGATAATTTTGATTGGGCTTACGTAAAAAACTTTCTTTTCAAGTTTATTGACTGTGGTTGCAGAAACTATCGATCCCATAAGCGTCCCAACAAAATAAGAAACAATCATGTGATATATTCGACTCTTTGACATGTAAAGATGTAGCCAAGTACGGGTGCCAATGTCAAAGGGATAACGAAAAGTTCCCCATGCTAGTTGAGATCCGGCAACCGCTAATATTAAATATCCTAAAACGATAAAAGGAAGTAAATCTTAATATTTTGTATGTGTTCATATTTACAAAGAAATATTTGGACAAACAAGTTATTTTTTCTCCGCTCCTGAAATTTTGAGAGAAAATATCTGATGTGAACTTGTGTTGTATAGAGCGTACTAAAATATAGCGTATGTCGAAATCGCGTTTATCGAGCTATAGAAAGCATAATCATTTAATCGTCTAGGATTTTTTCAAATTTGATTTTGAATAATTTTCGGGCTATATTCAAATACCAGATATACCATGGCCCTAATTGAGTAATATAAAGAAACTAAATTTAACTTGAAACAATGAAGATCCGGATTTTTTTTAAAGGAAACATCTTGCTTAGATCTCGAGAATTTAACGGCTGGATTTTCATCAGAGTGACGTCATTAGATCTGACCTGACCACGAAAGATGTGCTCTACGGAGCACATCCGATCTCGGTGCAAAAACCGGTCATCTCCGAGTTTTGACGAAAATGAGTTATTTATACCAAATGTAAGAATAAACGAATCCGCATATTTGGCTGCAAACCCCTTACAGGCATTCAGTGTCAAAATACATTAATCCTTTCGAGACGGCTTTCACAATTTGTCATACTTTGCAGCTGCGAAAGGGTTAAAATTAAATATCTTCACATAGCTTGACGCAATTTTTTTTTAATAATTTATTTCTTTTGAAGTTATTTTTTCTTACTTTTTATTAAAAAAATGAACTAAAAAAGAAAAAAATAATTTTTTGGGCGCTATTAGAAATAAAAGCGAGATAAATATTTTTTTTTATACTTTATTTCGCTTTTTTTTCTCATACATAGCGCTGAAAAAATTATTATATCAATTCTTGTGCATTTTTTTAAAATTTTATCCTTTTTAGTCATTTTATATTTGATTAGTATGACTAAAAATCCAAAATGAAAAGGATAATCACGTTATCCTTCCAGGACCTTCTCTTATCCTCATAGACTTCTTAGTGTCAGAAGAAACATTTGAGGAAAAGGATAAATCACGTTATCCTTGCAGGACCTTTTGTTATCCTTACAGGATTCTTAACATAAGTGACCCCAAAAACTCTCCAATTGAGATTTTTCCGGAAAATTAGAGAAAAACGGTATCCTTACGGATTTTTTAATACCAGAATCGAAGTCACCGACCCCAAGAACCCTTAAAATTGATTTTTTCCCGTAAAATTTGAGGAAAAGAATAGTCAAGTTATCCTTGAGGACCTTCTGTTATCCTTACGTAGTTTTTAATGCCAGAATCAAAGTCCGTGAACTCAAAAACCCCCAGAATAGATTTTTCCCGGAAAATTTTAGAAAAAGGATAATCATGTTATCCTTATAGGACCTTCCCTTATCCTTACAAGGACGAAGTATAGAAAATATTGTATTGTCATAGGACTTACGTATGTGTGCAAAATTGCAAATCAATCGGATCAGGTCGAAATTGGATTGCAAGATTTGAATCTGACAGACAAACAGACAGACAAGAAGGTAAGCTAAAAAAGCTTTTAAAATGGCAGAAGGTGGCCGAACAAAACGGCACATGCTTGGTTGCAATCACTATTCTAACCTATCAAAACTTTGTGGTTTCACTGCGACCCGAATAAAAAATATCAGTTGTGGTCAACACAAAACTTTCTTCTACAAAATCTACGACCCTGCGCAATTTACGCTAGAGCCCTGTCGCGTTGTCAACCTAAGACGACCTCCCAATAAATTCTTGGTTTATTCAAAAATATAAAAAACGTACAAAATTTGAGATAACTTGAGAACGGTAAAAGATATCAATTTACGGTAAATGGCAAAAATGGAGAAAATGTTAACATCTTTAATTATTCTTTTAACTGATTTGTCGAAAAACCGTTAGTTTGCAAATTATTCGCAAACATATAATTTTTTACATATTAATGAAAATATCTCAATAACGGTAAAAGATAACGGATAACGGTACGAAACAAAATTGTGCAGAATGCCATTCTCATTAATTCACTTCATACATTCAGTCAGCAAAAACCCGTTAGTTTTCGAGATAATCGCAAAAAACTGTTTTTTTGGAAATAACGGTTTATCTCGATAACAGGTTGAGATATCGAGTTATGGCTAAAGACAAAAGTGTGGGAAATTTTATTTTCTCCAAGTTCTGTCATACTTAAGGCCACTAAAAAACGTGTAGTTTGGGAGTAAATCGAGAAAAACGAAATTGCGATTTTTGAAAAACCGCCATTTTGGATACTTCCGGTTAACGGATTTCCACCAAAAGTTGATAGGATCGTCCCATTTCAGGACCCAATATGCCTATAAAATTTCATGGCTCTAGCTCTATTAGTTTTTGAGAAATCTTGTACACAGACTGACAGACTGACAGATAGACTGACAGACTGACAGACAGAAAGACATTTTTTAAATATGACTCCAATCGACTCAGGAGTGATCGGGAAATGTTTTTTAGGCAAAATTAAGAGGTCGAAATTTTTCATGAATACAATATACTTTATTATACTCCGTAGAAGAAAGTAAAAACTTTTTCTCACAATTGCGTTTCCAACTTCAAGAATTCTCAACCGTGTTTAAGTGAATCAGCGTAGAACGAGACCGTGTAAATTTGGGGGTCCACTGTAACAATCTACCCGATTGCGAGTGTCGTTTTCGACAAGAGTCGTTTCACGTGTTGTTGTTAGTGTTTTTCTACCAACAACAACACGTAAAACGACTCTTGAATAAAAATAATAGCCGGCATTTTCATTTCGTCCATTTTATCTCATAAATAGCACCACTAAAAAGCCGTTTTATCACGAATGCAGTATTTTTTTATACTTCGTATATAAGAAATTAAAAGAATCTCGACAAAAATTTACTGGTTGCAGAAAACCGGATTCGATAAATCTGGTGGTTATCCGAAATACATTTAAGTTTATCGAGTGGAATGAATTGAAAAAGAAATGTAGATTTGACGGTACAATAAATCAAATAACTTCAATTAACTCAAAATAAAAATCACAAAATGTAAAATTTTTGGTGTCGTAATTAATTTTGATGTCACGAGTTTCATTTGAAGCGAAAACAACTAAATGCAGATTACTTTTTATTGTCATAGAATCTATCAGCGAAATGTAAAATATATTCCACGGAATGTCCTTTTTACCTGGCACTAGTGAATATCCTTGTGATTTATTTTTCTGATGCCTTTGATACCAACTCAATCGAAGAGGAGCTGGAATTGTTTGTACAGAAGTTGGAGCCATTATCGTTGGTTGCCTCGAATGCGTGGCTTGCCCATCATAGATTGATGAAATTTGTTTATTATTAAATGACGTCGACATCCTGTTGTCAGACGAAGAAAACAAAAATCAATTAAATTCAGCTTCTTCTGTGTCGTAGGTTTTTCTTTTTTAGCCGTTTGAATGATTTTAATAATACCCGTAGACTGATTTAACGAATGAAGTGATAGATGATCTGAAATGTTTTTTCTGAAGTATATAAGCTTTACTGGGAATATCTTCGATAAAATATATTTTATCTTATCAGTAAAATTCGTATGTATTCACAAATACCTACCTCTGAATAGCAGCATAATATTGACAATAATCGATATTTTTATCAGTTAATTGGTAAAATTGATTCTTGTGCAATACCTTTACAATGTGAAGAAGATAAAAAAAATATATCATAATCACTTGGGGGAATTTTTTATTTCAAATTACTGTTAGTAAATAGAAATGGTCGGTCACCAACTCAATTAAATTTTTGTGAATTTTCTCAGCCAGTCAACTCAATTAAATTTTAGTAAACAAGAAAATCCACGTATTCCGTTCATTTTCCCTTATAACATTACTACTTGCCGATGAAGATATATCGTTTTTCTGAAATAAATTAAAAACTAGGTATCGGAAAAGGAGCATTTTTACGGTGTATTGTTATTACGGAATGCGAAACCGGTACTGGTTTTAAAGTCGTTGCCTGCGATATCAAACTTTCCGGATTTGACTTTGATAACTCGTTGGCGAGGGGACTTGCTGATTAAGCTCTCGATCATGTTCACGATTAAGCTCTCGATCATGGCCTAATACAGCGGGCTTCGGCCATGTGCACCAAGGGCAGTGATGCTATATCGAGGGGAATTCCCCTTTTTGCGGGGAATTTGACTACAAAAATTGATAATAGGGGAAAAGGGGAAAACGCTTCAAAACGAGGGGAAACGATTTACAACGAGGGGAAACTCTTCGCCTTTCAACTAAATCCGAAATACTTTTAAAAAGTTACGGAAAAGTAGAAGTACAAATACTTAAAAACAATTACAATCCAATTCCAAGCTTAGGCAAAGGTAAAGAGTGAAGGAAATGCCCTTATTTATGCATTTCCCACTTCATATGTAATGATCTTATTGCAATTGTAAAGTACACACCAATCTTTTAAACGAAAACACTTTAAGATGGCTTTGGAATGTACGTTTAACCGATTTTTCAGTGTAGGTACTTTTTAACCGCTTTGAAAAAAGCACATTAAAAAGTACCATTTCTCATGTTATTCAAAGTAATTACTTTAAAATACTTTAAAAGACTTTGATGAAAAATAGTTTCCATGAAAGTTCATTGACACATATTTTTTGTTCGTTTTTCGGATTTCTTAAATATATTTTCAATAGAAATATTTTCAATTGCAAATCAGCAGAAGCACTTTGTTTAAATTATGTAAAAATCAATTAAATCGGTAATTTCTTTGTCATTTTTAAAATTTGGCTTAATGTACTAATTTCGACCAATATTCACCAGAAGAATGCATGGACCAGTGGTACCCGGAATACAAAAATCGAGTTCCAGTCGCGACTTGATTTCGTTTTTTCCATTTTTTGATATTTTTATATTTTTTTAATTCAAAATTTGGAAATAATTTTTACCGAATTTAAGGAGGACAGAATCATTTTAAGCTCAAAAGCAAAGGAACTACACGGAAAAAACATAGGAACCGTTCCACCAAAATCCCATGCTCCAGTCCCATATTTATGGGAAAAACGGCATAGTGGCCAAATATAAGAGTCATTCCTATAAAAAAGTTGTAACAGCTCCCAAATTTTTTAGGACACATTCCAACAAAAAAGTGGTCGTTTTCTTTTTTTTTTTTGGTGTAATGATTCCCAAAATTATGGTAAAGACTCCAACGTGTTACATGGGGGAGATTATTGTATATGTTAGACTGGCTATGACAAAAAGTAGGGCGACATTCCCTTTTGTACAGGACTCAAACCTAGCTTGAAAGGAATGAATTCTATTCCGGTGCTACTTTTGTTGGAATGTGTCCATTTTTCTCTCAGCCCTTACATAGTAATGATTCCACACAAACTAGGACTAGTTCCAATAGTTATGGAAGCCTTTGCTACAAAATGGTGCAATGACTCCTATAATCGCTTTCCCATATTTTATAGGAACGATTACTATGCGGTACCTTGATTTATACATTTGTGGCTTGCTTTGATTATTATCCAATTGTGAATCCCGGCTTCTTTTCATTTGACGTTTGGTTGGAGACCCGTGACGTTGTTATCGGGAATACAATTAACGAGTATTTTGTTAAAGCTTTACAAAATATAAAATTATTTCCTAGTTTGTGCCTTTTTCTCTTAAAACACTTTAACATGAGTCCAAATGACAATCATTTTTGGTTTTAATAAATGAATTCTTTATTTAAAATTCGTTGTTTTTATAGGGGGAAAATGAGGGGAATTTCGTCATTGAAAAAGGGGAAAAAGGGGAATTTCGTCATTTGGAAAGGGGAATGTCACTAAAGGTACATAGCATCACTGACCAAGGGCATTTTCGCAGCTCAAAGTGCCCTGTTATACATCGATTCTTCATGCTACCCGTTTCATTCTGGCTTGTACGAAAACTGCATACATACGCATATGAAAGAAATAATCTGTTTCACTTTGCATATAACCCGTCCTGCTTCTACTTGTGCATTTTGCATATCATGGAGCTTTGCTGAGTTCTAAGTAAGGCCATTTATGCGAGAGATTTTTATTAGCTCCAGTTGTCATTAGGACATTGACTGAAGCAGTAGTGTACACGCCATCCACACCTGCCTGAAACTCTGACATAGATGTTAGCACAAATGTCATCAGAAAAGTCTGTTGTGACGTAGGTGGGCTGCTGATTCTGGCATGACATTTCAGTTCCAGAAATGCGTTGAGCAATAAACAACTCAGAGTAGTAAATATGACGATCTGTGATTTCACTTTTTTCTTTAAAATCTCCGCACTAAAATGAAATTCGGGCTCCAGCTACTCACACGATGCCTTTTTCAAATCATTTCTTTGTAAAAATTACTTTTAAACAGTATTCGTTTATAACACACAGCCACTCTGCACGTGAAAAATTAGAATCCGCCATCTTAAATTCCATTTATGTCCCCATTTATGTTAGCAAAGATGTCAGCAAAAAATGTTAGACTTTTATGTCGTGACAGCTGACATTTCAATCTTCACTAGACATAACATCAGACGTGACACCGACACTGACATCATTCATGGCAGGTGTGGATTAGTAGGTATTTCATGCTGCTGAAAATCATGAAAAATTTAACACTGCTGAAAATCATGAAATGTTCTGTCTCAAAAGACGACACGAATTTTGGACATGATTGTTTTCTTATTCGGTGTGATAACACAATGCAATGTTTACTATGATTTCAGGAAATTAAAACAATAAACAAATACAATTTATATAGGCATTTTCAGTCGTTTCATAAAATATCAATTGATCAAATTAATGTTTCTGGTTTTATGAAATTATTTTTATTTTCCGATTGTAATTCGGAAATTTCATATAACAGTTTTTCATTGTCAAACCTATTTTTAACGTAAAGTAAAACAATTAACAGTGTGTCAAAACCAAAAATAATGAAAAAGAGCTTTCAACAAAGTTTGAACTAGGCTCGGAGAGCAAGCCATATAAACAAGTAAATCGCTTGTCAGTGGTAGTGGATGCCCGAGAACTTTGAAAGCTTTCCTGGCCCTGGCCTAATAATACTAAGGTCTGCTGGGTATTTTTTGACAGCTGCCACATTTCCTTGTGTGCTACGTCATCGGCAAGAAATGTTTTCGTTCTGATTCTTTCTTGTTGTGGTTTTGCGTTGTAAGTTTTGTTGAGTTAAATTTCGTGGTAATTAAAACTAAATTTTTAACATAATATATGGAAAGTGAAGTAATGTGACTTTATTATAAAACGAATATTCAGATTATATGATAATAAAAGGTTTAAAGTGAAATTACCACTGATTTTGTATCATGATTTTACATCACACTGATGTTGTACACTTTTATTTATCGAAATGCGATATTGTGTGGTGAAAAATTGTACAAGCTGGAAACAGAGAAATAAAAAGTATATAAAATACTTCCGGTTTCCAAAAAACGGCGAACTGAAAAAAAAATGGATTGAAGCATGTGGAAAAGAAAACGTAAATGCTAAAACGGGAACGATTTGTTCATTGCATTTTACTGAAGACGACTGGCGTTTAAAAGACAGGTTGCTAGGTGTTCCAATAGAAAAAAGATTATTGGATCCTAATGCCATGCCAACTCAACTAGTTGAGATTAAATTAAACCTCGCATACTTGGAAATAACAACAGAGCAAAACGTTGTGAAAATCGAGAGACCAAAAAAATTGTGGAGGAAGCTGTAGCGGAATATGATTTGAGGTTTGCTAAACATTTGAAAATAAATTATTATACTTACTAAACTTTAATCAAAAAGATTCATCCACTACTCCAAAAAGAGAGCAAGAGAGTTTTTAAACCTCAACAAGCAGGAGCTGAGGACAATGGTGGGCCTCCTCACAGGTCACTGCCTAGTAAACTACCACCTACACAACATAGGCATAACCGCCGACAACATTTGCAGACTCTGCCTAGAGGAGGTTGAAACTGCAGAGCACATACTGTGCGAATGCGCAGCCTTGGCGCGAACAAGGATGTCCTTAATGGGAAAGGCACAAGTACTACCAGAAGACATAAAGAGGACTCCAGTCAAAACCATTCTAAGATTCACTAAGAATCTAGAAGAGGGGTGGCTAACGTAAAAATGGGGAAGTCACAATAGATCTTAAGGTCGCGGTGACAAGGGAGCGAGAAAGCACCACCCCATACACATAAAATAATAATAATAATACTAAACTTTACATATTTATCTAGCGTTTCACAAATGCAGGACCAATCTACTTCCAATTCAGAAGAGCCTAACAACCCAGTTACTTCATCAATATGAGTGGAAGTTCAAACAGAGTAAGAAAATTGAAATTGGTTTTCATTTGGTTAAACAATAAATAAATTATCTTGCAGGGTGGAAATGGTATTTACGAGGGAACTGAAAATTATGGAAATGGAAAAGAAAATCCAAGCTTTGGAAAAAGAGGTAACCGCTGTTAAAGCTCAAAACAAACAACTGCAAAATTTGGAAAGTTCTGTGCGGCATATATTCACTAGTGGGCAGATAAAAAAATTGAAAAACCCACACTATAAAACTATAAAGAACTGACAAAAGAAAATTAAATAAAACTATTACATAAAATACTAAACGTTTTATTCTTCTAAACAATCAAATTTATAGTATTTAATATGAAAATCAACAATTTCATATGGATTCATACAAAAATTTCTGGCCGATGACGTCACAGCCAAGAGAGACTGAGCTGTCAAGCAGACCTTAGTATTATTGGGCCATGGCTCTCGATCATGTTTGGGTGCTACGGCTTCAAAATCAGTGCGATATGAATGGCTAAAGTATGTTCTCTCATACATTTCAGAGCGTTTTGAAAGTTTAAAAGAAAATATTTCATGCTTATTTGTTTTTAAGTTCATCCAGATATTATCTATCATATGGCTATTTCATAGCAAGCCCAAAATCGTTGAGACAATTGTCTTATAATAATTTTTTTTTAACCAAATCGATCCGGCGGATTTTTTAGTGAAAAAATAAATTTTTCGTGAGTTGAACAGAAAAAATGTAAAATTTCGACTTTTTTCATGGCAAATCCAACTTTTTCCGCGATTTTCTCCAAAACCAAAACATAACAAAAGCTATAATTGCCAATCTGGCAAGTCTGTAGCTCAATCCGTGCGCCCGCAATCCGCACCTCAAACGGACAGACAGGCGGACGGACGGACATGCTAAATTCAACTTTTTTTTATCATTCTAAACACACTGGTGTAATTCATTTTTGTGTATGATGACGGGATCTTGGCGTTACAAACGGTAAGGCAAAGTTAATATACCCTTTGGTTTCACCATAGGGGTATAAAAACGTACAAGGCGAAAAATATTCAGATTCCCATTTTACATACCAAAATTTTGATGGAGCCTTGGTTTTTCAATGCAATTATAACCGATTTTCACTGTATAAAAAAAACTTAATTGAAATTCAAATGTGTTGAGAAATATCCTTTATTTCACTGCTTATATTTAAAGTACATTAAAACGAGAGGTCTTTTGATTCATTTGATTGTAACATTGTCTTAAAACTAAATCCTTAGTCTCTGGTATGTTAAAATATATAAAAACTCCGCCAATCATTTGAAGTACGCCAACAACAAAAGGAGCTTCAGCTCTTATATTTGGAAGATATCCGTACACAGAGACGGAAGTTGCAATTACTTGTGTTAGAACCTCAATTGCCACGATCTCAAGACAAGAAACCGCTTTCTTTCGACGAGGGAAGAGTTCCCCCAAATAACACAATGATACTGATCCGAGTCCAAAGCCAATGACTGCAGAATAAATGCAAGAGAATACTGCAAAGCCAGAATTGCCGTCGTTTACAACATAAGTTATACCGGATAAAATTAATGAAATTCCACCAATACCAGATGATATAAGGATTAAAAGTCGACGTGACAATATATCTGGCATAAAAAATCCCACAAATTCAGATAAATATCGAGCAAATATGATTAATGCTGAAGAAAAGATTATATTATTAGAATACTCTCTCAAACTGTCCCCTAAGAAATGAAGAATCGGAATGGAAATCGATACAGTATATAGAACTCTTAATATGGCAACACAAATTAGCGGCTTGTAATTGCCTTCCAATAAAATGTTATTATTTTGCAGCTTTTGATCTTCTAATATACCATTGAGTTCTTGAAATTCTGTTCTGATCGACTGCGTTTCGGTCCGTTTGTTTCGCGCTCGAATTAAACAAATTTTTGCCAAATCGTTTTGTCCTTTTGCTAGATGAAAGATCGGTGATTCAATTCCACAAATAAGTGATAAAATGATTGCCAGTGCAGCGTAAATAATAGAAAAAATTCCACAGAGTAAATTAAGTTCTTCGAGTCTAGTATGAAAACCTGCACCACTGCCAACTAACATGAGTAACATTCCAGCCATCATCAGCATACTTAATCCACCTAGACGGGATCCACGGATTTCTTTAACTGTGATCTCGGAAGCGTGAAAAACGAACGGAATAAGCGATAGTCCTACAGCTATTCCAGCGATATATCGACTAGCGATAATGGCAATGTAGTTGGTGCCACCAAATATAAACAAGATGCCGGAAATTATCAAAAGTATAGATGATAAAATCTAGAATAAGAAAAGAAAACTCAATGTGGTAATTTATTGAAAAAATAACTGAAGTTCCTCACATAAAATATCTTTTTTTGAAGATTGTGAATCGTCATGGTTGCAATAATAGATCCCAAAAGCATTCCAATAAAGTATGAAATAATAGAATGATTCGTTAACCAATCACTTTCGAATACATCATTCCAACCCCTATAATGCCATAAATATCCTGCATCCGAAGTCGTAGAATATTTATTGGTACGAATCTTATCCAAATATCGCTCGATCCGATGGAAGTGGAAACAAAGTCCCCATGCTATTTGTACTCCACCAGCCATCATAATTAAATATGCTAAAAAAGACAAAAAAAAATATATAATCATATAAAAACTAGATAAATAAAAAAATCTAATTCAATTAAAATGTAATTTTTATTTGCGAAAACACAATGACGCGTCAAGGCGTGCGTAAGCTTTGACATTTCGATGGTTTAAAAGTAAAACCTGTGGTTTACTATGGGACGATTTTTAATAGCGCTTCGCCTTGACGCTTCAAAGCGCCCTAACGCCTGGTGTAGTCCTACTTTCTATTTTCAGATGCTTTGGGGCTTTGAAATTTGAATGTAAATTATGTTTGGTGAGTGATTATTGGAAAGTTGTGAGGGAAATGATGCATTTAGGGAAGCAATAATTAAAAAATAGAAAAATAATGTATATTTATGCAATCTAAAATCGAAATTGTATGAAAATAAGAAATCAGAAGACAAAAAATCAGGTGGAAATAATTCAAATATATTCGCTGATCATTCTAGTGACTTTAAAACATGCTGTGGATTTTCGCCGCTTTCATTTAAATAAAATATTTAAAAAAAAGTTGTCCGTATCTCTTTTAATATTTTTTTCTTGAATCCATCATTATCATCAGTTGTTTTTAATTTATGTGCTTTGTGTGCTACTCCTGCAACAAATTCTGTGTCTTCCAAATGCTTTTTAAATACAACAAAATATTTAAAAACATAAAAAAATCACCAGGGACCATTCGTCAAAACTATATATAATGGATGTTTGTTTGAGATTACAACACTAAAAAACTACTGGATCGATTTTTACGCGGTTTTTTGCAAAATGATTTGCGTTGCCAGGAGCAGGTTTTTAGCTGTTAGATTTTCAAAATTCGAAACGGAAGGTCCTGTAAGGATTACGATTTTTCCCATAAGTTTTTAAGTTATTTATGCTTTCTGACATTCTAAAATTTATACGAAAAAATTTTAAGCTGGCAACGAAGGGTCTGCTAGTCCTATAATATAATACGAGGAATGTCTGTCTGTCTGTCTGCACAAATGATCTCGAAAACCCGTCTAACGATTTTCACGAAACTTGGAGTTAGGGATTTTCGGGGACAAGGAATCGATCTAGATAGGTCTCACCTCTGAGAAAATTCCCTCGATACCCCTCGCCTGGTATCTTCGAATTGGGTGGTCCGATCTTAATGAAACTTTACAATATTACTAAGGGGGCTAAGGGCTTTCGATTTTTCCACTACAAACCTGACTTTTCCCTCCCCTCGATAATCCTCACCTGGGCACCAATCATGTATTCCGACGCGTCTCTATCTTTCGACTTAGACGCAGCGTTTAACTCTTAACTTCGCCATATCTGCAGTTTGAAATTTCGCGGAATCGTCAGTATGAATCGAAACGTAATTCTGACTGTCACTCCAGGAAATTTGAAGCTGCTTGAATTTGAAGAAATTTGAAGAGTCAAAAGCTGCGTCGAAGTCGATAGACAGAGACGCGTCGGAATACATGATTGCTGCCCAGGTGTCTCAAAACAACGTTTCAAAAATCGGTGACAGCGATTACTCAATAACCACTCAACCGATTTCTATGAAATTTTGTTATCGCGCGTTAGTTTTAGTTCTAGCTTTCTAGGTCGGGAATTTAAAAACTCTGGAAAAGTTCTGTAAAGATAATGTGAATTTAGTTTTTCCTCAAAAATCAGCAAAAGTAGAATTTTGAGATCGCCGAGCATGGCTCGGTCTTCCTGGTACTATACTTTATATGGCCTATGTTACACACGGCAACTTTAAACCGATACAAAATACAAAAACTTGCTCGTTTGTGCTACACACGGAGACAAGTTGCCGGAGACTTTTGTATATTACATAGTGAGTGTTTCATGTGTGTGTAAAGTTGTGTGAAGAACAAACCCGTTCTTTGTGATTTTGTGCGTGTGTGCGTATTTTGTAGCCTTGTTTCTACTTTCGGAACTGGCGACATTAGCCACCGCTTCCCTCACTTCTCGCGCCCATACTTAAGAAAAGTCGCCGCTTAAAGTTGCCGTGTGTAACATAGGCCTATGAGAGCAGCCAAAATTTTCATTTGAATGAACGGATCGGTCCGATTGGACGTTGATGTGTGGAACAGTTATGTAAATTTTTTTTTAATACGATTCACCGTTTTCGAGAGCATTGCAAAAAATTATGTGGGGGAAAAAAGAAAAATGGCTCGATTTTGCACATTCAAATACTGAACGGGATACGGTTTCCGCGCGGGTTTTTATTCTATGGTGCTCTTCTTCTACATTCACACACAAAGTTTGCATCCGCGAGAAATCCGTGAATGAAACCGTGCGAAAACCGCTGTGTCTGAACGGAATCTTAAACTTCCTTTTTGTATCAGGCGACTGGTTCGATACGTTACAAATTGTATACTAAATCTAATATTGTATTATATTACTCTCATATAGAGTAGGCATAGTTCCGTCAGGCACTCCCCGCTCCGTAAAACATTTGCCCAGTCCATACGAAGAAAGTCTATCAGACGTTCCAATTGATTTTTTTGCCCATCGGCTCACCAGGCACAGATAGAGGGAGTACCCATTTTTCCCCGTGATTTCTCTATATAAAAGGAAACACTCAATTATATCGGTTCTTTAAAAACTGAAAAAGTTGTTTATACTACCTAGCATTCAGAATTTGTAATGGACTCGATTAACTCTACTGAATCGTTCAGGCTACCGATTATTTATACACCATCGAGTTTAAAAAAAAAAAATTGAAAATCCAAAAGTACTAACCTGGTGCTAATGCATTCGATTGCGGTGTGTTTTTTGCTGTAACCTGTAGACAAGTTAATGGAATTGGCTCCTGAATTTCTGGTTCTTCTGACGTTGAATTAGGTGGTGTTCGTCCGGGTGGTGTAAAATTTCGCTCAGACATCCAAAAGGTTTGTTCCAATAGCGGCTGTTGTTGTACTGGAGCTGATGGAGGTGGCAATGCAGGTCCAATAAAATTTTGGTCATTTATCGTTATGAAAGGATGAGCAGGTATTGGTCCTGAGTGTCCTAGAGATGGGTCCACCGTTGGTACATTTGTATATCCGGTAATCGGCTTAGTATCCATTGATCCGGACATTGCGATTGATTTCAATGAGGTTAGTTCGCTGATTCGAACGAAAATATGTTTAAATGTTGAACATCAAATCTTAAGCCATAAAACGACTGTCCTGAAAAAACCACGATTGAAAATATCATATTTTTGGATAAATGTAAAACCTAAATTGTTGGTCATATTTTTGAAGAAAATAGCTTTTGGAAAATTCTCTATGTATATTCAACAATATGTTAAAATATCTGTTGTGAACAGTACATGACTTTTTTAATCAGAATCCACCATCTTGTGCAATTCACACTCTAACCCGACGAATAAAATTTTAGTTTACATTGGAAATTTTTTTTTTATCAAATTTGAAATATCTCGATAACAATAAAAACGATTGATTTACCGCGAAAGGCAAAAATGAAGAGAATTTTAATATCGCTAATTTTTCCTTTAACTAAACACTGAGATCTTTGAATTCTGATTTAACCATAGATTGCCCAAGCAAGTCATTTTGACTGCTTTTTAATTTCAATCAGAAAAACAATTATGTATATAATGACACAATTTGTTAGAATTTTGTGAGTTTTTGTACAACATATAAATGCGTTTATTAATAATTGCAGTTACCTCCCCCTCCTTCATTTCCGGTATATATATACAGCCTTGGCCAAAAGTATTGAGCACCCTGTAAATTTTACTAATATACAAAATCTGATGCTCCAAATCAATCGGATTGTTTATTAAAGTTTTGTCGGCATCTAAAAAATAAAATTTAAACAATAGTCAAGTGGCTGGTTAGTAACAAAACATCTAGAACCTTAAAAATTTGCTTTTGTGGTGTGTTTTGATATCCGATTAGTTCGCTTTCTCAGCTCGCTGTGAAGACATACAGTTGTGTAGTGCCTTGAAGTGATTTTTTTTGAATAAATTAAATATTTTAATGTAAATATGGCGAAAAAAAGAGAACTGACATTGCAACAGCGGATAGAAATTCAACTTTTGAAGCAGCAAGGCAAGTCCCAAGTGCAAATTTCTAAAACCGTCAAATGTTCGCGTCGAGCTGTGCAATATGTTATCGAACGGTTCGAGAAGACTGGATCGCATAAAAATAGACACAGATCTGGACGAAAACGACTTACTATAGATCGTGAAGACAGAATATTAGTAAGGGATTCACTGAAAAATAGGAGAAAAACGTCTTTCGAGCTCGCTGCTGATTTTTCAGTAACAATTAAAAAGCCAATATCTGCCAGGACGACACGAAGAACACTGCAGAAAGCTGGTCTAAAAGGCTGCAAAGCCAGGAAGAAGCCGTGGCTTTCCGAAAAAAACAAAAAGGCTCGCTTCCAATGGGCTCTAAAACACAAAAGTTTAACCGAGCAAGATTGATCAAATATTCTATGGTCGGACGAATCAAACTTTCAGGGGAGTAAAATAATTCCTTTTTCTGTAGAAAAACATTATTTTCGACCCGATAAATATGTGTAGTGTAGTAAAATCCAACGGTTTACAAATCATATTTTTTCATTATTTTTTAGGTTTTCGGGACACCCGGTGCATCGTATGTCCGCCGCCGAATAGGCGAAGAGTATAATGTCGAATGTGTTGTACCAACCGTAAAATACGGGGGTGGCAGTATAATGGTTTGGGGCTGCATGGCTGGATCTGGAGTTGGTGAAATGTTCGTATGTGAAGGCAAAATGAACTCCAAAAAATACATAAATGTGCTCAAAACTACACTTATGGCGTCGTTTTCATGCATTTTTGGAGATACAAACATGGATGGCGTAAAGTTTCAGCAAGACAACGCACCATGCCATAAATCCACCGAAACAAAGAATTGGTTTGAAGATAATTGCGTCGATGTTTTAGAGTGGCCTTCGCAGTCTCCGGATTTAAACCCCATAGAACTTTTATGGGCTATACTAAAGCGTAAGGTGAGGGCACATCAAATTTCGTCAAAAGAAGATTTAAAAAGGCACCTACAAGAAGAGTGGAGCGCGATCAGCAGCGATGAATGTAAGAAACTCGTCGCATCCATGCCTAAGAAAATCGCTGCCGTTATAAAGGCGAAGGGTGGTCCAACAAAATATTAAATTTCTATCATACAATAAACGATTAGCATCTACTAAAACTATTTTTATTTGACTCCATCTAAATATAACGGCTATTTTCCCATATATCATGGGTGCTCAATACTTTTGGCCAAGGCTGTATGTGTTATACCTATATTGCCAAAAGCAGTCATTATGACTGCGTGACTTCCTTGGGCAATCTAGTGTTAAACACATTTCTGGCTTGGGGCCAGAATAGGTCCGGAATCTAAATCAAACGCATCTAAAACCCAACCATTGCTGTTATCGATTAAATGCGAAAAATCACCCGAAACGGTCGAATGACTCCATTAGTGACACTAAAAACATCACAATGCTGGGCATCGAAATAAACGATAAGCTTTAATGGAGCCATCATATTTTCAAAATTGCAAAGGAAGCATCACAGTACCTAGGCTTTCTAGGACGCTGCAAAAAAATATTTCGCACCAATCGACGTGCTCAGCATCTACAAGACCTACATTCGATCGGAACTTGAGTATAATTCGCACATTTGGGCTGGCGCCCCAAAAACTGTCCTGCAACTGCTGGACCGAATTTAAAAACGTGCGATCCGACGCACATTGATTGGAGACAAATCTTTGACAGATTCATTACTGTCTCTCGAGCATCGTCGCTCCGTTGGGGTACTCAGCATATTCTACAAATATTTCAATGGGAAATGTTCCACCGAAATTTCTCAACTTATTCCTCCACGGTATATTTTCCCTAGACCCTCTCGTTCAGCTACACGCGCGCACGACTTCTTCCTTGAGCCTCCCCGTTTTCGTACAGCAAAGTTTAGGAGTTCCTTCATTTCGCGAACAACAAGACTTTGGAACGATTTGCCATCCGATGTGTACCCTATGGACTACAATCTGCAGAAGTTCAAGAAGAACATAAACCGACATCTCCTTTTGTCCTTTCGACCATCCTGAGCTGTGCTTCGCCATTAAAGGGTCTTCCCCTAGGCTCTGACTGGAACTATAAAAAAAAAATCTTTTTTTGTAAAAAGTGTATACTGAAGGGTGAAAGGGCGAAATAGGAAGCTAATTTAACACCAAAGCAACGGGCAGAAAAAACGGAAAAAAAGTTCTAATTCTCTTGTGATTTCGTACTCACTAGTAATAGACGCGACGCTGGTGGATGAAGGGAGCTATAATGAATTACGAACAGAAAAGAATAAAAAATGCATTGTGGGCGAGATAGAGGCAGATGACGAACGTTATTTTGCTTTCTTTTCTTGTTATCATCGTTTATGACAATTTTTCGATTTCTGTAAAGTAAATTTTTATCATATTAGATTTGCGTACAGAAATTTTTCAAAAAATCCAAGAAAGAAAGAAATTTAGGAGAACCTGGTTGGGAAAAAAATTTATTTTCCCTCTTTTGGAAAATTTTATGGGAACATTTTTTCACAATATGTCTTGTGAAAATCGTAGACAATTTTGATCTACAATAAGCTATGAATTTTTGGAAAAATTTCTCTACGCAAATCTGATATCATAAAAATTTGTCTCGCAGAAATCGAAAAATAAACATAAATGAGGATAACAAAAGATGGCAAAGCAACGTTCGCCATTTACGATTATCTCGCCCACAACACATTTTTTATTCTTCTCTGCTCGTGATTAATTAGTTTCATATTTCCTTGCATCCACCAGCGTCGCGTCTATTGCTAGAGTACGAAATCGCAACAGAATTTAAATTTTCATATTTTTTCTGCTCGTTGATTTGTTTTCTATTCATTCCTTTTACCGACGTTTCGTCCACTACTAGCGGATGACGACGTGTACGGTAACAAAAAATACTGTATGGGACGCCTTGTTACGTCGCAAAGCAAAATTTTTCGTTAACATTTTTTTGTTCGCCTTGCGACATGTGTAAGATTATATTATTTGTGGTAAAACTTAATCACAAAAAATTTCAAGTTGCTAGGTCAACGTGTTCTCGAGTTATTTAAGATACGTACAACAGACATACCGCTAGAACGACAGACAGATGTACGGACATCTTCATAATTTTGCCTTAGACGGATTTCGTATTGATAAGGAAGTTTCTATCAGTCCCCGTTCTTGAGTTGGTCTCCATCATAAATACAAAAATTTCCTTCTTAGCTACGCATAGGCAAGTAAAAAGCAAAACGTATTTATAAGCGAGATGTTTATGTAAAATGAAGACATTAAAATTTTTGATTAATACAATACGTATAAGTGGAAAAAAATTTCATGAAAAAATCTATAGGTTCTTGGTTATCACATAGTATTTTTGTTTATTTGTTTTCTAAACTCAGTATCACAATTTTTTTCTTTCAGATCACAACAAAGGATCACATGGTATTCCGGGCCTCTACTTCAAATACGATATGTCAGCACTAAAAGTGATTGTTCGTCAAGATCGTGATAACTTTATACAATTTAATATAAGGCTTTGGTCAATTGTAGCCGGCATTTACACAATTTTAAGTACATAAATTTAGAAAGAAAGATCATACAACGTTATTAATTTTGGTTAATTTTTCAGGAATAGTGCATTCCTTTAGTCATCATGTAATGGATAAAATAGTTTCAAAGAAAGCAATTCTAGAAACTCATGTGACAAAGATGAAAATAATAGATGAAGTCGTTCCAGTTTTACCCAACCGAAAACCAAACGAGCTCATAACTAACGCTAATCGGATGGTAGAGAGCTCTGTTACTTTGACTACAGTAAATCCAAGAAATTGATTTGGAAATTCTCGTATACTACATCCATTATATTTTTAACATTGACTATTCTAAATAGTAAAACAATCGTTGAATAAAATTTGGGAGTAAATGCGCTTTTTATTGTTATTTTTTTCAAGTTTCCAAGAGACTTCTAATAAAGGGTCTTTCAATAAGGACGCTCGAAGTTTGTTAGGTTATAGCGGCAAAAAAAAAATCCCTGAAATGTAGTTTTTTGGACACTGGAGCATTCAAACTGCATTTTGAGCCTCTTTTCTATTTTTGGGGTCAGTGACACCCCCTAACCGCCACTCACTAATATGCATTGTTTTTGCATCCAGGACTTTATTAATTTATTATTGTAATTTATTACAGTCTTGGGATTCAGGAACTCTTAAAAAGCCTTTTTAGACGATTTTCATATTTTGGAGTCCGAGACTTCCATTTATATAGCAGTTTGTAGGATTTGTGAATAAATTTGGAGTTCCCGGCTTCCCCGTATGGCCGAGTGACTAAATGTTTTTTGCTTCTGAATCCATTTGACCCTATAAAGCTAGGGAAAAAAACATTAAGATCCTAGCGAGCCGCGCCCGTAAAGTAAAGTTTAGCTCAAACTTTGACGGACTCCCCCTCTGGGCAATTCGGATAAAGGAAATGTCCTACCCCTCAATACCCGTGAAATATGTAGCGTCCTCAAGGCTTAAGTGAACTCTTGGCTTTCCTGTTCCGTTCAAGTTTTTGCTATATAAGTCTCTTTCTAACTGAAATTTTGTTGCAGTTACCCACATCCGTTAAAAGCTACCCAATTTGAAGATCAAAAGGCACTCAACGAAAAGTTTCTCCGGCAACACTGCCACTAATATATTTCATCATAAATTGAAATAGTTTGTGATAAATTATGCAATTTAGACAATGTTTATCGGTTTTAACTTTTTATATAAAAAAACACGAGGTACAATAAATTTGCAAAAAACAAAGAACATCATGTTCATGAATATTCAAACATTCAAACTTTTCAAAGCTTTCATTTTTTTTTTGTTTTTTTTAAAGCTCAAATCAAGATCAATTCTGGTAAACGCAATTTTATTAATTCCACTATTGTTTTACGGTAGTATGGGAAATCCTTATAAATGCCAAAAATTTCAAGGTACCCTTTGTTCGGAAAAAATCACGTCAGAGGACTAAACGTTACACGGTGAAAATAATATGGATCTGCTGTAGGGGGGCTCCAGTCTGTCTACGACTGTGAACATTTTTTCCCACCGCGCCGCCTAGTTTTAGTTGATTTTTTCACCGAAAAATATGGCATGTTTTCGGTCGAATTGTACTGAAAGTGGAAAAATAAAACAAAAAATGAATTGTGAAATATGGCATGTTTTCGGTCGAGTTGTACTGAAAGTGGAAAAATAAAACAAAAAATGAATTGTGAATACGGCGTCAGCGGTCATTTTAAACCACTTTTATGAGGTTTGTAACCCCGAATTGTCCTAGTGAAAGTGCGTTTTTTGCAATCCCTCGGATACCCGTCACGTAAAATTTTTCCAAAACGTTTATATTAAATGTGAAACATGGTTACATTAAATGTGAAACAGTTGAAAATTTCATACCTGCTTTTGCAAACTATTAAATTTTATTTCATCCAATTTTGCCTTCGTCTGATTTAACTTCGATCAAAAGTATCCACTGCCTTGAGTCTATTGTCACTGTTCTAAATAATTAAAATATTACACACTTTATCTCCCCAAATAAATTTTCAGAGAAACACTTCTTTTCCACCGCACAACCAATCGCTTCACTTGTCGATTCGCAAACGCCGTTATTTTCTCGTTTGTTCTAGCAAAAATCCTATTTTACAAGATCCTAGTACCAGATGGAGGGATTTTCTTTTAAAAAAAAGATCGAGTGGATATTTACACGTTTCGCTATTTCGTAACCTTGTTGTAGAGAGCCTATAATCCATAAAGTGGCCAATCACTTATGGGCTTATGGTAAACGCGCATTGAAATGTCGAGCATAGGATAACAACTCCTCCACTAAGTGCACATTTAGACTTGTCAAAGTCACTTGATATTTTACTTTGAATATGTACAAATATAGAAGAATAATCTATTAGTTTTCACCTTGGGCCGATGGTGGCGAAAGTGTCTGCGGTTCAAGTATTAAATAAAAATCCCCCAAACTTAAAGCTTAGGTATGTGTATTAACTAAAATACCCTAAAACTTTAAGCACAATGGGAAATTTGTAATCGCAATGATCGCGGTTTATCATTGTGTGCTGTACGTGTTCAGTTCATTCCTCGTATGACACCATAAGAATCAACGCAACACCGCTTTGCTTCTTAAATGTGTGCGTGCTTTTTGGTCTGGGATATTTGTGGGGAAATTCTCAATTTGAATCTAAACTAAAAGCTACAATATTACATAAAAATGGTCACTATCGCCACCATCGGCCCAAGGTGAAAACTAATAGATTATTCTTCTATATTTGTACATATTCAAAGTATTTTACTAAAACCGTGACCGGAACGAAAATTATTTGCGAGTTTTTTACTCTTTAAACCATGGTTTTAAGAACTTTTGTTTTATTTCTTGTTAATTAAAAATTTAGTTTTGTCGCCTGCTGTTTTTTAAACCAGCAAATGCAGACATTCCGAAAAATACAACTTGGTATCTATCCGTGCCAAGAAGGATAGTCGCCACAGTTTTGAGTACGGATAGATGCCCACAGAGCACGGGAATCCGCAGGTACAAGCAGAAGACTTTCTTGATTTTGAAAAAAAAATTAGCACCTCTAAATTTGAAATCTGCGGTACATTTTTTCAATCATTTTCCTTGAAAGGTGCATTTTCTGCAAAAATTGTACCGCAGGCCAAATAACTCTTATTTACTTCGAAGCTTAAGGTTTACTGGTGTATATTTATACCCGTATGGTGAAACCAAAAGGGTATATTAACTTTGCCTTACCGTTTGTAACAAAAATGAATTACACCAGTGTGTTTAGAATGATAAAAATAATTGATTTTTGCATGTCCGTCTGTCCGTCCGACTGCGGCGCAGATTGCGGGCGTACGGATTGAGCTAGAGACTTGAAATTTTGACCAGATTCGTTTTAAAATGCGAGACCAAGTTCGTTCATGAGCAAAAATGGACTATTAGGGGGGGGGGGGGGGGGGGGGGGGGGTACCCACCCATACGAACGAAAACGTTTTTTGTGAATATCTCAAAAACGGTGCATCTTATCAAAAAAGTCTAAGAACAAAAGTTATTTAGGATATGATTCTACATAAAACTCCCATACATCAAAATCTGATTGCAATAAATTTTAAAAAATCTTATTGGAAAGTTTGACTCAAAGTGGAATTTTGGTACAACTGTTCGAATTTTGATACGAATATCACCATACGGGTTTTCAATAATTTCCAGATTGGCAATTATAGTTTTTGTTATGTTTTTGAATAATATTTGCTTCTCTCGAAACGAATTTTCTATTCATTTTTTCCGGATTTCTCCTGGCGAACAATTGAATATTTTGAAATTTTAATTCAATTGAAACAAAGGAAGGGAAAATTGTAAAGGAAACGTCAGTCAAGTTTCTGCCCGAAGTGTAGCTGGCCTCCTCAGAGCAACTGTTGCACTTGTTTTGTTGACATGTCGACCAGACACACACAGACAGGAGCGGATGTGGTTTTATTTAAATGCAAGCTGACTGAAAGAAAAAATATTGAGAAATTTCTTTCTGAAGAAATGAAATACTGAGAAATATGTTACCGACCAAACACGATTTCATGCTAAACTAGTTTAGCCTAGGCCAAACTAGTTCGTCCTAATAGAAAAACGCACGCTCTAGGATAAACTTCACCTCCTAAATGTTTCCGGACGCCATGGCTTAAACATAACAAAAGTTATAATTGCCAATCTGGCAACTTTGAAGTCAAACTTTTCAAAAAGATTTTTTAAAATTTATTCCAATCGGATTTTGATGTATGGGAGTTTTATGTAGACTCATATCCTAAATAAATTTTGTTCTTGCACTTTTTTGATAAGATGCACCGTTTTTGAGATATTCGCAAAAATCGTTTTCGTTCGTATGGGCGGCAATTTACGAGTACCTTATAACCCGACGAAAAAAAATAGGTTATGTAAAAATATGAATTTTAATTTTACAAAATCTGAAATTAAAGATATCGAGAACGGTAAAAGATATCGATTTACAGTAATAAGCAAAAATATAGAGAATTTTAATACCTTTAGTTCCTCCTTCAACTATTTTTACGGGGAACCGTTAGTTTGCAAGTAATTCGTAAGAATGAATTCCTTACATTTTAATTAAAATATCTGAACGGTAAAAGATAACGGTAAAGATAACGGTAAAAGAAACGGTAAAAGCAAAAATTTTTGGAGAATGCCATTCTAATTTATTTAACTCATACAAACAACTAGCAAAAAACCGTTTTTCCGAGGTAATCGCTAAAAACTGAAGCCGATATAAAACTTGAAATGCTGACTTTTTAGATGCCCATTGGGAAACACTGAAATAACAATTAAAAAATAACAAGTAAAGTAAATTAAATTAACTTATTTTATTTACAAGTAAATTTAGTAACGCTAACGCATCTTATTATAACACTCTCTCATGCTAAGTTTTTTCGTTTCGGGCATCACAAAATATAACAATCCTCCAAAAATTAATATAACAACGCCAATTACTAAAGGAACTTCCTTGTCTAAATATGGCGGACTTCCATATGCAATTAGTGACGCTGAAATGATTTCTGTGGCAATATCAATGATTACGATCGTAAGTAATGAAAATGCTTTTTTCTTTCTAGGAAACACTTCGCCTAAGTAAGCCAAGGATACGGAACCGAGACCGAATCCAACTGCACCCGGATAAATACATGAAAATGTTCTGATTGTTGAATTTGTAACACCAGAAGTAGCATAAATTGCACCAATCACGATTAACATAATTCCACTTAATGTTGTTGATATCAAAAGCAGAATTCTACGTGGGATTGAATCCATTAGGAAAAATGCTGTCAATTCCGTGCTAAATCGTATTAGTGCTATTATAGTTGTGGAAAACGTTGTCGTTATGACATCTTGATCCGTTATTGTGATCGCCAGGAAGTGAGTCAGCGGAAGGCATAATGACAATGTGAATATCATTCTTAATAATGCAGTACAAATGAGTGGCTTGTAGTTTCCATCAGAAAGGATGCAAGAGCTAAGATCTTTGTCTTCTTCTAATATTGCATTTAATTCATCAAATTCTTCTCGGATATGATCCGTAATTTCACACTCTTTCCGTAGAATTAGAAGGGAAATAATGGCAGGTTCAGTTTGTCCTTTTGCTAGATAAAATATTGGAGAATCTGTGCCAAAAACCAATGCGATCACAATTCCTATAACACCGTAAACGATTGAAAATGTTCCACATAACACATTTAGTCCTTTTTGGTTGAAGGCGCCATTTATAAGTCCTGACATCAACAGAACACCAGCCATCATCATCATACTAAGTCCTCCTAGACGAGATCCCCGAACATTATCACCAGAGATCTCAGAGGTGTGAAAAATAAACGGAATGAACGCTAATCCAATCGCGATACCAGCCAAATATCGACAAGCTATGAAAACCTCATAGTTCTGATAAAAACCACAAGACAAACCCCCAGAGACAATCAATACAACTGATGATAAGATCTACAATTAGAAAAACACTCATTAAAGTTATCGTCATCAATAATAAAAAATATTTCTTACGTAAAATTTCTTTTTTTGCACTTTATGAATTAATGCCGTTGCAAAAATTGACCCAATAATAATCCCAATGTAATACGAAATAATGGAATGATAAAAAACGCCATTGTTGTCATAGAGATCATTCCATCCGTAATTTATTAAATTCCTCTTTGGGTCTGTTTGGGGGAAATTTTGAAGGAGCTCTCGTTGAAATTGGCAAAATATCGCCCATGTTCGATGAACACCACCAGCCATTACAATAAAGTACACTAAAATCACAAAATTCGAAAAAAAAAATTAAATTTTTTTAAAAATTTAACGGTAAAAACAAACACAATTACCGGAATTGAACATTTTTTGACCGCAACCTCAGGTTTCTTGTCAAGTAAGAAATTAGAATTAAATATTATAGTTTTTAGAAAACAACAAAAGGGCAGCCGATATTGACCCAGAAACCTAAATTTCTCTAGTATTTTTTTGAAAGAAAACACTACTAATACCTATCAGTTTCGGTTTTTGTATGTTTTTTTAGAGAAAAGTTTAGGCAATTGAATTGTCTACAATTCTGATAAAAATTGATAATCGGATTATTATCACAATAGCTTTAAATGCTTTTTAAATTTTTTATTCGCGACATCATTCTTTCTTGAGAGGATTTTCGACACTAAATCATCGAAAAATTTCCATTGGTTTTATGAAAATTCATTTAAAAAAATAAAGTTTAGATTAAAAACGGATTTTTGAACTGCGTATCTTTTATTACAAAAATCGCCTTGCCTGATTTTCTACCTGGCCTTCCTGTAGTAAGAAAAAATACCCTAAAGATTTGTTTAATTTACATGCATTGGGGTTAAAAGAAAAAAAAATTACTGGGCTTCCCTAAAGAAAAAATTTGATGAAATCATCCAAATTAGGGATGTAAATTTTTTGAAAAAACCCGGTTTTCGGTTAAACCGGTTTTTAAGACCGGTTTAAACAATGCTTGTTTAACCGGATCCAAAAAACCGGTTATTAAAACACCGAAAAACCGTTTTGTTCAAACTGGGTAGGTTAGGTGTTAGACGCAACAAATACACTATAATACAAACAAAAGACGTGAAGTGCCATAAGGTCTGTTCGATATAAGTCCTGGACTTACTCCGAATATTTTCACTTTACTCCACAAAATGGCGGATTTTCTTACTCTGAATTTGTTTTTATCGAACAACTTGGAGTAAGTTCAGAGTAAGTCACGTTTGAACTGTCCTTTAATATATTGAATGTATTTCATAAAACCTGTTTTGTAAACTTACGCTCAACTTGGTATACTCGAAATTCTCCGTCATGATTTTCAACATATAAATTTTCATAATTATACATTTTATAAATTTTTCTTGACTTCCAAACACTGTAAAAGAGAGGTTATGTCTGACAAATATCAGCTGTCAAAAGTTTACTCCAGCTAAAAGCAAGAGTAAGTCCAGAACTGAAAAGATGAGTCCTGGACTTACACTTTTCTGTTCGATATGTGTTCGGAGTAAGTCCAGGACTCATATCGAACAGAAAAGAGTAAAAATTTTTACTCCGAGTAAGTCCAGGACTCATATCGAACAGACCTATATAATCCATTAACGGCCAATTTATTCACTAGGAGTTAAATCGCCTTAACTCCCTTAACTCACCTTTAACATGGAAAATAACGTTAGCTAACTCCCTTAACTCACTAACTCGGCTTAACTCCTAGTGAATAAATTAGGGGTAAGAGGCCATAAATGGCACAATATAATATTGTATTTGGTTTAGAGTGCCTAAAAAGAAGTGTTTATAACGAATCAGTTACACGAAAATTGGTTTAAAATTATTTTTCCGTACAAAAAAAGTGATCGGTTTTTCTGAACGGTTTTTGGCTTAAAAAAAAACACCGGGTATAACCGTGCAAAAAAAAACACCGGGTATAACCGTGCAAAAAAAAACACCGGAAAAAACCGGCTAACCGAAGCAAAAACACCGGGTAACCGGTTCTTTTTTGACATCCTTAATCCAAACGCTTTTATTTGCAATTTGGCACGTTTTAACAGAGATGGCAAACGAAAAAAAAAACGTAACGTTATACATTTCGTTTTGTAACTATAAAAGATTTCATTTCATTACGGTATAACGTTATTATTTCGTTACACATTGTATTGAAGCTGAAAACTAGAAAAAAATCGTTCTTAAACACAAAGTGCAAAGAACTAAAATTTTAGTGAAGAGTTTTCCCATCCAAAATGCTATTGTAGCTAAGTCACTTTATCATGTTATGGTCATCCCTAATGTCAATTAAACTGTCAATTTATCATTGACGTATTAATTATCGAAATCAAAGAAAATCCCATCAATTAGTAATCTTTACAAAAAAAACTTTGCATCGATAACACAATATATTTGAATGAAGAAGATATGTAAAATTTTGATATTACTGCTAGCAATGAGGTTTAACACTGCACAGCTATTTTGTTGCCAAAGATTTTACAATATTTTTAGGATAATTTGACGTCGTTGATTCCGAATCTGCAAGTGGATTATAGAGACCAATATTTCTATCACCATTCGAATTACAAGATACCCAATATAAAATATGATTGTTCACATTAGCGTGATTCTCGAATTACAGAGTGCTCGAATTACCGAGTCTCTACTGTATTTGTGATTTTAAATGATTAATGCTGATAGCAACAATCTAGAAACTGAATACGTAAACATTAAAAGATATTTTTTTTTTTAAATTGATTTTCATTATTGTCTTATCGGGCATTTACTTAAAAATTAATATAGGGAAGGTGGGACGAAATGGGATTTTCAAAGTTTCAACTTATGCTTAGAATTTGTAAATGTTTGCAAAGCCACTTTGTAAACTTCCAGTAATATCTTTAATGGATTAATTATTATTATGACTCTTGGACGCACTGCAATTTGTAAAAAAAAATATTTCCAATCTCGGAAATTTCTACTTCGAATTAAATTTTTTTATTAAATTGATATTCATGTCACAGCAATTTTAGACTTTTCAGATTTCACGTTTTTTTCGTAGATTTAAACCGGCCGCCACAATGCCTAAATGTAGCCCCAAAAATGAATTTCATAATATTGGGTCATATAAAAAGTCTCCGCGGTTTTTTGGTACATTTTTGAACAAGAATTTTCTTTATTGTAAATCAACTTATGGTTTATGGTTTATATGGTTTCTGTTTAGTGCCTCCGCTATTTCCTGCACCCTGCGTGCCGGTCGTGCTCCACCAGTTGCAAAATTTCGTCTAATTTCGACCAGAGCGAGGTGCATCTTTGACATCGAAATTACCGGAACGGAATGGAACAAACCACTCTTCGGTATTTCGTTCACTAACAGCATTCTCACCGTATACTTTACAAATTTTTCGGCATGTTTTTGCAGCGTTTTTACCTTTTTATAGTAAAAAAGCATAACATAACGTATTTCTTTAGAAATTTCACTCATCTTGAAATCAATGTAACTTTTTACGAGAGCAACGAATAAGAAAAGTATCTGCACAAAAAATGTAGGCTGGGGTGTCACCTTTTTAACACTTCTCGGTTTAAGACAATCGGGTAAGTGTTTCCCGATAAATAAGCATCAACACCATCGAGTGGCAAAAAACCGCGGAGACTTTTTATATGACCCAATATTTGTCCATATTTATTCTTTTCAAAAAATTTCAAGTATTAGTATTTACATTTACGTATAAATCTCCATTATATATTCCCTAAAAATCGGCTCAAATTTAAAACTTTATTGTGACTTTTGAACTTTAGACAGTTTTCGCGATGAAACCTATATGGGAAACCGTTAGCGAGATGTCACACTGGCCATCAGCTGCTGCAGCTGACATTTCTCTTGAAACCCTGATAAAGGTAGCATGGCCACTCTCTAGGTTATAGGCTCTCTACTTCATATAATATTGACTTTAAAATAATGGGCATTTCCACACACAGTTGTAACGACAACACATAACGACAACCAGTTCGAGTCCACACGCTGTTGTTACCCAGTTGTGTCAGTTTTATATGTGTGAGTGCGAATATTGGCATTGTGGTTTGAACGTGAGTAGAGAAGCATCGTAGTGTGAGAAATCATAATTTCACCCATGGAAAATTTTTATTGCTGTTTACTTGTGTTAGTGCATGCAGAACTTTTGGTCACTCTTGAACTTCGCCCAAACGTTCAGCACTTGCAGAACCTCCTCCACTAGTCACTGACCAATCAGAACCCGATCCGCAGATGCAAGAATACACGTGTGGAAAGGCCCAATTACTAGTTGGGGACATCATACAAGTTGCGTTTTTTTAATGTTCTGAAGCAGTTCAGAACAAGCTTTCCATACAAAATCCTGCACCACCTTTTCATCTCGGACAGCGTTTGGAACAAAGGGAAATTTTATACGGTAATGTACGGTAAAGAAATGCTGCTAACTTCAACGTAATAATTCTAGCATTATATTTTCAATTGAGGATTTTCTGTTGGTGGTTAGTTAGTTCTGTTAGTCAGCTAAATAATTTTAAACATGGGAGATAGCAAATCGTGAGTACAGCAAGAAATTATAAAGGTAAGTGCACACGATATGATCACTGTTCATATTTCTGAACATACGCATATGTTGCTTATAAGCTTCAAATGCTCATATGTTCATACAATATATGAAAGGTGTTCACACGATATGAACATTTTGTCCCAAAGCTTCAAATTTTTAGGTGTGTTCATATGTGCTCAAATGCATTGTGTTCATATTTTTTCTGCGCGTATGAACACTGTTCAGACGATATGAACGTTTTGTTCAAATTACAGATATGAACAATTTTTAAGAACATTTGAGCACACAACACAACAAATTACAAAACTGTCGAAAACTTTTTTTTTGTGTTATATGCCAGGAGCTTGGAGGCGAAGACCAAACTGGTCCGCGTTTTAAAGTCCATGAACAGAAAAGTTCAAATTCGAATCGAATTATTTTACCCTGAGTGGGATTTGAACCACTGCTCATTGGATCACAAGGCAAGCACTTAGCTGACTGAGCCATCCACGCCACAAATCTAAAACCTACTAGACCCAAATAAAAACCAGAAAACATCAATTTACGTACAAATTTGACTCAAAATTTTACATTTGAACATGTTGAAAACTTAGCCCATGTTCAAATGTGACAGTGTGTTCATATCTGTGATCATACGTCCGAATTTTACAAACTGGGCTCATACGGTCCCAAAATAGTGTTCACACGGTATGAACAGGTCGTGTTCATACGTTTGCTCACGGCATGTTCAAATGTGTTCATATGCCTTGTGTTCATACGTATGAACACAAAAATATGGTGTTCAGACGATATGAACACGTTTGGGACACTTTTTTGCTCAAAAATATGAACACTGATCATATCGTGTGCACTTAACTTAACAGTAACGGCCTACTGATGCTACCAACGTGAAGTTAATTGCGATTGAATTCGATGAAATTTCCCACTAACTCTGGATCGTTTTCTTAATGTTTAGTGTTCTAGAACATTAAAAAAACGCAACTACAATTTTGACAAGTCTGTTTAACTAATAAACTTTTGAACAATCGAAAATAAATACGATGTCCATCGAATAGGAGAAATTAAACACAGCAATCGTACAAGCTGTAGGAAAAGGTAGATGCTTGTGCGATTGCAGAGATTCAGTTTTTTTAGCAGAGAAATAAGGAGAAGTTCTTCCTCCGAGTCCGACATTTTGACGTTTGAGGTCAGCTGATCCTAGTTCAGTGTGCCACGTCAACTGATCGAATCAGTTCCTGCAGCTGGCCGACCTGATATCGGGATCAGTCAGCTGCACCAGCTGATGGCCAATGTGACATCTCCCTTATAGATACGTTAAAACCGTTAACGCAAAAAATATATAAAAAAAATTATTTCCTTTAAATTTTGTTATTTTTATTTTTTCTAGTATATTTTTCGAGGTATCACTATTATATTCATCATTCGTTTGAAGTATTTGATCTAAAAATCATCCAATTCCAATTTGAGAGGTTTCGATTTTCACATATTTATGATATATTTCTAAAAAACTTTAAAATTTTCTGCCTATAGAAGCGTTTTTCAGAAAGTTGTAAAAAATAGACAACAGGGATGTTTATAGAAAAATTGATAAAAATTGATCTTTAGAATACGATTTTATATTAATTTTAAATACATCAAATTTTGTTTTAATGGTTTTGTAGCAATTAACATTAAATCGAATTTTATTCGATCAAATTTCGCTTCAAGATTTCATATAGGGTAGGGGAGGATTACAGGTGTCACTTTTTAGATTATCTAAAAAATCGCGGAAACTATGTTGCAGTCATACAGCTTATACATTCATGGACTAATCAAAGCTGAGAAAATTTTTCCTGATTTTAAACCTGCAACGGCTTCAAAATTCAATATGACATTGGTACTAATTTTATAATTCTCAGAGCGTTATTAAACCGTTTTTTAATTTCAGGAAAAATGCTTAATTTATTTTAGAACAACTTTCATAATCTTTCCAGTCAACAAAATTATTTAACCAACTCATATTTGAAGTCATTGCGAATAATTGATTGTTTTACGGAAATAATTCTTTTACGGTTATACTAGTATTTTGAATAAGAAACTTTAAGCATCTGGTAAATGAAACAAGAAATAATTGAAAAATCTTATAAACATCTGTATGATCACAAGTTTTTACGAGTTGAACAATATTTTTGTACGGTAAAAATTACTCTAGCGTACGATATTGCAATTCATCATTTAAATTCCATGTTGAGAATTTTTTAAATTTTATTGTCGTGAACTTTTCCGTGATAATGCCAAATAGCACAAAAGAGAACTAAATTATTTTTTGTTGTTAATAGGCTTTTTCCATATATCAAATTTTGTATTGTTTCTATTTTTAGAAGTGTCTAATAATTTAAGAGAAAAATGTGTCTGACTGTTTTACTCAAAAATGTATATTTTACTAAAGGGTGGTTAAATTTTAAGGGCCGATGTTGAATGTGAACCACACCTAAACGTCAAGTTTTTTCTGCATTTCATTTGACATTTCTCAATTTCAGACTAACTCAATTTGAACCATGGAAAGATACACAATCGAGCAACGCGTTAAAGTTATTCAGGCTTATTATGAAAATGGGCGTTCAAATCAAAATGCATATCGTGCACTTCGTGATTTTTTCGGTCAATTTAATCGTCCAAATGTGCGTACAATCGGAAAAATCGTGCAAAAATTTGAGTAAACCGGGTCTGTAGGAGATGTGAAAACACCAGTGCATGCTCGTACAGCTCGTACTGCAGAAAATATTGCTGCTGTTCGCGATAGTGTGGCTGAAGAGCCGTCCACCTCAACTCGTCGTCGTGCCCAACAATTGCACCTCCCACGCTCGTCGTTGATGAACATTATGCATAAAGACTTGCATTTACACGCTTACAAGGTGCAATTGACTCAAGAACTAAAGCCTCTTGACCATTTCAAGCGTCGTCAATGGTCAGAATGGTGGCAAGAAATGGCAACAGTGGATGATCAATTTTCGAAGAAAATCATCTTCAGTGATGAGGCACATTTTCACCTCAGTGGATTCGTCAATAAGCAGAACAGCCGCATTTGGGCGAATGATAATCCAAGAGTGATTGTCGAAAAACCAATGCACCCACAAAGAGTGACTGTTTGATGCGGTGTATGGGCTGGCGGCATGAAGTGCACGATATGCATTTTGATTTGAACGCCCATTTTCATAATAAGCCTGAATAACTTTAACGCGTTGCTCGATTGTGTATCTTTCCATGGTTCAAATTGAGTTAGTCTGAAATTGAGAAATGTCAAATGAAATGCAGAAAAAAACTTGACGTTTAGGTGTGGTTCACATTCAACATCGGCCCTTAAAATTTAACCACCCTTTACAATGGGCATTTTAACAATAAGAAATGTTTCCCCGGCCAACGACATGGCGAGGATCATATTACTGCAGATAAATTTACTTTAAATTATCTGTCTGTCCGCCAGTGTACAGAATTTCTGAAAAACTAATACAGCTAGAGTCATGAAACTTTATAGGAATGTTTGGGAAGTATTTTTGAAAAATCGCAATTTCTTTTATTTTGTTGTTTACTCCGAAATTACACGTTTTTGGTTTTTGTAAAAAAATTACTTATACAAACTAAAGTTTTATTCGTTGGGTTATAGTGTACTCGTAAATTATGCAAAAACGTAAATTTTGTATAAGAGAGTCATCTGCTCGTCACATTAGATATTCCTCTCTTTGGGTTGACTATGAAACAATCTTAAAGCAAAACATATTTTGCAAACACAAATAAACTAAAAGAAATACGCCGCAGGAAAAGTGTTTGTTATCAAAAACAGGGTCCATTGAAAGCATTTGTAGGAGCAATGCGCCCCAGTCGAAAATTCTGGCATTTCAGGGTCAAATATAGCCATTTCGGGGTCAAATATATTAAAGTGAAAATATCATACCCTAGGTTTTGTATTTATGAAGCAAACTTCTTAATTGATTGAAAATTCCCCAGTCATGTTCAAATACAAACGCCTCTAAAAAGAGGATAGTGTACAGAAAAAGGGTACGGATAGCGACCCTTCTTGTGAGTTAATTTTTGTAGACATTTTTTTTCGGGATTTTTTGAAGAGTGCAGTATAAACCAAAACGATAGCATAACGTTTTTTGTGATCACTGAATCTGATCCTGATGTTAAGAAGTTTGTAAGGATAACGGAAGGTCCTGTAAGGATAACGGAAGGTCCTGTAAGGATAACGGAAGGTCCTGTAAGGATAACGTGATCATACTTTTCCTCACATTTTCTGGGAAAAAAAATCTCTTCTGGGGGTTTTTGTGGTCATTGAATCCGGTTTTGATGTTAACCCATTCGGTATTTTGATGCCATATGGCAACGCAGTTAAAAATTTGAATTGACTTATTAGTTATTTATTTTCAATTTTGATTGAAATTTTGATTTTTTGAGTAAAAAGCTGGACTACAGTGGACGTATTTGTAAAAAATAAAATTTTTTAATTTTTTTTTTGTTTTAAATGAATAGGTACTAATAGCTTAAACGTCATTAATTTGTATACAGAGAATTTTTAACCCCCATAAAAAAAAACATGTACCGAACGGGTTAAGAAGTCTGTAAGAACAGCGGAAGATCTTGTAAGCATAACATGCTATCCTTGTCTTCAAATTTTCCGCAGAAAATTTTCGTATGGGAGTTTTTGGTGTCGTTGAATCTGATTCTGATGTTGTTAGATCTGCAAGGACAATGGAAGGTTCCGTAAGGATAATGTTATTATCCTTTTTTCATATTCTAATCAAATTATAAAATTTTAAAGAACACCCTAAAACCTTAGTGGGAAAACCAATTGTACTTTGTAGTGTATTTTGATAGCAAATTAAAAAAAAACTTGTTTTTAAAATTGTTTTTACGTCTCACGTTATTTTTTTTACTTCTCTATGTTAATTTTAAGTCCAGCCTAATCCAAGTGGTAATGAGTAGGGATAGTTGCCGCTTGTTGTTAACGACATCATCAGTCTGAATTGCTATCACAGCCTCTGCTGTTGATGGGTCGTAACGTAAAAAAACCTTACAAATGTTGTGATTTATCCATGGTTCGCAATTCATGTAAAACTGTAGGAGCGATGCAGGGAAGAAATTGTTATGAAACCTCAATTGAGGAGTCTAATGCTACATTTACACGAATGACAAATTTGTCATTTTTTTCTTGTCATTATGTTAATTCCCGTGTAAATGGCATAATTTTTGTAATTTTTTCTGTCAGAAAATGTCAATCTCTCATAAAAGAATGAACTTGTCCATTCTTTTATGCCAGATTGTCATTCGTGCAAACGCAATATTAGTTATGACAAAAGTTGAATACTAAAGTTGTCATAACTAATATTGCGTTTGCACGAATGACAATCTGGCATAAAAGAATGGACAAGTTCATTCTTTTATGAGAGATTGACATTTTCTGACAGAAAAAATTACAAAAATTATGCCATTTACACGGGAATTAACATAATGACAAGAAAAAAATGACAAATTTGTCATTCGTGTAAATGTAGCATTAGGCTCTTCGAGAGCTGTAGCGCCGAGGATGATGATGATGTTAATTTTGCTTAAACTAGTGTAATTTAAAAAGATTTATGAGAAATAATGTAATGCATTTTAAAAACACTAGACCTGATCTATTAATAGCTAATCAAAGTGTCAAATCTAAGCGGCGAATTTAAACACATTAATCAAATTTCACCCTAAATCCACGAAAAAATAATAATTTGTTTATAGCACTTATTTGGGAAAATAGAAGAGTAATAGCTGAAGGTTATTATTTAATTTGGTCTGGATTATCATTAAATAATCATAATGTTTACCTTTTTGGTCACAATACCAAAAATATCTAAATAAAAACACCTGTAAGCTAATGGCCATATTAACTTTTAATGGATATTAACTTTTAATGGAGGGGACTTTAATCGCACTTTTGATGGATTTATCCCAAAACAGAGCTTATTACCTTCACAATAACAAAAATTCACACCTGGCTGACGTCGATCGTTTTGTTTAAAATACTAAAGGCAGAGCACATGGTTACAATATTTAACCATGCATGAGCAATTCGAATGTAAAATATTCATGTATTTATAATGGTGTTGATATCTTAATTTTATTGTAGTAATAGATATAATTATAATAAAGAGTAATTAAGTTTCGAAGCAGGTTAAAAACTGTTAAGCGATCACGGAATCTCTTAGTCGCTGTCGAGTCGTTGATCGAAAATGTCGTTCGATGTATAAAACGAAGTTCCGGTTTTTTTAGTCACTATTGAAAAAAATCGGCATTCTAAAGAACCGACACTTTCAAAAGGTTTTGATCGCCGAATTTCGTTGCCTAAATCAAGTGTCTCTGTGGCTCGTTGTTAAATATATTCAAATAAATCAATAAAAACCAGTTTTGGTATATAAATTATTGTGATAAATTAAAAGTTTTAAAGCATTTAGTACTAAGAAAATTGACGTAGAATGAATTTTCCGGGAATTTTTATTTATTTACAATTATTTGTAATTTTTACCTACGCAAATGTTATTCCAGTGCCAAAATTTGTTAATAAATACGTAGCACCATTTCCAGTTTCCATAATCCATCATAACGATTTTCATGCAAGGTAATTTTCGTTAAGAGTTAAAACCGTTTGAATTAGTTTAACAGATTCAATGCTTTTGCTAATTTCTTAAAACAAAAATTCAATAAAATTCAAGTGGCGATTAAAGCAGTGAAGCTAGACAGACACTGGAAAAAAAAATTGGACTAAGTTAATAATTGCTTTTGCCATATTTCTGCAACGACCAGTAATGATCATAGTTTGAAGTAAAGCCAAACATATTAAAAATCTATCAAAATCGGCTCTTTTGTTTTTGTCGCTAATTTTAAATTGCTACTAATTAAAGAAAAGTAGCGGAAAACATTAAAAAAAAAAACAAAACCCTTTAAATGAATCAGATAACTGAAACACTTCTTTAAAAGTGAAAAACGGCTTTGCAAACACAATTTTTTTTTCGGTTAAACCGGTTTTTAAGACTTCGGTTTAAACCGGGCCGGTTTAACCGGGTCCAAAAAACCGGTTATTGAAACACCGAAAAAATTGGGTAGGTTAGTCCTTAGACGCAACAAATACACTATAATATAAACAAAAGGCGTGAAGTGGCATATAAACCATTAAGAGGCCATAAATGGCACAATATAATATTGTATTTGGTTTAGAGTGCCTAAAAAGAAGTGTTTCTAACAAATGCACGAATATTGGTTTTAAATTATTTTTCCGTACAAAAAAAATGATCGGTTTTTTTGAACGTTTTTTGGCTTTAAAAAAAACACCGGATATAACCGTGCCGAAAAAAAACACCGAAAAAAAAACCGGTTAACGGAAGCAAAAACACCGGGTAACCGGTTTAACCGGTACTTTTTTGACATCCCTAAATATGGCTCCAATCGACTCGGGAGTGCTCGGGAATTATTTTTTTAGGCAAAACTGAGCCGAATTTTTGTCATGAATACAATACTTAATTACACTTCGATTTGATGGGTTAGAAATGTTAAATCCAATTAAAAGTTACAATTAATTTTCCGGCACTGAAAATATTTAAAGAAGAAGTCGGTTAAAAAATAGACCAAATTTTTAAACCGCAACTGTAGATATACTTCAAAAAAGCAAAGTAATGCTAATTGTGTAACAATTCATGTACAATTATTAAGTAATTAATTGCTAAATAAACATCATTCACTGCAATAAAGACATAAAATTTTTATTTTTTTTACTGCGCTTTGTCTTTTGACTAAGGTTTTTGTCAATATTTTCTGAACGCACCTATACACAAAAACAATTTTTTTACGCCTGTTGATTAACGAAATTAATTAGTTTAATCAAGAGTAATAAATTTTTGTGTCAGGTATAACAGAAATTTGTATTAGTTAATATGGATTTATGATGATGGATTATTATTTGACATCTATCCAATATCATTTTTACTTTCTTATACGAACTGTAATAAAGTATTGTATTCATGAAAAATTTGGACATCTGTATTTTGTCTAAAAAACATTTCCCGAGAATTCCTGATTTGATTGGAGCATTATTACTAAAATGTCAAACTGGTATCGAGATATATACAGTTATTTTGAAAAAAAAAAAACAATATTTTACGATTCTCTCCAGAACTAACGGTTTTCTGGTAGTTAAATATCGGAAAAGAATTGAAGAGAATTGAAGATATTTGCCACCATTTTGTGTATTACTTTTATTCGATATTTTTGACCGTTATTGAGATATTTTTATTAAAAAGTAAAAAAATAGGTTTGTGCGAATTGTTTGCAAACTAGCGATTTTGCGTGCGTCCAGTTGACAGTTCGATGCGGTGACAGTTGGGTACGGTAACGAATCTGGAGTTAACTCATTGTTTTGCACTTCTTCTATTAGTTTATCGTCGAAACAATTACTTTCAATTTGTTCCATACTTAAATTGCTTAAATCGTAAACAAACTTTTTTGCGAAATGACATTTCCGTGCGTTGCCGCATGTAAAAGTAGAAAGTCGACCTACTCTATGCGGTTGCCGCATCGGAAAACGTATTATTAGGGGAGTACTCATAGCAGCCCGTTGATTTTACTCGAACTGTCAACGTGACGGACGCATGACGGACGGATCGACGTACGATTCAGGTTCTACCTTAAACATCATTAATTTGTATAGAGAGTATTTTTAACCCCCATAGAAAAAAAAATGTACCGAACGGGTTAAAGACACGTTAAAAGAAAAATGTAGGAAATTTTGTTTCCTTTGAATTGGGCTGTATTCGTTTTTTCATAAAAGTGCATAGGTTTCGAGAAATTTTCAAAACGGTATTGTATGAGAGGAACCCGTTATAGCTACCGTTACTTTTCCAAACTACTGAAAGAAAACTACGATTTTTGTAAAACTCATTTACAAAAAATTTCAAGTCGCTAGGTCGATGCGTTCTCGAGTTAACGGACATCCTCATAATTTTGCCTGTCGTACTGAAGGATTTCGTACTGATTAGGAAGTTTCTATCTACCCCTCCCCCCTCCCTCAATTCTAAAATAAAATTCATATTTTTTAGAAACTAATCTATTCTCAGTGAGGTGCAACGAAAGTATTACAGGTCTACTCTATTTGAATTTTTTAAAACTTTTTTTTGCGAATTTTTATAATCATTGCAAAAACAAAGTAGATTTTTTGGTCAGCTTGAAAATAAGCTATTTTTTCAAGCTTAATTTTTAAAAACTCAAGCAAGATAAAGCTCATATTTTTTAGGCAAAAATTATGTTTTCTTTAGTTTTAGTACACTCTAAAGCATGTTTAAAAAACAAACTTTTTAAGTCTGCACAGAGTTTAACATGGTACAGTTATGATCAAACATCCTGTATAATAACAATTGTGTAACTACAAATTTTGGCCCCTTCCCGAAATTTTGTCGTGCGCTCCCTAAAAACTAAAATCGTTTTAAGTATTCATCCGACCGAGAATTTGAGACCTTTTTTAGAAGACCGAAAATTATAGCGCAATAAGTCTTAATATAGCAAAAGAGGAGTCCTCAGAACTCCTTTTTTTTGTGAGTTTAACTACGCAATAGATGTTGGTATAGTTTTACTTGTTGACACAATCGTCAGTCATACTTTTGGTGGATGTGAATATACTTTTTCTACCTTATAGAAATTTTTAAAAGATTCAATATTTTTAGATTTGAAGAATCAAACCCCGCGGGAGGCGCTTGTGATCCAGGACAAAAGTGCATTGGCGGTTATGCTCGAGTCGTCCACATCGTGAAAAGTCTGCTTGAAGCTAGAAATTCATCAAATCCAATTTATCTCAACGCGGGAGATAACTTCCAAGGAACGTTGTGGTATAACATTGGCCGATGGAATGTTACAAGTTATTTCTTAAATCTATTGCCGGCAGACGCGATTGTGAGTCCACCAAAACTATTTTTGTTGTGCATTTATTTGACGAAGTGTTTTGGTCTTTTTTTTTTAGACATTAGGAAACCATGAATTTGACCATGGAATTGAAGGGGTGGTGCCATTTCTGCAAACCATTTCATCCCCTATGGTAGTTTCCAATATCGATGATAGCCTCGAGCCAAGTATGCAAGGATTGTATAAAAAATCGACGGTTCTAGTGAGAAGTGGTCGGAAAATTGGAATAATTGGAGTTATACTTCAAACAACTGATGTAAGTATTTATTTTTGGTTAAAAAAGTACGTCGGATATATGGCAAATAGAGCGCAATAACGCAATGCGAGCTATTTTTTTTAATTGTAAGGAAATTTGAACCTTAATGTAAACCTTAATGTTATTTGAACCTTAATGTTTGAACAAAAGGCATTAGTTATTTCGACTCTGATTTTATAACATAAAAGATAATTAATAAGTATCCCCTTTAATTTTAGGAAATCGCAAATACAGAGAAATTGAAATTTTTGAATGAAACTGAATCAGTCAGAGCAGAAGCAGAAAGACTAAGGGAAGAAGAAGGCGTGAATATTATAATTGTTTTATCTCATTGCGGTCTAGATGTTGATCGAATCATTGCTAAAAATGGTGGTCCATTAATTGATGTTATCGTCGGAGGACATTCGCACACGTTCCTCTTTAGTGGAGAAAAACCACCAGGCGTTGATAAGCCAGCTGACAAATATCCAGTGGAAGTTATACAGGATTCAGGAAGGAAAGTTTTGATTGTTCAGGCGGCTGCATTTGCCAAATATGTTGGTGATTTGACCGTATACTTTGATGAAGCTGGAGAGGTTTTGCATTATGAAGGTGCTCCCATTTATTTGGACAATGATGTTCCTCAAGGTGGGTTTAGATTTTTTTTTTAAATTCGCGATATTAATGGGCGTAAAATTCAGATAAAAAAAAAACAATTTGATCCACACCTGCCTCTTTACGTGCCATCAGTCTATCTACCTACATTTATGTGTGTCAAGTGTATGTCAAGAAATTGGGTGTCAAAATTTGACTTGAGATTTTGGGTAGAACAAACTGGTAGAGAGATAAATACTCAGTAAAGTGCAACATTTATGCAAAAATCTAGTGCAATAATACAATACGCACGCAAAGATTCAAAGAAAATATAAATTAGGGTATTTTCTAAACTCTGGTGGTATCTAAAAGACTAATTTTAAAAAAATCAGAAACAAGTGCAGAAATATGTATAGATTCGTTGATAAACCTGAGAGTTACATTTCTGATCGTTTAATACGGGTTGTATTGGATGGATTCAAGTCTGATTTCAAAATTAAATCTGGTGTCCCACAAGGCTGAGTTCTAGCTCCTGCGCTTTTCTTAATATTTATCAATGATCTACTGTCTCTCACTCTCAATCCGCTTTACTGTTTCGCTAATGACAGCTCCTTTGACACCTCCTACCACTTCAGTTCACCTGCAGAATCGAACGCCATTGCAGTTCGATCGAAACGCAGTGAGCAAATTAGATCTTTGAATTCTGACTTAAACACAATTCTGGATTGGGGCAGAATCAACCGTGTGGAATTCAACGCATCTAAAACCCAATCAATGCTATTGTCGATGAAATGCGAAAAATCTCCCGAAACGGTCGAATTTATGAATGAGTTCATTAAAGACTCTAAAAACATTAGAATACGGGGCATTGAAATAAATGAGAAGCTCCAATGGAGCGACCATATTTTTAAAATAGCAAAGGAAGCGTCGCGGTGCCTAGCCTTTCTGGGACGCTGCAAAAAATATTTCGTACCAGTCGACGTCCTTAACATTTAAAAGAGCTACATTCGACCGAGACGCGAGTACAATTCGCACATTTGGGCTGGAGCCCCAAAAACTGTCCTGCAACTACTGGACCGGATTCAAAAACGTGCGATTCGATTGATTGAAGACAAATCTTTGACAGATTCATTACCGTCTCTCGCAGTGGCGGCTCGTGTATATTTGAAATGAGGAGGCAAAGTTTTTTTTAGTTCTATAAAATTTTTTATGATACGAGCACAGAACTATAGAACATAGAACAACTGTCACCATACAAAGCTCTGCTGAAAAATTGTCCCAAAAATATTTCCCTCTTTATCGTACTTGAACGCATTCACTGAACTGTATAAGGTCGCGAAATTCAAATTTCGTTTGCCGCGAAATTCAAATTTCACAAGTTTGAGACTAACTTTAGGCGCCAACATCAAAAACTAACTTTAGGCGCCAACACCCAGCTCACGGTTTAAACGAGACGGCTATATTTATTTACATACGGTTATCTTGTTCTTAGCAAAAGCTGTATGAAAGTATTTGTACGAATCGGAGGCTAGCCTCTATGAAGAGAATTTGTAGTTTATGTTTTAGAGAATTCGACATTAGAGAATAGGATTTTCTTTTAAATTAATATTTTCTGAACATACAGATTTTTATTCAGTCCATTATGGTATGAAAAATTAAAGGCATACGTTAGAAAAACATTTTTATAAAATGTTATGAGGAGACAATGCCTCCGTTGCCTCCCCTATAAAGCCGCCACTGGTCTCTCGAGCATCGTCGCTCTGTTGGGGAAGTCAGCATATTCTATAGATATTTCCATGGGAAATGTTCCACCGAAATTTCCTCCACGGTATTTTTTCCCTAGACCCTCTCCTGCAGCTACACGCGCGCACGACTTCTTCCTTGAGCTTCCCCGTTTTCGTACAGTAAAGTTTAGGGAATCCTTTATTCCGCGAACAACAAGACTTTGGAACGATTTACCATCCGATGTGTTTCCCCCGGACTACATATAACCCGCAAAAGTTCAAGGAGAACATAAATTGACATCTCCTTTTGTCCTTCCGACCATCCTGAGCATTAAAGGGTCTTCCTCTAAGCTCTGGCTGTAATTGAGGCGTTAAAAGCTAGAGTGGACCAACCCACATGTCGAAATCGTGAATATTTTTGTGTTTGAATCACTATTGCGAGTGAGTTTTTAGACAAAAATGTTTGGATGCACCAAAAAACGTTTCAACATTGAGTAATAAAGTCCACAGATTTTTTTTTCCAAAAATTTTCAGTCAATTATAGTACAGAGTGGAAAAGCTTCAAAAACTCGATTATGTGGGTTGGTCCACTCTAGCTTTTAACGCCTCAATTATAAAAAAAAATCTTTTTGTAATTTATTGGTGCATAAGTATATGCTTATATTTTTCGTGCAAATTCCAAATACTGTACTTCGGAAGCAGGTGTTTATTGTCAAATCTTGAGCAAGTGTAAGCATGTAAACTTGAAAAAGTTCTCCAAGAAAGTGGAGTATAAGCAGCTTTTATGCATACCGCTAATTGACTTATTTTTCATGGAAATTTCCTAACAGATTTAAAAATTCTGGAGGAGCTTAAACCCTGGAAGGAAATCATCGATGTTGAAGGTACAACATATATTGGAGAATCTCGGGTCACCTTATCTCGAACTCGCTGTAAATATGATGAATGTAATATTGGAAGTTTTGTAGCGGATGCATTTGTACATAGAGTGAGAATATACATTTATTTTTAATAATTTATAATATTCAGGTGATACATTTTTTTCTGTAGTATTTGAAAGATAGCACTCCCAGTGAAGAAAGTTGGACATCTGCAGCAATAGCTATTAATAATGCTGGTGGAATTCGGGCAACATTGAATAAAGGAAGTAAGTTTTCAATATTTGAAATTCTTCTTTTTTAAGTGAAATCTAACTAAAAAATTTACTTTCAGATTTAACGTTTGCTCATTTGGTAACGGCTGTTCCTTTTGAAAACACCGTTGATTCTTATGATTTAGAGGGAAAATATTTAAGAGAAGCTCTCGAGTATAGCGTGTCATTATCTTACAGCAGAGAACAATTTCAATCTCGAAACATGCTGCAAGTTTCAGGACTTAAAGTAGTTTTTAACGTGACTCGACCAGTTGGACAAAGATTGGTCGATGTGAAAGTTCGATGCCAGAAATGCAATATTCCCGAATTTTTCCCATTAAATGATATGGAAACGTACCGAATAATATCGCCGTCATTTTTATCAAATGGAGGCGATGGATTTAAAATGCTTAGAGACCATAAAACCAATTATAAGTAATGTTCTTTTATTAAAATGTGCTAAGAAAGTATTTCAATCGCTTCTTTTTTTTGTAGAGTTGGGCCATTGGATATCGATTGTATTGTTGATTACGTGAAACACCTGACACCCATCACATACGGAACGGATGGTCGAATTATATTGTATACTAGCTAGAAGATAAATATGCAAAATAAGAAAAATAATTAATTGTTAAGAATTGTAAAAATTTGTGATAATACAAGCTCAGTAATTGTTTTATTATTTTTTAGTGGTTTTCTGTGTTAGAGAAACTTTTTTGACATAGTAATGATTAACTTAAATTATCGCTTTTAATATTTCTCGTCTCTAAGACTATGTTTACACACAGATTGGGCATGAACATGGGACTGAACGATACTGTCAAAATACAGGCAAGACGAGAAAGTGGGGGTGTCCCCAAGAAAAAAAAACCGTGTTTCTTGTCTGTGAGAGGCAGTGGCGGCTTTATAGGGGAGGCAACGGAGGCATTGCCTCCTCATAACATTTTATAAAAATGTTTTTCTAACGTATGCCTTTAATTTTTATACCATAATGGACTGAATAAAAATCTGTATGTTCAGAAAATATTAATTTAAAAGAAAATCCTATTCTCTAATGTCGAATTCTCTAAAACATAAACTAAAAAATCTCTTCATAGAGGCTAGCCTCCGATGCTTGTGCTTAGCAAAGGCTGTATGAAAGTATTTGTACGAATCGGAGGCTAGCCTCTATGAAGAGATTTTTTTACGGCGCCTAAAGTTCGTTAAAACTAAAGTTAGTTTTTGACGCCTAAAGTTAGTCTCAAACTTGTGAAATTTGAATTTCGCGGCAAACGAAATTTGAATTTCGCGACCTTATACAGTTCAGTGAATGCGTTCAAGTACGATAAAGGGTGAAATATTTTTGGGACCATTTTTCAGCAGAGCTTTGTATGGTGACAGTTGTTCTATGTTATATAGTTCTGTGGTCGTATCATAAAAAAATTTATAGAACTAAAAAAAACTTTGCCTCCTCATTTCAAATATACACGAGCCGCCACTGGTGAGAGGTGAAGTCTCAAGTTTTTATTAAGATGTTTAAGAAACACTCAAAAAAAAATATCCCCGGCAATTTCCATTTAAAATTATTTATTTTCCTGGGATATCGAAAATTGCGAACTTTGCAAAGAAAAATCATCAACTGGCAATACGATTAGCCACCGACCACAATGGGCACCAAAAGTTGGGTGTGTCTGAGAAATATCAAAAAACGAGCTTCCTGACCAGTGAAGTAGTCGCTCAGAATTAGAGAATTGCATCCATCGTGCCGCGCAAATTCATTGTAAAACAAACCTATGACTACAATTGTCAAATACTCTACGGGGTGTGCTTCTAAAATTTCAAATTGATTGAATTTGGCGTGATTCTAAAATCTCAAATGGATTGCTGTTTTGTCCAAATCACTGATCCTATTTTCTAATTGATTTTTTTTTAAAATCGGTCTGTCATAATTTTAATGTAGGGAATACTTATGTGTGCATTATAAACGATTTTGTTCGTACAAGCTTTTATTTAGTTTCACTTGTTAGTTTGTCAGGGTCAAATCTTGAAATCTAACTTTGATCCACTTGATTTAAAATTTTGCCCACATACAAAATTTCGAAGGCAGCCCAGCCAATATTTTATTCCAAATTCTGTACGATATCAGAAGGAATGTCGGTCATAACTTCCGAAGCGACGTCGGAATTAACATCTGATAAACGTACGGACATTTGTATAAAATGGTTCGAAACGCGATTTCGTTTCGAATTTGTTCCGAAATTGTTATGTGGCACTTGGAAAATTTTTCTTGATGTTTGATTTTTGAGTATTAATCAAAAAATGAGTAAGTTGAAAGTGGCCCCAGATCACATTACAAAGAAATTCAATTGGAATGTATACATGTAAATTCTTTCTGTTCAGAAAAAAAACCGGCTGGTTAACTTTCTAAAGGGTGGTTAAATTTTAAGGGCCGATGTTGAATGTGAACCACACCTAAACGTCAAGTTTTTTTCTGCATTTCATTTGACATTTCTCAATTTCAGACTAACTCAATTTGAACCATGGAAAGATACACAATCGAGCAACGCGTTAAAGTTATTCAGGCTTATTATGAAAATGGGCGTTCAAATCAAAATGGATATCGTGCCAATGGTCCCGCCAGCCCATAAACCGCACCAAACAGTCACTCTTTGTGGGTGCATTGGTTTTTCGACAATCACTCTTGGATTATCATTCGCCCAAATGCGGCTGTTCTGCTTATTGACGAATCCACTGAGGTGAAAATGTGCCTCATCACTGAAGATGATTTTCTTCGAAAATTGATCATCCACTGTTGCCATTTCTTGCCACCATTCTGACCATTGACGACGCTTGAAATGGTCAAGAGGCTTTAGTTCTTGAGTCAATTGCACCTTGTAAGCGTGTAAATGCAAGTCTTTATGCATAATGTTCATCAACGACGAGCGTGGGAGGTGCAATTGTTGGGCACGACGACGAGTTGAGGTGGACGGCTCTTCAGCCACACTATCGCGAACAGCAGCAATATTTTCTGCAGTACGAGCTGTACGAGCATGCACTGGTGTTTTCACATCTCCTACAGACTCGGTTTGCTCAAATTTTTGCACGATTTTTCCGATTGTACGCACATTTGGACGATTAAATTGACCGAAAAAATCACGAAGTGCACGATATGCATTTTGATTTGAACGCCCATTTTCATAATAAGCCTGAATAACTTTAACGCGTTGCTCGATTTTGTATCTTTCCATGGTTCAAATTGAGTTAGTCTGAAATTGAGAAATGTCAAATGAAATGCAGAAAAAAACTTGACGTTTAGGTGTGGTTCACATTCAACATCGGCCCTTAAAATTTAACCAGTCTTTATTACCCTAAAACAATAGAACAACAGAAATTCCTAAAAATTAACTAGCTTTAGAGGAAAAAAGAATAGCGACGTCGAGCTAACCGTTCAGTAGCTGACGATAATGACTTAGAGTTAATACGATAGAACCGAATAAGTAAAATTCGGATAAGTGAATCCTCATTTTAAGAAATTAAAGTTAATATTAATTAAAAATCATTATGTTAAGTTAGAGGTGAGAAAAGTATTAGTGTAGAGTAAAAGCATAAACAAATTATAGTAAAAGTCAATCGTTTTAAATCCTTTTTTTTCTTGGTTTCTAGAGTAAATTTTGCGAAATAGCTTATAGTTTTTGGAAAACTCGCGTTTTTCTAAGAGTTTTATATTTCTATGGATTAGCAAGCAGCAAACAGGAATATTCATAGGGCTTGGTTACCGAAACGTATGCTAGTCGTCAGCTACTTTGAGCTACTTTGGTCCTATTCCTAAGAAAATTCAATTTCATTGCGATCGAGTCGTTAAAAAGAAAATCGAGGATCGATTAAAATTTGAAGGAAAATTTCACTTTGAATTTAAATTCAAATCGGCGAGGTTATAGGGGAAATTTCCGATCGTTCAAACTTAACCTCCTTGCCGCCACATGGAGCCACTATCCGGAGAGAGGAAGAGGAGACCGAAAAATAGGGAGCTTTTGCGATCTAGAAATTTCTCAACTAATATTTGGAATTCAAATTTTAAAATCATTATTTAACCAAAGCTGTGTTTCTGATTTGTGAATGGCAAGAGTTTTTTTTGTGGGAAGTATCCAAAAAAATCTAGTAGCAACAATTTTCTTTTCACTCAATTTGATTTCTTTTTTTTCAAAAATTAAAAAGCGTTTAGCGATTCATCATCGACGGTGTGCACATGGTCGACGGGTGGACGCAGTTTGAATAGCCGAGAAGAAGATTCAGAAAAATTGTAAGTCATTTTATTTGATAAAAAAAAAGGAAATAAGAAAAGAAGAAAAGTGAAAAGAAATTTAAGAACGAGTAAAAGGAAAGCTCAGTGCAAATATTTGAGACGCCTACGGATATGCAACGAATCTTAAAGTTGATAAAAGGAAAGTCTTGCCACATTAAATTTTTTTTGGTTAGGATTGATTTTCTTTTGATCGAGTTTATTTAAATCGTACGATCAAATTTTATTCAATTTTTTTTTGAGTTCGTTTATTATTTGCTCGCATACATGAATCTTGTTGAGGAATTTTTAAGGAAAAATATAGAATTGTTAAAAAGGGGCATATGAATGTTTTTTTTTCATTTCGTCAATATTTATTTTTGATTCTGCGGTTGATTTCCGGTTTGTCTTTGTTTAACATGGACGGATTTTTAACACGGCGATCAGACCATCTCTGTGGGTTGATTAACGTGATCATGTCGTAGGTTTCGTCCCTATTTGGGGGGGTTGATTGAAGTCAGTGAGCATGGGGGCAGCAGAGACGTAGGATGAAGCTAATTCGTTTTTTTTCTTCAAACTTCATATGTTGTCCTTATGACAGCATATAATTTCCAAAAATTTTACTTGCCTATCCTAAATTATAGTTTCCGTTTTCTGTTATATTGATAAACACATTTATTCTAATTTTTCGAGAACCCCAATTCGGCATGTAAATCCGTTTACCTTCTGTTTGTCCCAACGGCCAAGATCCACCCCACCGACGAGCTAAGTCCAGGTCCGCGCAAGCATGCCAGAGCCCGAGGGATAAACAGGCTGGCCTCGGGGCTACTGTAATCCAGGTACAGTTAAGTATGCCCCAAATTATGTTGTCGGTTTCAGTCCACATAGTATTGGCCGGCCTGGTAACAACAAAATGTACTTCGAAATTTCGAATCAATTTCCTAAACAAGTCGATGCTTTTTATGGAATTTTTTTCTCTTTTCAAAAGAGATCAGACAAATCGAATCTTCAAACTTTTATCAGACTTGTCGCACACTAATCGAAATAGTGGGTCTGTTATTGCTACCATCGTAATCGTAACGATCGGGATTTGTCTGTTATTGTTAATAGAAAACAATAACAATAACACACAAGTCTCGATAGTTACGATTACGATCGTATTCCAGAAAAGACCCCCAGGTGTTTAGTTTTGTTTCTCTCTTTTCATCAAAAGTTTCGAAATGTTGGATTTTCGACTATTTCGAAAGCTAACGTTTATTGGGAATGCAGTATGTGTGTATGCATGTACGAGAAGTCGAAAAAAAAAATCGTGGCCGGCAGATGCTGTTTTGTCCAAATCAGACTAACAAACTATTCATCGAGTGGGGTTTCAAATGAAACTGCTTAGGAACATAATAATTATGGTCTTTTCCGTCAGTGGTTATATGGGTATTCGTCAGTAATGTCCTTTCTACATAATTCTGAGTCATAGGTTGGCTACATACTAAGCAAAGATGGATTTTCTTACTTAAAACCTTATGAATAACATAAGATACGACGTTTAGCCCCGGACAATGAAAGTTCTTTGTTTGGTAAAATAAATAAATCACTTTAAAATTTTGCTAAAATATATATTTCATGTCACATGTTAAAAATTAAACGAACACAGCATTCATTTTTTGTTAAAAAGGTTCTATAGTACAATTGAGAGAATAACTCTAAACTTTATTTACAAATTTGTCTAAAATCGTTAAACATTTGTCTAATTAAAATTAAAAAGCTTTGGTATAACATCGCCACATTTGGCTGAGATTTTAATATCCGCTAAGTGATCACCCCTTGTTTCACCGATATTTACTATAGCCACTGGTAAATTTAGGTCTTTGGTTTGTAGAACGAGTCGATAGCCAGAGAAGACAAGCAAACTGGATCCGAGTACTAGTAATCCATCGCTTTCATACACCATTCGGGCGATATCTACGATTCTATTCTTTGGTACACTGTCGCCGAAAAAAACAATCTTCGGCTTTAGATTTCCGCCACAATCTGGACATGAAGGTATTTTGAAGCCATCGATGTATTTTTGCGGAATATCCACATCCCCATCAGGTCGCATCATTTCCGTTTTATCTTCCATGTGAGGATTCAGTGTGTCTAGAATTTGTTGAAATTCATGGCGGTCTATTTTGTAAGGGCAAGAGAGACATCCGACCGTGTATCCACTGCCATGAACTTCGATTACTTTCTGGGAGCCGGCTTTAGAGTGCAATCTATCCACGTTTTGGGTCACGATTCCGAGTAACCTTCCCTCACGTTCAAATCTAGCTAAAGATGTGTGAATTGCGTTAGGTTTAATGGAGGAAAAACGGAGCCAGCCGACGTAATTTCTCGCCCAATACCTTTGCCTTAGAGATAAGTTTATATTATACATAATAGCTACATATTAATAGATTTATCTTTTTCTTGTCCGATACCTTATTGCTGGTGATTTCACAAAATCCATGTGCTGCACAGGTCGAGAGTTACTTCTAGCATAGAGACCAACACCTTCCGAACGATAGTCCGGGATACCTAAAAAAGTTCCTAGAAAACTTGTTCAGACATGCAAATTATATATTTTGATCCTACCAGATTCCGTAGATATCCCTGCTCCCGTTAGAACCAGAATATTTGGTTTTGATAGGAGGAAATCTTCTAATTTTTTCACATCTTTACTAGGCACTGGATTGTGTTTCGGAACAAATTGCAAGCTATCTAACGCTACTAATGAAGTTTTTAACTGTGTCCATGTCGTAAGGCGCATTTTCGGGAACAAGTGATGATCAACGGTTTATAGCTGCCAATTTGTGCAAACTGCAATAAACTTCAAAAACTCCGTGTCATTCGAAATAAATAAACAATGAAAAATTGAGGTTAAGAAATCGCTATCAGCTGATAACTCCGAAATTTCACTTTCCATTTCCGAAATTTCACTTTCCAGATTTTTTGTAAGTTCCTTTTTTAGCCACGGCGCCACAGAAAAATTGACTGGAAAGTGCCTGAAATAATCTTTTATTTTGATTCCCACCAACAGATGTCGCTGATAAAGTTTTTTTTTTAAATTTGAATGATAGCGGTTTACAAAATTATCAACGAATACGGGCCAAATACATTAAGTTAGAATTACAATGTTTGGGACAAACAAAAGTCAAAGTGTAAGAGAAAAACAAAAATGCCTCAAGTAAAAAACAAAAACTTCAGAAGTAGGGGAAATTTTGCCTATTCGGTTTTCTATTTGAATTTTTGTTTAATTTCAAGTCATGTTTTCGTTTAAATTTAGGCAAGATAGGAGTGGATTTTATATATAATTAACTTGCATACCCGTCGTTGCCGAGTTTAAGTTTTTTGCGTATGTTTTTTCATCATAAAACAAGGAAATAACTTAAAAACTTTAAAAAAATCGTTCTATCTTCAGGATGTCCCTTTCTGAATTATGAAATTTCAATTCGTGATCAGCGAGCGACACCGAAAACTCCGTTGGAAAAACGACCCTTCCGTTTCCGAATTTGAAATTTCTAATACCAGATTCGTGATCAGCGATCCAAAAAACTCTCTAAAGTCTGTTTTTCGGAGAACAAATTGGAAAAGGGTTATTTGACATATCCTTAAAGGGCCCTTCCGTTCCGAATTTGAAAATTCTAACACCAGATTCGCGATTAGCGATCCCGAAACCCCCGAGTGATATTTCTCAGCCTCCTAACAGGCTGGCTCCATGGCAAAAATCAATGTTTTATAACACCAGACCCCTGGTTAAACTACTTAATGGTGGAATTTTGATAAACCGTTTCATAGCGAGCACCTATGAGTTGAGATAATCCATGTCCAACTTTTCATGGCAATCGGTTTGGTAATTCGGTAGATACTGTGATGAGTGAGAGTATTGTCTTTTATATATATATAGATTTTATGGCAGTTTTTGCCACAATATTAGGAACAGCTATGTCCCCCTGCTATAATTGTAGTAGAATCGACTACTATTTTGGTCCAGGAAAATTCACTACGCACTAAATGAAATCTGCTACTATTTTTTTTAAAATACATGAATCAACCAAAAAATTGTATTATACATGTTAAATGTAAAAAGCTTCTAACGAAATTAAATATGACAAAAGAATTTTTTAAACGGTTATGACGATTTTATACGATTGTACTTTTCTGAACTTCTGGTATTATGAATGACTAGCTTGCATACCCGTCGTTGCCGGATTTTTTTTTGTTTTTTCAATTTTTTTTTGATGGTCTATGTTGGAGCTAAACTTCAGGCCAATCGGCTCGGTAGTTTCCCCGCGAAAGGGTAACATAGAGGAAGAGCTAAGTTTCGAGATCACTTTACCCCCTCCCCTTACTCCCCCAACTCTTGGGCTACATTTTAATGGGTCTATGTTGGGGCTAGACCCCCGACCAACATCTATGCCAAATATCAGGCCAATCGGTTCAGTAGTTTCCCCGCGAAAGAGTATCATAGCGGAAAAACTAAGTTTCGAAATCACTTTACCTCCTCCCCTTATTCCCCCCACCCCTCGCGCTACTCTTCCGTATACAAATGTTGGTACCAGAACTACCACAGACACTCATGCCAAATTTCAAGTCAATCGGTTCAGCCGCTTTTGCGTGAAAGAGGAACAGACAGACAGACAGACAGACAGGCAGACTCATTTTTATATATTAGTATGATATGATAAAACTATTCAGCTTTAGTTATACAAATTGGTATATCGGCATAGGTAGAAAAAGTTTGTTTTTTCAAAATTTGCTACTATTAGTATCAATCTACTACTATTTTTGGCCCAATCTACTTCCCTCCAAAGGCAAATTGGAGACATCACTGATTACACAGGGACTACATTGACTTTTATTTCTGGTGTACCAGCAAAACTGTTTGCTAAAAAGCCAGTGTGGACCAATCTGGTTTACCAGTTTTTCTGGTAAGACAGTGCTGGTATACCATTTTCGTAGACAGCGCTGGTATACCAGATTTTGACAGGCAACCAAATTAAAATGGCGGAAACTAAATTTTCGAGAACAGGTATATGAAAGCTTATCATTATTTTACGAGATAAGGAATTTTGAATGGAATGCACATTTTAGATATTACAAGATATTCGATTTGAGAGGGCAAAGGGTGGATTAATTCTTTTCCAGACTTTTTAAAGCCAATATTTTGGCAATCATAATTTGTTGCTTCCCGCTCATTGACATTTCGCCTACTGAACTGTTTTACCAGAATTTGCCCACCAAATAAATTTGACAGATTGCGACTAAAATACTTACCAGCTGGTATACCAGAAATAAAAGTCAATGTAGTCCCTGTGTTAGGAACAAAGACCTCTGATGAGGATTTGAACAGCATCCGGATTAAGGAAGTTTTGGAAAGAAAAAAAATGGAGGGTTTACGGAACCGTTAAATTGCCGTTATAATTTTTAAAAACAAAAAATCTTTTTTTCTATTAGTTCCTTAAATAAAATTCTTTGTGTGTAATTTTTTTAAAACTAGGATTCTCAACAAAAACATTTCGATTTTTTTCTTAAAAAATAGCTCAGTAACAAAAACGTTACTGAGCTATTTTTTAAGTTTTTTTTTTGTGTTTCTTCGAAACCATTAATTTTTGTTGGATTAAAATTTTGGGGAAATATTTGTTGTGAAATCTACGACAAAATTTTCAAGCTTATACATATCTATGGGGCACTTTTTGTTCCCTTATCCCTATATGGGCTTTAATTGACGGTTAAAAAAAATAAATTTGAAAAAGCCGTTCGCTATGTTTTGGGTTTTTGAAATGAAAATTTGAATCACATGAATATGGAATAAATGAAACACAACTTTTTGATTTTATTTCATCAATACAGATAATTTTTCCTTTTATTTATATTTTATATGTTTAGAAATTCTTAGAGAAGACAATGTTTACAGTACTTAATTAGTTTTATTTATATGTATAAATAATAATATAATAATCATCATAATTATATATTTAAATCTTTTATGGTTTTATTCTTGTTTAGACTCTCATTTCAAACAGTTTCAATAACTGAAGTTATTTTATCGGTTTTTCAATCGTTTATCATTTAATCAATTGTTATTTTATCTAATTGTGTTAAATATCTTCTTTGTCCTTCTTTATTTCGTTTTTTTTTTAAATATATTTTTTTAAAATATCGCTTTCATGTTTTTTCACTGTATTTTTTTGTTGAATCTTTTTATGAATTTCATAATTATTTATTTATAGATTTTTCTTAATAAATTTATAATTACCGCAATGATATGATTAATAAAGTTATTTACATTTCCATTTCTTAAATAATATCACCTTATCTTTACCTTTTTAGCTATTTTTATCATAATATTTTTTTGACTATTATTTTAACAATATTTTTTTTATTTGGTACAATTGTATTTTTTTTTACCTTTTATGAAATATATTTATAGATTTTTATTTTACTGTGAGTAAGAAAAATTTCCTTTAACTAAAATTTATTTAGATTTTATTTTCTTCCTTTGGTTTTCTTCTTTTTTTTTTCAAATATTAATATATAATTATAAATTATTATCTTTTATTGAGAACAAAAATGTAACTATTTTTATCTACTGTGAATATTTCTTTTTAAATTGCAAATTGCATTATATTCAATTATTTTGATTTCCATTTCTCACATTGTTTTTAAAATAATTTTATTTATGTTTGATTTATGCCGAGCGTTAATTAACTCGTTAAATATTTAATATATTTTAATATTTCTGTACCATTATTTCATTCAATTTTATTTACGTATTGATTGATTGGTGTATCTTATTGTTATTATTATTATTTTTACTCCTTTTAATTTAGCGAATTAAATTACAATTTCTAAATGAAATGAAAGTTTTTTTTTTTTCTTTCTTGCAAGACTTCTACTTTTACATGATTTACTTTCTTTATACAATTGCGGTGCTATACTTAATATAAAAAATATTTATTTATAGCACCAATTTCTTATTATAAACAATTAAATGTGTTCTATGACATTTCTTTTTTTACTCTGTAAATTTCTGTAAATTTATACTTTCTTTTTGGACGAGAAAAATAGTAAAAGTAATTAAATTATTCTAAATGTTCCTTGTTTCAAAATGAAGATTTTTTTTGCTTAATGTTTGGGTGGTTTTTTCAACACTTCATTTCGGTTTTAAGTACGGATGAGTTTACTTTTTTTTTATATATATTTAAATTATTTATTTTTAACTTACAAGTTTTTTTTCATATAATTCATTAATGCAAGGATATTGGTTCCTTTTTGTCTTTTTTGTTGTTATTTAAACAGTGTTTTTTTTGCTTTGATTTTGGAAAAGATTCCTGATTTCTTTAATTAAAATATTTTTTTTACAATAAAAACAAATTTAACATAAATTTAAGTAATTTAATTTAAATTTAAACGTAGTCAATTAAAAATGAATATTAATTCGTGTATTTTAACAGAAATCAAGCGTAAACTAAACATCCTATGCGGGTTTTTTCTTAGGGAACATTTCAAATTTTTAGAATTTATCGAAAGAAAACGATAAATTTAATTTTTGTTGGATTTTTAAAAGTGCAATTAGTCGTAATTGAAGTTTCGTAAAAAAAATTCTTCCCAAAAAAATTTCATTGCAACCCATTAAACGGCGGAATACAGAACTTAAAACTGACAGATTAACCCTTAAAGGCTTGGTGGTACACGCGATGTACCACCTTTTTTGTAACAAATACTGCACGGTGGTATCAAAATTGTACCACCAATTAAACCGTCTTTCATTGCCGTATGATACTTTAAAATGGTTACCACTAAAAAAATAAAAAAAAAGAATTTTTTTTTCGAGGAAGGGTGAAAATATTTGCTATTTTTCTGTGCCTCTAAGGGTTAACAAGTTTCACTTGTGTATTCAACCAGCCAAAACATTACGAATAAAAGTCTTTGTCCGATCATTGAACGGCGGATTAGCGAGAGAATACCGGAGTATTTTTTAAAATTTAAGCAATTTGTAACACTGGAAAAGTAAGTAAAAGATGACTTGGTACTACTCGACACATTAAAAAACAGCAAAACCTAACAATGGTTAAACATGCAAAGTTTTTAAAAACAACAGCACCCATAAATAATTTAAGTGCATCATTTTCAGCTTCGTGGTTCGATTTTCTGGGGGTGGCGGCGCTAGTGTCTGAGTACAGTAAGTGAAATTGAAGAATATTTTATTCGAATTTGGCGAAGAAACGCGCCAAATTTGAGAAAAATAACACCTAAACACCCTAGTTTAAACCCGAGTTTTGCGCGGTAGGTACGTTCCAGGAAAAAAGATACGCCGAAATCGCACAGATCGAAATTTTTAACAAACTTAACAAAATTCTGGTAAAAAAAATTTCTGCGGCGATTTTTCTTTTGCGGTTTCACTCATAAAACAAACTTTTGAAATACTGATTTTAAATTTTAATTATTTCTAGGTATCTAAAATCTATACATGTAAATTTTTTCACGAAATTTTTTTTTTGATTTCCTAAAAAAAACACCTATTAGGGGGTTTAAAATTGATAGATCCGGCTTTGTCTCTCCCTTTGTCTTTTCCTACTATTTTCTAATGTAGAAATCAATTTTTACTTTATTCTGCTTTTACTTTAGGGAAAGTACTTTATTTAGGACAAAACCTGAAAAACTCGAAAACGGGTGCAGATAGAAACTTTTTGATTCGTACGAAATCTGCTTTAGGCAAAATGATGAAGATGTCCGTGCATCTGTCTGTCTGTCGGTCTGTCTGTCGGTCTGTCTGTCGGTCTGTCTATCGGTCTGTCTGTCGGTCTGTCTGTCGGTCTGTCTGTCGGTCTGTCTGTCGGTCTGTCTATCGGTCTGTCTGTCGGTCTGTCTGTCGGTCTGTCTGTCGGTCTGTCTGTCGGTCTGTCTGTCGGACTGTCTGTCTGTCGGACTGTCTGTACGTCGGACTGTCTGTTTGTCGGACTGTCTGTTTGTCGGACTGTCTGTCTGTCCGATTTACGTATCTTAAAAAACTTGAGAACGCATTGCGCTGGCGACTTGACATTTTTTTAAAAATAAATTTGAAAATCGTAGTTTTCTATCAATTTTTGCAAAAGTAACTAACTTTCGCTATAACGGGTACCTTCCAGACATTTTTTTGAATACAGTTTTTGAAAATTTCTCGAAAACTATGCGTTTTAATGAAAAAAAAAATGCATACAGGCATATCTCGATTATTTGAACTAATGTTTGCAAGCGTAGTTCAATAAATCGAAATGTTCAAATAATCGCAACAAAAAAATCTTTTAATAACATATACTTAAGTAATCAAATACTATTTTATTTACATTTTTACTGGTAACTGGTGATTTCCCAATTTTATTCATATTTTGCGCAACCACCAATTCTGAGAAATTTTTCACTTATTTCTTATAAGTTCAAATAAAATAGAACATAAGTTCAAATATTAGAGATAATGAACAAAAAATTGTTTATTCAAATAAATCGAGATTTGTCTGTCTTACCCAATATAAAGGTAATGCAATTTCTACATTTTCCCTTTAACAGTTTTTACGTATCTTTAACGGTTTTGTGGGAAATTGTTAAATTGTTAAAAACTTAACACATTCTTCTTTCATTTTGATGAAAAGACCATATGCATCTACAAGTAGATTTCGAGCTATGAAGTTTTGAAGTGTTTTGAGGAAAATCTGAAATAATCCCAAAATCCCTATTAAACGACAAAACATTCAGAGGACCAAAGAAAATTCTAAAATATTGCAGACCTTGAGAGAGGTTCCACAATCTCAACGCAGTCAAGGGGGCGGACTAATTTTACTCGCTCCAAGCTGCTAAATATTTAGCTACGCCACTGCTAAAGCCAGTAGCGCCAATGTACAGTGTGACCTCGGTAATCGCAACTATAGTAGACAGAGGCCGTTGCAATAACCGAGTCAGTTGCGTTAACCCAGTCACAACATTGCCTGCCAATTTTAGTTTTCGTGTGTTTTTTTTCGTGTGTTCAGCCATTCTTTAATAAATAAAAACAAGGAACAGAGAATAAAGTCAATAAAAGATTTCCTGTAACTATTTTTTATCTTTTTTTGGCCGAAACAGTATCAGATTATAAAAAAGTTGCGTTAACCGAGTCAACCTTATTTGGAAGTTGCGTTTATTAAGTCAACAGTGTAAAATTTTAGGTGTTGCGTTAACCGAGGAGTTGCGTTCTTCGAGGGTTGCGTTTACCGAGGTCACACGGTAATTTTATTTAAATTTGAAGTCTATTTCTTTTTTTAAATAAGGTTTTCTTTTATGGAATTTCTTTAGGGGCGATATGTTATAAGTCTGACAACTGAAAAGTTGATCTTTTGAGGTCTGAGAACGTATTTTACATAACCTTGCATAGTAGAGTTCGGCTTCGACCAAAAACTGACCTTAAGTCGGACTTTACTTAGGAGTACTTGGGCGTACTTAAAATTACCTTGAAGATGAAAGCTGATTTACCATGCAGCAGCAACAGCAACGTCACGGAGAAAGTGTTTTGATTGGTCGAGAATCGACTCTGTGACGTCAGATTTTCAGAGAGATATTTTGCTTCCGATTCATTTCTAATCCTAAATTTGAGCAGCAATGCTGGGCAGCAACGTTGACAGCTGTTTTTTGTTGGTTATGTATACAAGTGATTAACAACAAAGTTTAATTTTGGAAACGAATTTTGTGTTTAAAAGTAAGTTTCAGATTATGGTTAAGATTGTTATTTATGGCGACTATGTGTTTTCTTTTCATCGGCATTTTGAGTACTAAATTTCAAGAGATTTTCGGCCCAGCTGTCAAAAAAATCTCATTGCGGTGAGATATTTCTTCGGATGAAAAATTGTTAATCAAGACGCGGTGTAAATCAGGGCGTGGGTATTTTCAGTCATGATTTTTCATATTTATTGTGTCTCCATAGCGTGCTTAGAAATGTCAACGCGGAAACAAAAATTGTTTTTATCCGCTATTCTTGTTCTGAACTGAACAAATGTCAAAAAAAAATCCTGGGGCTTTATCATATAACTCGAATCGAAAATCAAATCGACTCGAACGCCGTACTCGAAAATGAATTGCATTGGTATCATGTAAAACTTTCGTTTCCAGTAAAATGTACTGCCATAAATTAATCGAAAACGAGCAACTTGCTGGTAACTTGGAAATTTCGTGTTTATATTTAGTGTCATTAGCTGCGTTCCCGATCCATGGAAAACCTCCTGCGGAGTACTGCGGAACGTTCGCATCTACACATCCTCTCAGTCCGAATCTTACACCACGTCTTGATTAACAATTTTTCATCCGAAGAAATATCTCACCGCAATGAGATTTTTTTGACATCTGGGCCGAAAATCTCTTGAAATTTTATTTCTCAAATTGGCAATGAAAAAAACACCCAGTCGCCGCTCTCGCAATTAATGCAATACGTGAAATTGAAAAGGCTGAAACAGAAGAACAGACGAAAAGAAAAACCCCTTAATGTTATATATTCTCTTCCAAAGCTTTTTGTATCGTATTTTGTAAAAATTAGTTATTTTTGCAATTACTTGTCGGGAGAAATTGGATTCCGCCATCTTGAATTGTGAAATTCCAAGAAATTTTGCTATTGCAAGATTTGAATAAATTTCTCTCTGGGATTTTTCCCCTCCGTCAACTCGAGCTCTGATTGGTCAATCAAAAATCTCTGCGATGAAAAATCCCAGGTCAAGACGCGGTGTTAGGATTTGCTTGCAATCATCCAAAAGTGCGTTCCCGACAAAAATTACTGGCAAGTACTGCGCAGTAGTTTTTACATGGGTCGGGAACGCAGCTATTATTGAATAGTTGTAAATAATTTGTTGTTAGTTTTTGCGTTTTCTTTTTTGTGAAATTAATGCCGGCAGTTTAAAAAAATTGAAATAAGAACCGGATAAAAGTGCAAGTGAAATAAGTGCCAGAAAAAAGTGACGAAAGTGATGACGGCGGTTTCAACCCAAGAATTGTAAGAAAATTCATACGGAATGGACTTCGTTTAAAATCGTAATTAACTAAATATTATATGTTAGAGGCAACTTTTCCTTATTTTTAATAGATTTTCCAAGGAATTTTAATATGTTTTGCAAGAAATAAAATTCTTACATAAAAAAAACATTGAAATTATTTAATTTTCCTTTCGAGTTTCATTTCCGGCGACTGAAAAGTGTTCGAGTAAATTTCCGAAAATGAATGACAAATATTTGATCGAATTCGAGTTAGCTGATACCGATTCAAACATTTCCGTACATTTAATTTTCGATTCGAGTTTCCTGATAAGGCCCCTGCTTTTCAGTAGCCGAAAAAATCATGGCAGTAAGGAGATTTAAATCATGTTGTAAAATTTTTTGAGTTTCCATTAGACTTTTACGTGATTGGATTTAAAACCAATATGGAAAAAAGTCTAATGGAGTCCATAGGTTAAAGTTTCTCAATTCCATCAAAAATACACGAAATTAAAAAAAAATCATAATTTGGTCTGATATGAAAACAATCTAAGAATAACAATAAAAACGAAAAACATTCACTAAAGATTCATAATCTGAAAAAAAGAATACCAAGAAATAACATAAAAAAACTAAAAATAGAACAAAACAAAAATATTTGTGGAATATTATTAAAATTTTTATTCTTTTTGATTTAATGTATAATAATAATAATAATAATCGTAATGATAATCATAGTAAGAATAATAAATTTTGTTGAATTTATCCATTGAAATTTTTATATATCATTTATAATTTTTTTTTCTTATATTATATATTTTATTGTAATATGTTTCTAAATATTAATAACTTAATTAAAAAATAATTTATACATCATATATTTTTAATATATTTTCCTTAACCGTACTTATTTTATATATATTTTACATTATTAATTTCAATACAGATCATTTCTATAAACATAATCGTAAATATTGTAAAATTAAAAAGTAATCAAATTGTAAAACTAACTAAATAATAGTAAACTTTAAAATGTTCTCATCTTAGAAGAAAGAAATTGGTTTTATTCTTAAAATACTTCGATATGCGTGTTTTTTTAATCGTTTTTATTTTATTTAATAATAAATTTCTTAACTAATTTCATACAGTTTATATGTTTTTTTCTTTTTCAAATTTACAACGAATAACAAATATTTTTAGTATAATTTTTTATTAAAATTTCATTGAGGAAAATTAAAAAGTTTAATCAATTTTAGTGTTGTATATTAACGGAAGTTTCATTTTGATAATTCAATTTTATATATACACGCTCAAAAAGAAGTATTGTTTTTATTTTTTTTAATTGTAGGCAAGTTTTGTCAAACGAAAATATAAAATATTCGTTTTTGATCAGTGAATATTACTTCTTATATTCATTCCTTAGAGATTAATTTCGTTAATGTTTTTTTTTAAATTTTTTTTTTGTATATTTTTCATATTTTTTGGTTTTTTTCATTGTGAGATCAAATTATAATTATTTTTCTTACTTAATGCGAATACAAGACTTTAATGCGCGGATTTATTATTTAAATGTTATTAAATTATATTTCTATAATTTGTTCTATTTTTTCTTTCTACATATTTTTTTGATTTTCCTTTGCCTCGCAGATTAAAGAAAATTATTTCTTACATATTTAAATATTTTTGGTTAAAAATTACTTGATTTTCTTCAGAATTGTTATTTCATGCAAGTTTATGTGTTTCAAAATTTGTGAAAAACATTGGTTTGGACAAGAAGGTTTTTTTTTGTATGTACAAAATATGAGGTTTTATGAAAATTCTCAGTAGATACAATGAAAATGTATGTTTTATTTTAGCAACAGTCTTATATAGATTATTTTAATCTTTACAGGTATTAAAAAAACAAAACATTAATCAATAGCTGCATACCACCGTCGTTTTCAAACTACTTGCAAGTGCTCCCGAGTATTACTAAGTACGAGGATTTTTTGTTAGGTTAGGTTATCCTCAATCCGAAGACTTAAAGGCCCAACTATGATAGACATAAGAACGCATATGTAAATGTCAAATTCCCAACGAATGTTGACATGCATAGCTGTCAACATAAAAGCTAACCATAATAGGCATAGACTGACATAAGTAAAGACAAATTCTTCTCGATAGTAATTGACAAAGTTGAAGGAAAAAAATGAATGAATTGAAAAAAAATTAAAGAAATATTTGAAATTGTGAAGTGCTTAAAAGAATTAAGTGACCTGAAAGATGAACTGGATGGATACGGCAGAAAGAAGCGTTCATCTGATGTACGAGAAATCAATCGCGACAGGAAAACGCACGGATACTACGTAGTCACCTTCTTAAAAATAAAAAGGCTTGATCCGGATCAATTTTTTATTCATACGAGAATTACCACAAATGTCTTTGACTATCTGTTGTCCTGCTTGAGTCCCTTTTTGGAAAAATTTTAGGTTATGTTCACTATTTACATATGCCAGTTCCATTTGTATCGAATTATTCATGCTTAACGAATGTTTAACGAAGGTTTGAAAGTGGCAACATTCTTGACATATGTCTATTGTGGGTATTAACACTGACTTTCTTATTCTGGAAATGACATATGCAGCTACATATGCGTTCTTATGTCTATCATAGTTGAGCCTTTATTCAAGATTTTTCTTTATTTAGAAGTACTTAGAAGTACTCGGGAGTACTTGTAAGTAATTTGTAAATTTATTTGGAATGCAGCTAATCTTACTTCTTTTTCTATTTTATTAGATTATAAGATTTACATTGAAAAAGAATTGATAAAAAAAATGTTTTTTTTTATAAAAACTAAGAAATTTCGGTTTATAATCAAAATTATAAAATACAAAAAATGCAAAATACATAGGAAGATGTTCTTATAAAAATGGCTAAGAATACATTTTAAAAATATTTTTATTCTTGTTTAAATTAAATATCAACTATTTTCATTATTACTAGAAATGCATTTTAAATTTGTTTCTTGTTTTCTGTTTTTTTCTTTTTCTTCTCTAATGTATACGACGTACAATCTAAATGGTTTTTGTTATTATTTTAATTAATTTTAATTTTTTGTAATATACATTAATGTTTTCATTTTGCATAATTTATACAACGTCAACACAATTTCAAATACGCGCGCATTTATGAGCTTCACATTTTATATTTTAAATATTTATTATTTTCTTTCAGTTTTCGCTTAAAAATTAAAATTATATTTAAATGTTTTCTTTTATATTTCACTAATAAAGAATAAAAATAAAACATTTTTTAAAAATCATTATTAAAACTTAATCACAATTATATAAAAAAAAACGAAAATTCGTGCACTTTGCGAGAAAATAATGGTAAATTTTTTACTTAAAACGATTAAAATGATTTTCGATTGCACAGAATTGTTCACTATCAGGTTTACTTTTTACTTTAACAATAAAACAAAAACGATATAATTCATTTAATGCGATTTGATCGTCCATATTTTTTGTTTGTTTTGCATTGCATTTTGTTTTACTTGAAAGGAGACTCAATATAGATTTTTTCTTAAGTGAAATACATATTTTGTTCATTTCAAAAATTGAACACATCACGATAATTTTTTTTATCATCTTTTTTTGGTAGTTTAACGTCCGGATAAACAAATCTCTTTAGTAATTCCAAGCGCCATCATTTTCGTCCTCTTCCTTAATCTCCGGCTGATGATTGTCGCCATTTAGACTGGCACTACGTCGCCCGATACTGTTGCGACCAGTTTCGGCATCGTCCTGTTTCTCGGAATCAGCTGCATCTGCATCCGCATCCGCGTCATTCTCATCGTTTTCGTTTGTCTCTCCACTCTCCGACTGCTTGTTGGACACCTGGGATTCAGTTTCGCCTCTGGCGTCGTCGTCTTCATTGCCGGAAGCCACATCATCCTCGGCATCATCATCGAAACGATCTTGGACGGCAGTTGGTTCGACACGGACGGTTTCTTCACTACCTACCTTGCGACTGTAGTCGGCAGCCTGTTGCTGCATCACACAAACCCCATTGATGATCACTTCTTGGCTGTTGGGGGCTGCAGCAGCACCAGCGCCCGGAGCCAAGGGTGGTATGATGTTTCCTGGCGCTTTTATATCGTCTTGCCAATCAGGGTTCACCCACTGTGGGGCAGCGGGTTTTCTGCGAGAGGACCTCGCTTGCAATATTGCCGATGGCAAGCTTGCAGATGCCGGATTCTCCTTCAGATCACTTTTAATCTCAGAGCCATCCAGCGATTCCGTATCGGAAACATGGCTATCTGCTTCGCCGTCAACATCATCGAACTCTTCGTCACGCTCCCGCTTCAGTGAACTCATGGACAAGTCGAGGCCACTCATCTGTTCTTTGAACGCATTATTCAAGGCCGCCAGATCAGGCTCGCCGCCCGGCAGAAGGCCTCTGCCAATCAGCGCCGCCAGATTCGGGTTGGCGGCGAAATACGGTGGGTAGGTGAGTGGAAGTCCGCTTAGACCCATTCGCTCCTTTTGCAACTCCAGGAGACGCTGATTCAGTAAAATTCTAAACTGAACCGGATCAAAGGGTGTTCCATTTTGGTTCTCGCGACTGGGTACTGGCTCGTTGGGAGTGCCGTGCGGCACCTGTTGCTTCAGACGCATGCGGTGATTGTGGAACCAATTGGTTATCGTTCGCGTCGCAAGACCCAACTCGTTAGCAAGAAATTCTATCGTTGCGACATTCGGGTAGGGATCAAGAGCGAATGCTAAGCGTAGTGCTTCTTTCTGTTCTTCAGAGAAAAGGACTCTTTGCTTCTTGTTTGGTGGAGCACCCGCTGAACCCACAGATCCGGGACCGGGACTACTGGTGTAGAAATCAGCGGTATCATTGCTGCTTGTATCAGAACTGTTATCCTGGGTTCCTGGTCCAGTCGATCTCCGTCGCTTGCTGGCCTCTCGCCGTTCATTCTTGATTGCTTGCAATCGCTCAACGTTGTTCGCGTCCGAGAGCCACAATTGCATTCGAATGAAGGGTTCTCGTCCCTTGATGCTAAGCATATGCCAAGGTTTCGGTTTGGATAGCAATTCAGAAACGGATCCTTGCGACAATCCGAGAACCGCTTCCCCGAAGATCTTTTGCCCAATGTTATTGGCCAGCAGAGCTTCCTTGATTTTCGTTGTGATCACTTGCGTATCAAGATCTTGGGTCAATGCCGCCATTTCGTAAACTGTTGGCGACATATGTTGATGCATACCACGCATCGCGTTATTCTGTTGTGGAGAATGATGAACCGGCATCATCATTGGTTTCTTATCGCTGTTGTTCGTTGGCAAATTGATAGCATGATGTGGCGGAAGACCAGGCGGAGTCAACAGCATTCCCTGATGCTGTGCTGTTGGAATGTGATGTCCCATGGCGGCGGCAGTTGCCTGCAGTTGCATTAGATGCTGAGGTTCTTGCATTTTAAATTCGTTCATCATTTTCTGCATGGGCATCAACTTACTGCCGAGGCCAGGTGGAATCTGTGGACTTCCGCTGTAGTTTCCAGTCCGCATGAGTTTCTCGGGAGCGATTTTATACTGGCTTGCGACTAATTTGTGGACTGCGTTATCGTCTTCCAGGAACATCTTCATCCTGATAAATGGTTCCCGTCCTTTTTGGGTCAGCATGTGCCAAGGTTTCGGTCTGGCCAAGAGGTCCGACACGGACCCTTGCGACAATCCCAGCACGGACTCTCCGAAGAGCCTTTGACTAATTGAGTACTGCGACAGGGCCTCCTTGACACGTCGAACTATGTCTTCGGTATTCAAATTGTTAAACATGTCGAACTGTTGCTGAGTGATTGGAGGAAGGACGGCCTTCATTGGGCGTTGCGGTGTCGAATGGTGAGGCGTGACTGGAGCCTGTGTGATGAGTGAATTTGTGATCGACGCCATCCGTTGGAGTGGACTGGCGGCAGCTGAGAAATCTTCATTGGGCGTCATCGCGGGTGGGAGTATGGAATTACCGAGCGGGCTAGGTGCAGTCGGAGTATTTGGATTTGCAGAATTCGGCGCAGGAGTTCCGGGCTCTTGTTTCGGCCGTACTAAGCTGAATGCGCTTGAATGACGGAGAGCATCCTCATTGCTGATTGAGTCTTTGGTATTGGGATCGTTCAGATCTATCGATGAGTTCTGCTGGCCGTTGATCTTCATTGCTTTCTCTTTCGGGACAGACAGATCCTGGGCACCGTTCAAAGCTTGCTGTTGGAGTGCCAGAAGTCCTGGAAGATTCGGGAAATTCGGAATTGCTCCGCCAGTCTGTTGAAGTTTCGCCAGTTCTCGATAGGTCTCCAGTGTAAGGCGAATATTGTCGTCGGGCATTTGGTTTGCGGCTGGTGGCATGCCACCGCTAAATAGGGGTGGAAAGAAGAAACTAAATTAATTCTAGCAGCCGTTCTAAACGTTAGCAAAAAGTATGGAGAAACGTCGGTTTCATAAAAGTCTAGGAACATACCTTGGAAAAGTGTCTCGCGGCGTTCGAGACATGAGTTTCGCTAGCTCCTCCTGATAGATCCTGGCCACCTTATCCTGTGAGATGTCATCGTTGTCGTATTTCTTCATTCGTCTTTGCAGCGAATCTCTGTACAATGGCGATGGGCACTGATTATGTGGAGACTTGGAATCTTCATTGCTGTGCGAGTCCTCCAGGCCACGCATACCGGAATTTTCATGATGACCTCCGGAGTGTTGCTGGTGCTGCTGGTGTTGCTGATGCTGTTGTTGTACGGCTTGCTGGATTTGCTGTTGGACTTGCTGGTGATGTTGCTGTTGCTGGTGATGATGGTGGGATGCTGGGTTGTGACCCTGCGGCGTCTTCATCAAGTTCGAAGCTTCGGATAAAATATGAGCGATGCGATCATCGGACATTGAATCTTCTGAACGTCCATACTGTGGCATACCAGAGTCTGGAGCTGAAAGTTCACCAAGATCTGTACAAAATAATTAACAGCAAATCCCCCAAAATAGAAGACGGATTTTTATATAAGAAAAAAGTTTTATAATCAAGAAATAGAAATTTTATAATAAAATCTTATAAAAAAATGTAATTTTCTCGGTAACCTTCAGCGCTATCCACTGCAAATATTTTTTTTTTTTTTTAAAAGTGAGAATCACAGGCCAAAGAAATTGAGATTCGATCATTTTAATTGGCGAATTTATTGCTACGGCATTTGGTTTATTGTATGAAAATTTCAACAAACCGCCGCATTTATCTTCGAATGCAGTGAATCTGCTGCAAAAATCAAATCAACAACGAAACAAAGTTTTCAGGAATTAGAGAGTTATATCTGTCGGGCAGTTGTGATGCAATAAAATCTTTCGTCTGAGGGAATAATTGCCATTAGGAAGCGAAGAATTTCTGTCTGATCAGTTTCTTTTCGTCTTGTTTAGATTTTATTGAAGTTTTATGGCGCATGATCAAGAAATACGAATTTCGTGAATAATAACGTGTTTTGTATTGCAATAAATTGCAATTTCGATGAAATTATTTCGATTTTTTTGTTATCTTTTTTTTTGGCTCTTTTCTGTCTGATTGATGGGATTTGATAAGAAACTATTGGTAGGTGCCAACAAATACTAACAAGTTTGCTAAATTTTTATAGAAATTTATAGGACATTCCCAGTTTTTACTGTTATAAAATATTTTGCTGTGTGAAATGCTTCTCCTGTGTTGGTGTTTAAAATGCTTTATTTTTTTACGAAAATTGTCTCATGTGTTTTCATAGCCGAGCCGATTTTTGTTAAATTGGTTTTTTAAACCGGATTTTACATCGCAAAGTATTTTTACATTTTCAATTACTTTTTAAGGATATTTTGAAAATTTTTATTGTTTTTTTTAAAAGATTTTTACCAGAGATATAAACCGGAACCGAATCTGAATTTTTAAAATAAACCAAACCAGATTTTCAATCTTTTTAGGATCGAAACATTGTTATTAAGGGTATTCATGTATTCATGTAAACAGTCTCTGAGACACTCTTCAAATAATTTGTGGAAATCGCTTAGCTGTTCGGAAATCTGAAAAGCTGATCAGCTGTTCGGCTGTCTACTTTCAGGAGCCACGAAATCGGAGGTTGAAAATGCCGAAAATCAGCGAAAATTTAAATTAGTTAAAATGTGGGGAAAAATGTCATAAAAGAAGTTCTTGTTGTTACTGTTGAATTTCACAATTTCAAGAAATCATCATATTTGACGTTTCCATAATTTTACTTGTTTACACCCCAAAAGAGCTTGTTTACACGCAAAAAGAGCTTGTTTACACGCAAAAAGAGCTTGTTTACAGGCCAAAAGAGCTTGTTTACAGGCCAAAAGAGCTTGTTTACACGCTTTGTAAACGTACGAAGATCACGAAAAAGTTTTCCAAATAAATTTTGACAGTGCATTTACGAGGTGGAGAATTTGCGCATTTTTCTTCCAGTGTTTGAAAACAATTTTGTAAAATATTCTGTCGCTATGACAAAACTGATCATAATGTGACAATATTGATCACAAATGCGTAAAATGCTCTGCCGCCATGGATAAAAAAATTTAAGCATGAAAGGTTAACAACACTTATCTAGAGTCTGTAGCACTATTTTATGCGCTAATCTAATACAAAAAAATCTCCTCTTCATATATCTCAAAAAATAAAGTATAATATTATCAGAAAACGTGTAGGAACCAAAAATCACTGAACCATTGAGGTTTTTGTGAACCAAAACCAAGAACCACAATTTATTTTCATTTCTTTTTTTCACACACTATGTGCTTTACTACTTTGATTTTTTTGAATTTCTTTCAAGGGTTTTTTCTATGTTACTGGTTCGCAACCTATTACAGCTTAGGTGTTTAAAAAAAAATTAAGCCGGAATAATATTGCTCACCGGCGGCTATAGTCAAAAAATGCAAATTTAAACTGTGAACGCCATTATGATTAAAATTTAACTCTCCACAATTTTGTAAAATCGGCAGTGCTATTAAACTTTCTTCGCTTTTCTACCAAATTGAAAAAAGGCATGATTTTTAATCGCTTATATCTCGAAACTGAAAAAAAAATGAGTTGTGCCACTATAGCCGCCGGTGAGCGATATGTAGTGGTCCTAAATATTTCTTTTAATAAATAATTGAAACGCTTGGTGCCGCCGCGTTTCGCTCCTTAAGCCCAGATCAGACTAACGATTACGATTTTGCGATTACGATTGCGATTAGGATTGCGATAACGATTACGACTAAGATTGCGGTTACGATTACGATTGCAATTACGATTGAGCTTCCGCGACCAATGAGATCCAAGCTTTCATTTCCCTATCGTTAAAAGCTTTGATCTCATTCGTCGAGAAGCTTCACTCGTAATCGCAATCCTATTCGCAATCGTTAGTCTGAATTGGGCTTTACATTCCCTGCCTTATTTGGTACGACCTTGTGTCCGTGCGTCCATTCGTTTTTTTATCGAAAACGGCCAGTCATATCAAAAAATTTATTAAGGCAAAAAGAAGTTAGAATATGATTTTACACATCTTTCCCATACATCAAAACTTAATTGAACCACTACCTCTTCCTCCTACATAAAAATGGAAAAGTTTATATTTGACGATTGCTCCCTGGCAATTGTAATTTGTCTAGCGGTGTACTTATTATATTCAGGGTATTCACAGTCGTCTTTTAAATTGCGGGTAAATTTACCGCTCGGTAATTCAGTCAAATTTAAAAGATTTTTACCGAGACGGTAACTTGGTTCATGTAAAAATGAATTACCGGATTCGGTAATTGTAGACATGCCTTGAGTCGTGTTTTCCGGCCCGGTTATTCGGTATCAAGAATCAACCGCGGGTGGCGCTAGTAATGTTTTTAGTTGTCAAATTTTCTCGCTGGTTTTTTGTTAATCTCATCGGACTGATGCAATTTTTTTCAATTTTGATAGCCGTTGCCACAATAGAAATTCAAAAGAATACATCAAACATGGATTTAAAGGTATGTGACATATTTTACAATCAAATTCGCAGTTCATGATTTGGTCACGTATCAAATAAAAGCGCTGTTCTCAAATCTGTGCTGTGGGATGTTCACAGCAGAATATTTTCAGTCTTTTAATATTACCGAAAATACCGAATACCGAAAATTAAAAGAGGATTGTGAATACCCTCATTGTCAATAAGGGGCTGTGCGTAAAATATGTCACACATTTAGGAGAGAGGGGGTTCTGCGAAAGTGTGACGGCAGCATAAAGTTCCATACACAAAATAGCGAAAAAACGGGACGGGGATGAGGGGGTTCGAAAAAGCGATAATTAGCGTGACGTATTTTATTGACAGCCCCTAAAACCCCGCTCTTACTTCTTTTAAAACTATCTACAAGCCAAATTTCCCTGTTTGATCAATTCGTTTTGCTAATAAGTTAATTTACCGCAAAGCCGATTGACAAAATTTGCCTTTCGTGAATTTCTAATCATGTGAAATCAAACTATTTGGTGTTTGCCAAACCTTTGATTTTGATGCAGGATATCAAAGGCTGCTCTTCACATCATTAATGATTACCCTCAAATGTACAGCTAACTAATTGGAAAATTGAACTTTATAGGTGGCAGTGAATGGGTGCTCTTAAATGATTGCTTTGCAAGATTTACACCTGCAATCGCTTGACAAACATTGGAAATATTATTAATAGGACGAACTCCTTGATGGAATTATTTTCAATGCGAATAATTTCATGGAAATAATAAACCCTGCAATGTCAAAAGGCAATAATGTGTGTTCATTTATTAACTTTTGATTTCTAATAATTGCTTTTTACGTCAAGATGGTATCCATATCATTTGGCATTTGAGTTGTCATCATTGAAATGAACAATTTTACACAACACAAAATGAAAATGCCTGAATAGTGTTCTACCTGTGTTCTACCTATATAAGATTCAGATTTGTGTGTAATGCAATTTTATATCCCCATGTGAATATCCATCTATAATTCGAAATCATCAGATGTACTCATATGTGAGTGAGTAGTCATTGGATTGAACTTCTCTTTGATTATGTGTATTAATTTTATATAATTATTTCACACGTTCTTCAATCCCATCTATGAATTCATATTAAACAATTGATAGAATATGCATTTTATCAACATACATTTATACATATGTGTGTACCAGAAGTACATTTATTAATGCTACACGCAGACAATCTGATAATAAACATTCTTAATATCAAGTGTATGTTGAGGGTTTCTGATGAGCATATTTAATTATCGCATGTGTTGCGAGTTTTATGCAGTGAATTACAAACTGAACTCCATGATTGACACAATTAGACCGTCTAATCATTGATTTGCATTTGTCTTCCAGAAGTAATTTTCCCGCCACGGTAAAATAAACCAAAGAAAATTCTCTACACGAATAGATTTTAATTAAACCGCAATATCATGGAAATGTTTTCATCAAAGACAAGAAAATCAAAATGCTCATCAATGAAAATGAACGCAATAAATATTTTTAATGACAAAACATCTTAAGAAACTGTGCAGACTCAAAAGCGTTGGCACAGCTGAAAAAAAAAAATTAGTGCCAAAGAAAATTTTCCTCGAAAGAATAAAATGGTAAAGTTTTCGATAAAGTGCTTTGTGTGAATTAAATATTTATTGTTATTACACTATGTAAAAGATGACAAAAAAAGGATGTGATAATTTCCACATGAGGGGAATCTTTTTAAATGCCTGCATAAGTTTCCGCGGATGACACAAATGGGCCATTTTTGACGGTGAAATTTTTTTTTGCACATTAATGAGTTTTTCTCTTTAATTTAGTCACGATTTCTTTTAAGTGGTGTCAGATAATTTCATTAAAATTATTATAGGAAAATTATTTATTGAAGGAGTTTTTGCAAAAGAATGCAAAATACGTAAAGGTAAAATTGCCTGAAACGATATCTGTCTATGCATAAAAAGTGACCAATAAGCCGAGAACTTCCAATAGGATAAAAAAAAGTTGTGAGTGGTGAATTTTTATTTTGGATTTTATATAAAAATATATATATATATATACGGGGGCATAAACAAACTATATAAAGACTATTTTTTTCTAACAACTCAACTTAGTGCAAAACCGAAATTCAAAATAATACCCCATCAGCTGCCGACTAGTTGGCAGCGCCCACGAGAAGCCACGAGCAGCCGTGGTGATCGCCTATACATGTTGCTGCTTCAGTTCGCCCTTTGTTAAGACCGGTTTTCTTTCCTAGTTTTATTCTCGTTGAAGTCTTATGGAAGCGACACGAAGCGGGGCAAGTGTGTTTGGGTTTGGGGTATTTTTTCCTTCCTCATAGGTTTTCGATTTGAATATTTTGACTGCTTACAATAATTATGTGACATGACAAAATTTTTAGTTTGTTCGATAATTAAAAATTTATTTTGAATTTTAAACGTTAAAATAATCAGCAAACTAAAAATTTTATCTTGTTATATTTTGTTCATATTTTTACATTGCTTTGTTAAAAATTTTAAGAATGTAAATATCAAGTTTTAGCAAATTTCCACAGAATTGTAGTTTAATAAAGCAAGTAAATTTATGTTCGTTAAACAATTTAAAGCATAATTTAAATAATTGAAAAAAAACAGATATGAGCATCACATGACTCCTCTGCAATATTTAAAGTTTCAAAAGAGAAAAATTATGTGAAAAATTATGTTTTTCAAATTTTCTCATGAACCGTTAGAGATATGTAAGAACCGTTAAAGGTTAATTCCACACCAACTCATACTCGACTTGTATGGAGCTTGGAAGTCACCTCTGTTTTTTTTAACTTTTTTCATTTGGATGTAGTAAGGGACCTAAAAAAAGTTACCCGTATTTTTTTGTTTGGTGGAAAAACGTCCGGTAGGCGGAGGGGAGGGGGTCAAAGTCGGCGAAAACTGGAAATCGTAAAATTTTTAAAAATTTGTAACTTCTGAACTGGTTTACAGATTGAGATGATATTGAACGTTTTGGAAAAATAATTAAATTTCACCGTCACAAAAAAAATTTTTTTGACACATTTCCCCTCACCGTCATTTGTAAAATTCAATTTAGTGACAAAATTTAAAATATTTCGAGAAAAACAGCAACAACTTCAAAGGTTTCAAAGTGTCAAAACACTTCCAGGAACTCAAAATTTTCACAGATTTATTCGAGACGGAAATTTTCTCGAAGTAAAAAATGTTTCTAATGGTGATACATTTAAAACATTTTCTTTTAAATGAATTTCTAATTAATTTTAATCTCCTAAAACTTTTGCAATAATATTATGTACATAAAATATAAAAACCAATCGAAAATCAGTAAAATATATAAAAAAAATTTGTATTTGATTTTTTTTGAAATTTTTTTAAAAATCAACAACTCCCAAATTTTATTTGGCGAATTTGTATGATATAATGGTAGGTATTTACAGAAAAAATCAATAAAAATGTCTTTTTGAGATATTTTAAATTTTGTCACTAAATTGAATTTTACAATCTGACAGTGAGGGGAAAGGTGTCAAAAAATATTTTTTTTTGTATCTTTCCAAAATGTTCAATATCATCTCAATCGGGGAAGCCGTTCAGATGTTACAAATTTTTAAAGTTTTTGCGATTTCGAGTTTTCGCCGACTTCGACCCCCTTCCATCCACCTCCCGGACGTTATTCTCATAAACAAGCTAGCGATACTTTCCCAAAAGTTGTAGAAAACTACGATTTCGGTAAAACTTCATTTGAAGACGATTTCAATGTTTTTCTTCGGCCAAGCGACATGCTCCGCTGCTCGTGTGCGCTGCCAACCGCATGCATATCTGCTGCTTTGGGGTATTATTTTTCAAAGCTGAGTTGTTAGAGAAAAACAGTCTTTATATAATTTGTTTATGACGGGGGTATTTGATTTTACTAAAGCCAAAATTACAATTTTTAATTTTTCTTTTGTTTATCTGTTTTGATGTTTCTAGCGCGACGGGAAAACGTCTCCACCCCCGACTAGCATTTTTGGCGTCTGTGCCATTAGAAGTACGTATGTTGTTCGGTGGCAGATACACTAAAAGTGATAATAGAACCATTTCTATAAAATCCTCTGAAATTTCAGGGTAAAGGATAGGATAGTTCATATCGATCTTCTCTCGTTACCTCCTCAATGCAACCCCTCACCTGTTAGTTTGTAAATCCGTCAACTTTTTACCCATTAATTTGTATATTAGTTTTTGAATTTAATAAAAAACCTTTCCGACGAGTTTCTGTCATTAGAAATAGTGCCCTAACCCACTTCCTACCTTCTTCAACCCCTTTTCCTGCTATTTTCTGCTCCGCTAAAGGAACTTGGATTGGGAGGATAGGGACTAATTTTAAACAAACCTCTTTCTGAATGTGAGTTCCCATGGCATAAAAATTACATTGATGGATCACATTGCGTTATAGTGGGTTCAGCAAATCTACACGCATAGAAAAATATAGTAAATATCAGTGTTCAAAACTTTATTTTGTTGTTTCGTTCTTTTCGCTCTTAAAAATTTCGCTCCCAACGTTTGCTGCGGCTTCCGACTCCTGTTCTCAAGAACGAAAATGATGTGCAAGCTCAATTGTTCTCTAAAGAGAGAAATTTTGAGCTCCGCGGTACTATTCGTAGGAGTCGGAACGATCGATGCACATTTTTCGTTCTCGCTCCCAAGTTAAGAACGAAATGGTTTCTATTTAAGTTTTCGCTCCTTGTTCAAAGCGGTTTGTGGGTCTCGCATAAAAATGAATGAAAGCCTCGAGCGATGGCTTTTTGGTATGATGCACACACACATATAAGTATGTATTTTACTAGTGAGAGAACGATATTTCGCTCTCAGCATTAACGTTCTGTTCTCAAAGAACGTAAAAACAAAATGCAAATATAAAAATCCTAAGAGCAAGAACGTACAAACAATAATTTCGTTCTCGTTCTTGGGAGCGTTTTACTGAAATGCCGAATTTCGTTCTTTAGAGAGTGATTTTTATTTTCCATTGATTTCAATCCCTCCTTAGGAGCAGAACGAAAGACTACAAATGGGAGCGTTTTGAACACTGGTAAATATAACTACTTTATAATGGGATATCGGGACTATAACTAAAATAGTTAATTTTCATTACAAAATAGCTAATATGATTAGAAAAAACAGTCAATTTAAATACAAAATAGTAAATTCTACTACTAAGGAGTTAAATCTTAATCATGGAAGTTTGTTGGTTGGTTTGAGATTACAAAACTCAAAAACTACCTGACCAATTTTTACGCTGTTTTTAGCAAAATGATCTGCGTTGTCAGGAGCAGGTTTTTAGCTATGTTAGATTTCCAAAATTCGAAACGGAAGGTCCTGTGAGGATAACGCAAATATCCTTTTTCCCGTTTTTCCCCGCAAAAATCGTCATAAGGGGGTTTTTGCGGTCGCTGATCACGAATCCGATATTAGATTTTCAAAATGCGAAACAGAAGGTCCTGTAAGGATAAAGTTTTTTCCCAAAAGTTTTTAAGTTATTTATGGTTTTTTGGCATTCTAAAATTTATACAAAAAACTTTAAGCTGGCAACGTGGGGTCTGCTAGTTTCTTATAAAAATGGTCGATTTTGACTATTTTTGTAATTAAAATTAACTATTTTAGTAATAGTCACTATTCCCCATTATAAAATAGTTTGATTTACTATCTTTTCTCTCAGTGTAGGATTTGTTGCCTGCTATTTTTGCAAAATGATTTTTTTTGTAATATTCGGTGCTTTACAGTGTTTGCAAAATAAAAACCTGTTTGTGAAAGAAGGAAGACTAAATTTCTTTTGCATTTTTAAAATTTTTCGACCCCACACCCCTTTTTGGACCACCACCCATCTCGCTTTTTTCGGGATTTTGTGTACAGAGTTTAGTACCGTTATTCTATCGGAAATCCCCTCTCCTCACCACTTCTCACAAGAGTGTGACGTTTTTTATGGACAGCCCTTAAGCACCAAAAAGCAACTTTAATATTTCCGTGGTTTATACACTCAGAAAAATGGAGGCTAACTCGACGACCTACATACGGCGTAATTGGCGCGCGTTCGCCTGCATGTGGGCAAGTAAAACTGAGTTGACCTGTGGTCGGAGAAATTCTGAAATTAAGCCACCAGCAGGTGAAGTAGGGCATTGGGAGCTGCACGAGTTGACCTTAGATAGGTTAACTCTGACCGCTAGCTGGCTTACAGACACCTCTGTAAGGTCAGAGTTAACCTGACAAAAAGTTGACCTGGACATTTTTCTGAGTGTACGATATTAAGCCGTTTCTGGACGATATTAAGCTTATTTTTTATCCGCCATAAATTTTTTTGCTGATTAAAACACAAAGAAAATAATTAAAATATAATAATAGATTTTCAAACGTTTCCTGAATGAACCCTACATGAAAAGAAAGCATTTTTGCCGTATAGAAAAATCTTCAGATCTACATATATGCAATATTTCTGCGGGTAGCAATGAAGAAAGTTATTCAGTTAGTTTTGAAATTTATCTAATTTATTATCAAATGCTGTTGTCGCACGGTTTTCAACTCCGTATGCGCGATTTAAACTTTATTTCTTGTGTATTATTGTTCACTTTTAGTAGAATTTCAAATTTGTTCACCATGTACTTAATCAAAAATCTGTAAATCTGTTGAATATGATGCAGGTTTAGCCCTTTCTAGCCTCAATCCTTTTTATAGTCGGTTTATTATGTGATATTACAAAAAGCCGCGTATATGTTTTGTAATGTGTTGATGTTATTTTTCATATATCGGTTAAGATGTGCAAAAGAATTTCGAGAGAAGTTCTCTTTAACTTTTGATTTTGTGGTTTTGTCAGATTAACCAGAAAAAATGAAAGTTTCATCCTTGGCATTTACATTTGGAATTGAGGAGATTCAAATGCGGAGGACATATGTACATTTTGTTAATGTGTTTTGTGTACTGAAAAGGATATCATATACCATATCATAACATATAGAAATTTTAATTTATATTTCCTACATGATATCTCATAATTTCTGTTTTGTTTGCTATATATTTTCCTGTGATCGGGGAAGGGTTGCAGGTGGATTTAAGATTGCACAGGGATATTACTGTGTTGGATTCTGGTTGGTTTTATATTCATATTTTTTTGATTAAACTTTTATACATTTCATTTTCAATGCATACTGGCGGTTGCCAGGGATTGGTATACGAATTTCAAATGAGAACTCATATCATTAACGTAAAATCGAAAAAAAAAAGTTGAAAATAGCTTCGAGTGATTGAAATTGTAAATATACATATGTCGGGAACGAATTGTTTTTTTTTTTAAATTGTCATTTGAATTGCTTATGTCTGAATATGTCTAAGCGCTTCGTGAAAGCAAGCGAGTATCGGTGTTGTTTTTGAGAGAACAAATATAATGTCATCAAAATATAAGGTAACACTCTTTTTTGACAATTTCAACATTTTTACAGGCATTAGATTCGTGATTAGTGACCCTAAAAAACCCTGGCGATAATTTTACCATGGAAAAAAATGAAAAAGGATTTGCGCGTTGCTTGTACAGGATCTTAACGAATTTTACCGAAGATTGGATCTAGTGCAAACGGTTTTTCATCCCCGGAAACTTTAGGTACTCACAACACCCCTAACTAGCAGTGAACTTACAAACTAGAGTGTGGCCAATCGCACCATAAGTTTTCAATTTTCTAAAACAGCAGCAATTTTCTAAAATTGTGAGTATTAGACGATTCGTCTATAAGCAATAAAACATAAACAGCTGTAACTAACAAAATCAATCATAATTGACCATTACAATAATTTGTCAATGCCAATAATAAGTTTTTCTCCACGGTAAAAATTTTTGGGCTAAATTTTAATCTTTATTAAAAAAAAACAATACTCTTTTAAGACCTCCGTTTTTAGCACTTCCCTTTCGCCTTACCCCTGGAGCCCAATGAACGCAACGCGAACGCATCTTCAACGCTGTGAACTGTCACACAGCACAACATTTCAACGGCAGAGTCCAATGGCATCTCGTCGTGGTATAAAGTTGGCAAAATTACAAAAATGGATAATTTTGAAGCGATATTTTGCTTTGCTGGTCTTTATCTTTGTTATTTGCACTAAAGCTTGTCCCGCAATAACGCGCAAAACGGCGCGGCGCGACGCGATGACAGATGGTAGTAGAAACTATAGGTTAATATGAGTTGGTCTATAATTGCGCGGTGATCAAACGCGGTAGCCGCGCGGCACCGCGAAGAGTAGGTGTAGTTTCTACTTTCAGACGCGGTTGGAAGCGGTGACATAACAGAGATGTGACAAGTGGTGAATTATGGTACTTTAATATGAATTCGGGAAGCTCGGTATATTATGTCTGCCATCTCCAAACACTTGTTTAAATATTCTGAGTGTTGTAGCAAATATTTTTATCAAGTGGACTTTGAAAACGTATTTGAAACAGAAAATGAAACCGAAAAATTAATAATCTTCAAATTCACTGCGATTTGTAGGTTATGAAAACACAAATTGAGCTGTCACCGCACCGCAGCCGTACCGCGTTATTCCGGTTTAGACAAAGACTGCGGCTGTCACTATGCCGCTGCCGTACCGCGCCAATTGTGGGAGAAGCTCAACCCATTTTGGCCCCTCGAATGACATTTCTCCAACCTCACTTTTGCTATTGCAGCGACAAAGTTAGATGTTTGCAAAATTTGCGTTGTAGGTGCGTTCTCTGTGTTCACTGTGCTCCACAGAACTATATAACATAGAACAACTGTCACCATACAAAGCTCTGCTGAAAAATGGTCCCAAAAGTATTTCCCTCTTTATCGTACTTGAACGCATCCACTGAACTGTATAAGGTCGCGAAATTCAAATTTCGTTTGCCGCGAAATTCAAATTTCACAAGTTTGAGACTAACTTTAGGCGCAAACAAATAACTTTAGGCGCCAACACCATTCCGAAAGTCTATTTTCCTTTGACAGCTCACGGTTTAAACGAGAGGACTATATTTATTTTCATACGGTTATCTTGCTCTTACTTGACTCGTTTTGATTCACTGAACTGTATTGAAATGGGACCATTTGAGACAGCAAATCGAGCGATCTAGTATATCTATGCTGTGCTCACTTCAAATGATTTCTATGGAACAAACTTGTAAGTGACAGTTTGTGCGTTTTAATTGCGTTCGTGTAGCGTTCATTGGGACTCAGGGGTAATATACTCAAATTATAACGCAAGAAAACATTTTAAAAAAATTGAAAAATAATACAAATTTTATTAAAACATATCGAATTTCAGAACTGGGATTAAAAGTTAATACAAAAAGCATTAAAAATATACCCATTTAATGGGGTTTGCATTAAATGTAATACTTTTATTATTACAATCTATCAACCTCTAAAAAAGTATTGAAAGATAATACAAGTTTGATTAAAATGTAGTTAATCAGTTGAGGATTGAAATTTAATAGAAAAATTATTAAAAAATGTCGAATTCGAGAAATGGGATTTTAAGTAATTTTACCAATTGTATTGTAAAAATGACGATTTACTTTCCTTCCGATTTACTAGCCTTTCTTTCGTGGCCTTACAAGTAAATTTGACTATTCTCAATAACAATTTCTTCAATTTTTCCTCATTTTAGAAATATTGTGAAGCATTTTAAATTATTTCTACAAGGGTTTTCAACATTTTCTGATTCGAGGTTTCCAGATTGATTTCCTGAATATGCTATCCACTAATCGTAATTAATATTATGTAAATATTTTGGTGTCGTGAAGTAAACTTACAATTTAATAAGGTGTAAAAAACTATAATTACTTATTTTGATATAGCTTATAGTGTTTGCAATTTTACAAATTGGGACTTCAATCTCACTGAAAAAAAAAATCTCAATGTTCGTGCGATCATTTACAACCCATGGTGTGTAACGAAATACCAAAACGAATCATAGTAAACGAAAAAATTAAGATAATGATCAAAATTCCTTCTATATACCAACAAAAACAGCTATTTACCCCATTGAGGATATAAGGAAAAAAAAAGTTATTTATAATAAATTCTGCGTCGCTATTTTGATTGTCGGATTTTGTGAAAAGTGGGAAATCTATTTAAGGAATTCATTAATTCAATTTATTCTTATGATGAAAGAGAAAGAAAACAATGGCAGAAAAAATCATGTTATTAAATCAACCCCCTTGTGAATTAGCCACTTCTACTTTGATGACAACACCTTGGCCTGAAATAGTTTTTTTTTCTTTCGAAACTCTCACTCCGGTCGCTGGAATATGATGGGGCTGACATGAAAATGGGGTAAAGTGTTAAGTTATTCTCAAGTTGTATTTTTTATGCAGAAAACTTGTGAAGAAAATACTTGTGACTTTTTGGAGAATGAAAGAAAAATGGAAATCGTTCATTTTATTATAAAAGGGAAGAAAGGAAATTCCCGAAAAATGATGTCGAAAAAGAAATTACCAGTTTACTTAATTCAGCAGCAATCGTTTATTAGTTAGCACTCTAGACACGAGGCCAACTTCTTTCCTTTGGAAAAAAGTAAAAAAAAAAAACATGATGTCGTGTTGTTTTAGGAGACAGACGTACCGAAAAACCAACATACATAAGAAATATGTGCTGTGGACTTTCGGGGTGTTATGTTTAAATTTCACCTGGAATCCTTTTTTTTTTTTGGGGAACGGGAAATGCCTCCAACATCGAAATTGCGGTGTGACACATGCTCTGCACAATTATATTTATGCAATAGAGTTGTTACTGATTGTCATGAAAAACCATTTTCAGCAATGGACATTTTGAAAATCAATACAGAGTTTGGGGTTGTATAACGCGGATTATGGCAATCAAAGGTTAATAAAAAAAAGTAGGTGATATTCTTTGCCAACAATGAGCCTTTCCTAACCGCAATGAAGGTGAAATATTTGATTTTTTATGGCCGTCAATCCTTTGGTATTTCGATTGTATTTGCCATCATCAAAACATTTTAATGTCTATCCCAAGTAGCACTTATTGGTAAAACTGAAGTGATTAACATTCGCGAATGAGATGTAGATTTTTGAAACTGAATTGAATTCTGTGTTATCATCATATCATATCATCATATCATACTAATATATAAAAATGAGTTGGTGTCTGTCTGTTCCTCTTTCACGTAAAAACGGCTGAACCGATTGACTTGAAATTTGGCATGAGTATCTGTTGGAGTTCTGGTTCTAACATAGGCATATGGAAAAGTAGCGCGAGGGGTGGGGGGAGTAAGGGGAGGGGGTAAAGTGATTTCGAAACTTAATTTTTGCGCTATGTTACTCTTTCGCGGGGAAACTACTGAACCGATTGGCCTGAAGTTTAGCTCTAAGGTAGACCATCAAAAAAAAAAATTAAAAAACATAACCCGCAACGACGGGTATGCAAGCTAGTGTTCTTATATAAATGTGCATTCATTTAAGGGGTTGTGGGAGAGGTATATGGTAGATTGATGAAAGATTTAAATCCATACAAAACATCGGAAAACAAATGAAACGTGCGAGGAATGGGGGGAGGGGATTCGAAAATCCTAGGAGGTTTTTGATAAAAAACTAAAATTTAAGAAAATCAAGGCCAAAATATCACGTATCTTAAATAACTCGAGACCGATAGACGGCCATCTTCATAATTTTGTCTGAAAAGGATTTCGTACTGATCAGAAAGTTTCTATCTGCACCCGTTCCCGAGGGTTTACCTTTATAGCAGAGGAAAGTAAAAATGAGAGAAAAAAGCACCAAGCTGCACTCAGAAAAATGTTCAGGTCAACTTTTTGTCAGGTTAACTCTGACCTTACAGAGGTTTCTGTAAGCCAGCTAGCGGTCAGAGTTAACCTATCTAAGGTCAACTCGTGCAGCTCCCAATGCCCTACTTCACCTGCTGGTGACTTAATTTCAGAATTTCTCCGACCACAGGTCAACTCAGTTTTACTTGCCCGCATGCAGGCGAACGCGCGCCTGCCCGAGGCCAATTACGCCGTATGTAGGTCGTCGAGTTAGCCTCCATTTTTCTGAGTGTGGGATTCAAACACGATTCTTGGTTAGTCACTCCACCCACCCCCCTCCCCCTCCTCCCCTGGTCTTGCGCTAGTACAGCTGAGATCCAATAATTTTTCTTACTAATGAAAATATATCATAGATTTTTCGCAGCAATAGTTTTTTCTTTTGTGTGTCGCTTCATCCCGAAGTGGGATAGGCACCCTTAATTGAGGTTTCATCAACAATCTTTTCGCTGTTGCTCGCATCTACATTTGTACATGGAATACAAACCATGAGTAAATTGTAACATTTGCGAGGTTTTTGTTACAATGGATTAACAGCAGAAGTCGTTTAAGTCGTCAATAGTATATTAATGGTGTCGACAGCACCAAGTAGTAAATAGCGGGACCGTTACTTATATGTAACAGTAATTTTTCACAAATCTGTTTTTTTTCCAGATTTTTATTTCTAGGCACAGTTTGAACCTCCAATTTTCTCCCAAAAATTCAAAATTCGTTGCTTTAATCCTTAACACGTTGACTGCCGAATAAATTTTGCAAATTTTTAAAGGAAATGCTAATACACGAGACCTGTAAAACGTATGTATGTATGTAGAATGTATACATGTAGTATATAGACATGGCTATCAAAAATGATAAATGCCCCTTCATGAAACTTAGTGCCATCTTTCACTGGCTATCAAAAATGATAGCCATGGCAGTCAATGTGTTAATGGGTTAAAGATGTTGTAAAATTTTTCGTCAATACGCTATTTTGTTAATTGGGTTATTTTTCATATTCATCGAAGGAAAATCTGTCCTCGAACTAATGTTCATCACTGCGACGAAACATAAATCAGGTAAATCTTTTTACCTAACAAGTGAAACACAGAAAATATTTTAGGTTTTTGTGAGTTGATTCGAAACGCTGTGTTATTGTATAGAAGTATCGCGATAGGGGTAAATCAGGTGATGGATACATGGTTTTCAATTCATCACACTGTCCGAAAGTTAAACAGACGATTTCGACTATCGAAAAGAGAGGGTTTTGGGATGGTTAAGCAACTATGTTTCACTCGCTAGCTGCCCTAGGAAGCGATATAGATTTAATTTTAACCCAAGGATGACTTTGTATTGGAAAAACGTTTCTAACGAACTGAAGTCTTGTTCAAACGACCGAACAATGACTAACAATGAAAATTTATAGCAATCGAATGGTTGGAAAATTTGCATAAAAAGTCTGGGTTTCAACTCATTCCAATGGAAATTTTCGTACAACACATAGTTTGATCCGTTAATATTCTTTGAATATCGATTTCTTAACTTTAACAAAAGTTTTTATTTTCTTCGTGTCTTTCCGAACGACAACAACCGTACAAATAGAAATTTTCACTGTGTTCGGGTTCATTTTTAATTGCTGTTTAAAAGATTTATTTATTGCAGTGAAATTTTGTACGATAAGTTACCGTCAAATAAGGGTTAAAAATGGGGGTTTATAGAAAGCTGCACTCCACAGCGCCTCAGATACGATCGGCTGTTTGGTTATTTTTAATGTAAACTGAAAGTTATTTAAGAAACGATTGACTTATTACTATGCTTTATGAGATTATTTCATGACCAAGTATCATATAGATTCATGAAATTTATACATTAAAAATATGTAGAATTTTTAACGTAGAACACAATAACGACATAATATATTTCAAAATGGCAGGACTCGGTGCAAAAGAGCCGCATTTGCGTGTATGAATTTCTCAAGTAATAATCATTTTTGAGGTTGTAAGTCATTTAATAAAATAGCAAACAATTTTCAGCTCAAATTTAGCTTCGGAAAGCCATTGCATTGGCAAAGATGACGAAGGGGTTGATAGAGTGTGGCGCGGCGACTGCTTAACAAGGGATTGAATGCATGAGGTTTTAAAGGACATTAAAAAAAATATCAAGGAATTCGTTTTCATGTTGAAATAATTATTATTATTGCTATTACAATTGGAAAAGTTTCCTCATATATGGAATCATACACTTGTATGACACGTGTTATGACAATTGAGCTTTTTTATCACATCATATTAAATGTGAAAATTAAAACAATCATTGAACAAATGTTTCGAAAACTTTTAACATTCGATATAATGAAATTCAGCACTATTTCGTGTGCAATTTTTATCAAATGTGAAGCGGTTTTATTAAGTTTTGGTGGCAGAACATTTATAAATTTTAAGGAAAGAAATTTTCGACTTGAAAATTGTTTAGAGAAAAAAAATGGTCATATAAAATTTTACATTAATCAAAAAACATCAAAAAACATCGGCTCGAATACATCGATACATTTTTTCTCGATGTTTTAAAAAACTTAAATATAATAATAACTTTAACTACATGGCTGATATTCTGGGTGGTGCACCCAAGTAGAATTAAAATGTTTGTATAGACGAAATTTTGGATATTTTAAAATCTGTTATTTAGCTAACAGATTCGTGTCTGTCTGTTTGTTTGTCAGATTCAAATCTTGCAATCCAATTTTCAAATTTTTTTGATTTCAAATTTTGCACACAGACGTAAGTTCGATGAGAATAGAATATTTTCTCTACTGCGTCCTGGTAAGAATAAGGGCAGGTCCTGTAAATTCCTCAAATTTTTCAGGAAAATATCAATTTTGGGGGTTTTTGGGGTCGCTGAATCCGATTTTGGCATTAAGAAATCTGTAAGGATAAGGTATGGTTTTTGACGTGATCATCTTTTTCCCCAAATTTCCCGGAAAAAAATTTATTCCGGGGGGTTTTTCGGGTTGCCCTATCCGAATCTGGCATTAAAAAGTCCATAAGAATAACGAAAAGTCTTGCAAAGATGACGTAAGTATTTTGATTATTATTATTTATATTACAATTGGAAAACTTTCTTCATATATGGAATCAAAGAAAATAAAATTTCCTGCATTTTTCCCCTTCAACGGTTTTACGTATCTTCAACGGTTCTCGAGATATTTGAAAAAAATATTATTTTTTACATATTTTTTTTAAAACTAAATATTGCAGAGGAAAATTTCGTGTTGATCACAACTGATATTTTTTTTGGTTGGGCTGTGTAAATATAGATCTTTCATAGAAAAAGATGTCTAAATTTGTGCCCAATGCGACAACGCCAACGACCAAGTGTTATGCCTGGAGCCCAATGAACGCAACGTGAACGCAGAAACTGTCACTTACAAGTTTGTTCCATAGAAACCATTTGAAGTGAGCACATCGAACGCAGTGATCGCAACTACAACGCAAAAATTTGCAAACTTCTAACTTTGCCGCAGAATTCTGCGTTCAGAGTTCATAAAAGTGAAGTTGGGAAAATGTCGTTCGAGGAAAAATTGATAAAGACCAACAAAGCAAATTATCGCTTCAAAATTACTCATTTTTGTAATTTTGCCAACTTTATACCACATTATATTATGTCACTTGTATTACTTCACGAGATGCCATTGGGCTCTGCCGCTGAAATGTTGCGCTGCGTGACAGTTCACAGCGTTGGAGTTGCGTTCGCGTTGCGTTCATTGGGCTCCAGAGGCTTTTCGCTTTCTCGCACACCAGCTTCTCGCTTTCTCGCGCACCAGCTTCTCGCTTTCTCGCGCACCAGCTTTCCGGCGAGATTTACGCCGGTACTTAAATAACCAGCGTGATTCTAGCAGGTGATGGTCATAGTGAATCTCGCTCCTGTACTGCAGAACCGATGGCTATTTCGCGTCAACAACTGTCAAAACAGGCTTGTAGCTGGTTACCGGCGTTAACAAGGATTAAAAAATGATTCCCGTAAAAGCTGGTAAACGCCGGCTGATTCTTATGAAAGCGAGAAGCCGGTTCACTATGGACACGACAATTCATACTCGGGTTTTTATCCAGCGTAAACTGGCGGCTGGAAAGCGATAAAGCGAGAAACTGGTTTACTATGGACGTACCCTTACTCTCTGTTGGGAACAGTGTTGTTTTCAATAAAACCGTGTGATTTTAAAAACGATGACATTTAATTTTGATGTATGGAATAGTTATGTGAAATCGTATTAATTTTTTTTTGTCACCATGTATTTTTTGAAACCATGCATAATTTTCAAGATAGTAAAAAAAAACGAATTAGATTGCAGAACGCTGAATGGGATGGACTAATGGTTCAACCACAGTGAAGGCGGCAAGCAGCGCCAGCGCCAGCGGCAGTGGCAGCGGCGGACGGGATTTTTTTTCCACTAACGTAAACGCAACGAGAGTTTTATGAAAACCACCACATTCGGCGCCACATTCTATGACGATGTTGTGACGTTTTGATTTCGCAAGACAGAAGCATATGCCGACGGTGTCGCCTTCATTGTGGTTGAACCATAAGTTTGCTCATCAACGAACTTAGTCAAGAAAAAAAAAATCTTGTTTAGATAGAGTTTTAAATTTACATTAATTTTAAATCTTTATTTAAATTTTTTTCATAAATTTTTATGGTTGTATTTTAAATATTAATAACTATCAAACCATATTGAAGAAATTTAATTGCAAAAACGCAGCAGAAAAATTCAAATCCCTTGACTATTTTTTTTTTTGAAAACATTTTCACCTCAAATGTTCGTTCTATTGAATGCCAAATGAAAATCCATTCCTATCAATACAAATAAATTCGAATTATTCACATCGGAAAGCATGAAACAGGAGCAACTAGTGTCCTATTGAATCGAATCAGCAAACCGAAAAATCAAACAAAATACGAGTAGGTATCAAAACTCTGACACATATTCTTGTGGTATTTTTCCCAATGCATTCATCGCATTAAACTACCGCATAGATTCCATCATCAATTTCACTGTGCAAATATAAAAACCGTTCAAATCTCTACTTTCAATCGTTCACGTGGAAATTCAGAAAAACGGAAAAACCAAAAAAATTTCGCTTCAAAGGAAGCACCAGGGAAAACTTGCTGCTTCGTCGACACCGCGAGAATTATCGCGAAGTGGATGCAGGATTTACGATAATCATCATCAGGATGATCGGGAAAACGATTACCCCAGGGGAATTCAAACAGTTTTTCACTTGTGGCCGATTGAAAAGCCAAAAGTTTTCCCTATCAATGCGATACAATAGCACGGTGGTAGCTTCAAGTACTTTGCAAACCACTAGGACGTGATATTAATCTGTAATCCTTGTCCGTCCATATAGTTTGATACCCCTTAACCATACTTAAGAGATCCCCTTCCTAGCCACACTTCTATGTGTTTTTTTTTGCATCGCTACAGAGTCAGCCTTGCATCCTTATCGCAAACATCCTCCAGGACTCACGACTATCGGCCATTCAAAGATATATCGAGTGACTGCCAATGTTTCAGTGGCCATCAACAGAGTATAGCAATCAACATTGAAACATTCATTGAAAAATGCTATGTTGAACGCAAATCGATTTGTTTGCAGGGCAGGGGTGAAATATAGAGGACAAAAAACAGGATACAAATGTGGGATCAACTTTATGATTGATCCTGGAGTACTTGTTGAAGACGCCCATCCGATGATGTGTTGAAAGCCACAAAAAATGACTGCAATTTCAGATCTGATGGAAAAAATCTTGTATCGGCGGAGAAAAAAATGTCATTTTCTATTCGATATTCTCGACCAGTTTCAGATTCAATAATTTTGTTCTTTGGCGTATTTGTGGCGGTTTTTCCTATTGAGGACAATTTGTTTCGCTTGACTAAAGGTATCGGAAATCCGTCCTCCTCATCCACGACCTTTCGATGGAAATGATTGCTTTACATCCTGTTTCAAGTGCGGGATGGAATGCTTCACATCCTGTAGTCATACAGCGTCATTCAACCTTAGAATTGTAGAGGAGCAATTTTCAACCCTTATCTTTTCATATATAGATATATGAACTGAACATGGTTAAAGTCGTACGTAATCCTGGTGAAATCAGGATCTGTGCGTTCCCCGAAGCTGGATCTATCCTTGTAGCAGTGGTATTGAGTCACTTGTTTCATTTCTCATCGACATTTCATGTTATTAGGTTCGCCTTTGTCCACCTTCAGTTATGTGATGATTAAAGTCCTGAATCCTTCAATCGGCGACAAGATAAGGTGAACGATGATAAACGCGAAGGCGACTGGGATTTCTGTTCCTGTTTCAGGTTTGAAGGGTGACACTGGTAGCCCTTGGTGATGACAGTCATCGGAATCGTCGGTCGTCATAATCTCAGTCCGGTACGGATTAAGGACGTATACGTTTTTTTTTCGTATACGTGAAAGATTGGGGTTTGAAAATCAGACATGGGTATTATGTTGTACTGCGAGGAATCCTGAAAAGTGGGGGGCTTCCGTTCGGATGGGGGCTGAAGAGTTATACGAGATGGCGGAAAGGATGTCGGACAAACATATCTACGACAGAATTGCGTCGAGATTTGCAATGAAAAGAAATTAATCACTTTGGAAATATGAGATTGAATATTGGGGAATGTTTTCCTATACACGATTCCGATCCAGATGAAAAAATAAACGCATTGAAAATGAAAAGTGCTTGGAGACCAGTTTAATTGATTTTTGATGTGTTTCCATTGTCGGGTGAGGCTTTGATATTGAAGGCTATAACAATCAATTTATTGCCACAATCCGTGAGGGAAATGCTTTACTGGAGTTTTTTGATAAAGTTCTTTTAAAGGAGTTTTGAAATGGTTTTTTGTAAACTTTTTCTTAAAAAATTGTCTTTAACAAGTGAGTAGTAATTCTTATAAAGGTTTGTACTCACGTTGCAACTGTGAGTTTACGCTAGGGTGACCATACGTAATGGATTTAAGAATGTTGTCCCGGCCTCCCGGGAACTAAACGTTTCTATTTCGAGTAGACGTTGTTCCAGAGTACATTTTTTCGCCTGTGGCGCATTTTTTCAACAATGTCTCATAAAGAATCGCAAGCAGTTGGCCTGCGGCGCATCTCACTTTATTGGTATTTTCATAATTTATGTTGCAATTATTTATAACACGTAAAAAGTGTGAAAATTTATGTTCATTGGACTGTGTATCTCTTGATTTAAATAACTGTGCTACATTCTTTTTAAAAAAAATTTCCTGCGGCGCACATTTATTTATTGTTTTTCCTTGATTTTCATCCAAATCAAGTTCTTTTTTATGTATAAATTTTGTTGTTCATCTTGTTCCGGATGGACCCGAAAAACTTAATTACGTTTGCAACTCATAAGGGAACTATAATGTGGATTTGCCGTTGCCGGATTAGAAAATTCAGCAATAATTTTTTTAAACACCTTTCTGGAAAATCGCTTATTTTAAGTCACTTTGGCTAAAGATGTCAAAATTTCGCTATTAGTCAGTGGTCAGTGGCAAAAGCCACCTAATGCTAATAAGGGTAAAAGAGAATATTCGCGTTATATTTACAGAACCTAATCGAATTTTCCCGGGGGGTGACGAGACCTTTTTTTTCGTCCCTGAGTACAGTTTATAAATAGAGGACATTTTTAATTGTCCTATTGATCTTTCTGGTATACTGGACCTCTATTCAATAATAGCTTTGAAAAACATCTTTTATGGGGTGACTTTTATTATTGATGGTCTCTTATTGACATCCAGACTATAGAATAAAAATTGCGACTTTTTAGATTTTTGACTTTTTAGTGCCTTTTGATTAAAATAATAATTTTTTTTATCAGTCTGGTGACACTACATGAATAAGGATCTATGGGCGCGTTTATACCGGTGTTAAAGTGGCAGTTTTTTCAATGTAGCGCCGCGCGCCGGTATAAACGCATTCTACTTTAGCAATGCCTGCCAGTTGAGCAGTGGGTTTTTGGCACTGCTAATTTTTAGCGCTGATATTTTCAGACGGTATGAACGGAATTATATTCTGGCAGTGCTGTTTTAACCTCAAAATTGTGACATTTTGTATTTCGCACAGCTGTTTGCGATGAGTGAACTTACCTTTTGGTCCTGTTGGTTTTATTTATCCTTTTTCTAATTCGTTCTGCCCTTTTCATGCTATATATTGCAAAGATTTTATTTTCCTCCATCGTACCTGGGTGAAATAGTCACATAACCACAAAAAATTGACAGTTCACGCAATATACACTTCCAGTTTGGCATTGCCAGATTGGCAGTGTCATCTTAGCACCGAAATAAACGCGCCCTATGAAAACCATTATTTTTACATATCAAGATTATGTGTGTATAGCAAGACTCGCAGTTGCGGGATGGAGCCCCCGGGCCAGTCAACGTGTTAATGATTTTTACATAGCATTATGGCATTACTTTAAATCAATGGCTTTCATATGATTTTAAAGTAAGACTTAATCAACTTAAATTCGATTTTTTTAGAACAATAAAAGCGGGAAGTGGGGTGCTTAGCTTTTGGAGTGATGAATCCATTAAAAATTACAATAAATTTAGTGATACATTTGCCTCATGAACCAATATAGCCTCCTTTACCCTATATAATTCATCACTGGACTAAATCAGTCGATTTGGTGAATGTTTAATGGAATATTTGGGTAAATCACTCTAAAACTTTAATCCTAGTCCCTCGAAATTAAATTTTTGATTAAGACAAGGATTTGCTAGCCCACAAAAAAAAATCGAATTTTTAGTTTTTCGAACCCTTTTGTATATAATCACAAATTTCCAATTCAAAGCATCAAATCGGCCAAATATATTCCCTACAAAGACTGCATAATAACCCATTAACTGAAATCATTTCAACAGAGCAGTGGAAAAACAGGACATGAAAAATAGGAAAATTTCCAACATAAACAAATAAGTGCTCCTTCAATCCGATTGACAGCCAGAAATCAACGAATAAATCGTTTGATGTCAGTCAAATATTCAAAATGTCTCCCTAAAATTTAATGAATGATTTCTCGTAAAAAATCAAGTACGAAACATTAATCCATAGACCTCTATCGACAGCAATTAATATTCATTTGCGAAAAAAAACATCGTCCTTTTTGCATATTGCCTTTGAAGCCATCCATATCGAGTTTTCATGGTTTTTTTCTTCCTGCTGATTCACGAATTCGTTCTGATTTAGCATATTTACCAAATTGACGATTCGATTTTGTTCGCATTTAATATGCATTTCGATAAACTGATTTCGGTACCAAAAGTTCGAAGGACGGATTTTTCTCTTCGGTCTTGAGGCTTTCCGTACACTGCGAAAAAAATGGGGCGAAAAAATATGTGAAAAGTTCAACATCACCAGCAATGCCTGGGTCTTCGGAAATTACTGCCTCTAGCGCATTTTTCTAAAAGAATTTCGTCTGCGACGTAGAGTTCATGAAATAATTTTTCAGCAGTGGGATGTTTGACGCTTAATATAAAAATTTCCTTACACTTTCCCTTTCCGACCGTAGAAAATATATGGTGTCCCTAACTTCTTTACATTTCGTCACCCCCTTTCCGACCGTAGAAAATATATGGTCTCCCTAACTATATCAGATGATATGTATGTCTTCGTCACACAGAACTGAACTCCTTAAGACAGGGGAAACCAGGACCAGAGGGATTTGCACATTAGCTGGACTTACACAAATGTAGTCAAACTTAGGCGAATCACCGTGGATCAAGGCGAACGTGCCATTTACATTTTCGCTTGCCATACTTTGCCTGCATTTGTCAAGAGTGTGGAGGTGCCATAAATTTTCTTTAAAGAGACTTTAAAACTCAATAGCAATTGAACAGGGTAGACTGCGTTATATAGCGTTTTTTTTTCAAATTATTCCAAACCGCTTTACAAAAATAGCAGAAAATTTTCCCGAGTGTAAAAAGGCTTGCAAAATTATGTATACTTCTAAAAAAATCATTTCTCCGGATAACAAAAGCATAAATTCAAGTATAATTTCGATTGCAATGAAACCGATATAACAAAAGTTCCAAATCGGAAAATTCTTTAGTAAAAAAGCTGGAAAATTATCTTTCAATTGCAACCAGGATTATTTGAACTTTTATTTAAACTCTTTGATTTCCGCCGAATCTGATTTTTAGTAATTAATTCAATTTGTTGATGCAAGAAAAAAAAAATCATAATCGTTTGATTTTTCGCACATAGAAGGTGAAGTTAGTCGTTCAGCAAATTTTGTTTTTGTAACAAACGTGAGGGTTGAAGGAAATTCATTGGATCCATGGCTGCTTTTGTTGGTTTTACTAACCCTCCCGGAGCCTATTTCACGACGGGTGAATGGTGTGGTTTTCCTTTTCCTGTCTGCCGATGCGGTAACGGCCGGGAAAGGTGACAAATCGAATTTAATAATTTTCCCTACTGTTGCTAAAGACTCTGATCAACTGGACTGAGTTCTACTTTAGGATCTGCCCTTTAAATTGTAGACGACCGTAGCGGCAAGTACTTATTTCAGCCGAGACTTGAGCTGGACGTCGTAAGTATGAGAAAACGACCGGAAGCCAACCGTTGCATTATCAAGCAATTAACCCATGAACGCAGAAGGAAAATATCCTAGAGAAAATCCCTTACAATGACGGCATAGATGTGAAAAATTATACCACCGTCTTCCATGTGTTGGTTCCATAATAAGAACTCATACTTTGGACGTTTCTCGTATATGGAAGTATGTATATTTGGAATAAGTGTACGATCTAACAATAAGGCACCACCATCAGAAATCCTTGGTTTCGTCCTTTTTATGTTGGTTGTCGACATCATCAGCCACTGTCGACTGTTGACTGTCGACCACCATCATCTCGAAAAGAGTTTCGAGTGTTGGCTGGTCACCCAAGCATTCAGTCATAAGACCTTCCTTCCGTACCCGTACAGGAGTTATGGGAGAATCATTGTAGGACTCTTACAGCTTAAACATAAAAATACATACTTTAACCTGATGTAACCCTTCTCTCGTCTTAAACTCTTTCGATGGCCTTCTACAACTAGATTATACTGAGCGGTGTGCCGCCGGATGGCAAAGGACAAATTCCGAAGGGAGTCTACTGAATATTATTATACACGTGTGTCGCACAACGGTACGCAACCGTTAAGAGGAGATGGGTTTAAAGTTATTGTACTATAAAGTGTCCTTTTCACTGCTCGTTGTTTAGCAGCAGAAATCGTTCTCCCTGATCCCCAGAAAAAGACACACATTAACAAAGGAATTGTAAAAAAAAGGACAAGAATCGGGAACGACTGAACAGCATCCAGTGTTCCCATTCCATATTTAAATACGGTATGGCGTCCACTTGTCTTCTTATTAAAATTGTTGAACAGTACCGAATCATCGGGAGCCAATAGATTCAACAGTGTACTAAAGCGAGTGTCCAAGGGCAAGGACAATGAATACAACAATACAACGCCACCATATACACTTAAAGCAATAATCCAAATGTTATCTTGGCTACTGGCTACTCTACGTTTGTACGGCAGTGTCCTATTTCGTGTATACAGAGAAAATGCACAGAAAAAAGGTCACAAGCATTCATGTCACTTGACCATAGTGGCATTGGTTGTTTGGGGGGACTTTTTTTTAACCCTTTTTGCCCTTGAGTTTGTTATGCTGTTCTCTATGATGTTACCTTCGACTTCGACTTCGACTTATACATAAATGGGGATCAAGAGTGTTTATTATATCTACATGAAATTTATAGAAATACTACGTGTATATCAAGTCCCCAAGTTCAACGAGTATATTTTTTTGGGGAGGACTTTCTCTTAAACTGAAGGAATGGCATTTTTTGGGGTTCATTTGCCAGCTGTGATGGGTGAGGGTTGTTGACCCATGCCACATTCCTAGAGGAGATCCGTCTATGTTTAAGGTAATAAAAGTGTACAACACTTAAGCTTTCTGTGTGCTAACCTTTTGCACTGTAATTATTACTTTTACTTTGTCCAGTGACCACCCACCATATTATTCAATGCATGATTTCAAGAGATCGGACGGTGTAAGGGAAGTAGAAGAATGGTTGGAAATTTTATAGATTTGATGTTTTTTTTACATCTGAAGATGTTTGTGAGACAGTAACATTTTTCCAATTTTTTCAACTTCCTTTACTAGCATTTTTGGTGTATGGCACGTATCTGCCAGCAGAAGTTTATCTTATTTAGTGGCAGATACGTCTTATATATCAAAAATGCAGTTAGGATCTTTTGCTATTTAAAAAAAAACTTTCTGTAACTTTTTGATGCGATTTTTTGACGTATAAATTTTTTCGACATTTTGAAGACAGGTACACGGAGAGAAATCGGGCATGTAGTTGGATAAGAACCGTTATTTGATCTGGATGTTTTTTATTTACAGTCCAAAATCAAATGTTTTTTACTTGAATTAAAAGATAAATTAGTTAAAACAAATACTCATTCATTTTAAATGCAAGTTATTTAAAACAAATGTCTTGTATTTAATTTAAATGCATCAAAAAATTATTTCAATGGAAAGTATTGAAAACAAAAACCAAATCAGTTAATTTGACTGGCTGATAGAGCGCGCTTTCTAACACCACGCCGCAGTCAAAACAAATAGCCGAGCATTCGTTTTAAAGGCAATTATATGAGCGCTTTACTCAATAGCGAGTAGAAAAGAGAACCAGAGAGAATCGTCATCGTTGTTGGCGGCGCAAAACAAATGTATTTTCTTTGTTTTTATGCACGCAGAATGTCAAAGATGGCGATATGATTTTCCGGAAAATTATGCCACTTTTTTTGAGATTATGCCACACGATATTTCTTTAGTTTTCATGAACCTGAATAAAAAAATAATTTAAAGACAATATCTCCATCAGGAAATTAGTTCGAGTTAGTTTTTGCAAGATATTTGATGCCCATATTTTCAGATTTGTTTTTTTTGTCAAAAAAACCATTGGCCCAAATTTTGCCAAAGATTTTACTTGATTCGACTGCTTTTCCGTTCAATCTAATGACAATTTTCGCTCAATGTAAAGATGTTAAAGTTTTGAAGATTTTATTAAAAAAAACCTTTTTACATGATCTGGGACCTCTACTCCCCTCGGCCTTCGGCCTTGCGCTAAACTTAGCTATCTTTTGGTAAAACCCTGATATAAAACTCTTCAGCGATTCAGAAGATTGCAGGGCGGATGAAAGGGGTTATTGGGAAGTGAATTTCCTTGACGCTAGATTTTTTTAGAGACAAAAATTTTATGAAAATCGCTTTAGCAGCTCAGAAGATAGCAGGCGAGGGGCTACAATGGCCGGAGGTAGGTTGATTGAAGTGCGGCGGGAAATTTGTTTAAGGTACGACTTGTTCAATAATGACAAGCTGAGAAAGTGGGAGAAGGATTTGGTGGCTGGATGAATCTTTTAATGGCAGATGCTTATCTGAAAAATCCTTTATTTAAAACGGAAAACAGCATTCAGATGCACTCAGAAAAATGGAGGCTAACTCGACGACCTACATACGGCGTAATTGGCCTCGAGCAGGCGCGCGTTCGCCTGCATGTGGGCAAGTAAAACTGAGTTGACCTGTGGTCGGAGAAATTCTGAAATTAAGTCACCAGCAGGTGAAGTAGGGCATTGGGAGCTGCACGAGTTGACCTTAGATAGGTTAACTCTGACCGCTAGCTGGCTTACAGAAACCTCTGTAAGGTCAGAGTTAACCTGACAAAAAGTTGACCTGAACATTTTTCTGAGTGTGGGTCAAACGGTTCGATAGTTATCAGAAAAATGGTTATCAACAAAAAAGAGAGGGGAGGTCAATATCAGGTATTCTATCATTTATTTTTCAAGTAATTTGTCTACTCAATTGTTATCACAATCGGTAATCACGTTTTAGCATTATGTTGGATTAAACATTGAGACACACATATATAATATATTAATGAAAACTCAACAATGAAGTAAAACTAAAATAAATAAAATCACCCCCTTTACGATTTTTTTTTATGTATAAGAAAAATCATTTGGTTCTTGTTTAAACAAATCGCATTTAAAAGTGCAAAATGTAAAAAACTATGCAAGAGATGAAGACAAATTGGGGGAATGCAAAAAGCTATTTGAGATCATATGTCAGACGCTCGTATGCTGTCGACGTCGTTGACGATGTCAGGCTCAAAAATGGGGAGAATCAGATTAATGTGAACTTTGACTGAGCATTTGGCCCCACTAAACTGATCAAATAACTAAATTACAGACTGTGGTATTTAACATTTTCACACACTGTCAATTTAAACAGTTTTATCGAATGACAAAAAAAAATCGTAGGAAATTTTGTTCAAAATTTCACCAACTGAATTTTAAAGTCAAAGACAAGACATTGCCAAGAAAATCAAATTAACTATGCATATAACCTAAAGAATTTTTCAAGTCATTGAAATTTTCTTCGATTTATTTTATTGTAGTTTTTTTTCGAGATTTTCCTCCGTCTATTGCGAAGCCATACCAACCGAATCCTAATTGATTTCTTCTAAGAATCACAACGGCATGACACGATATAAGATGAGACGAGACGACAAAATTGAAAAAAAAATGACATGATCAAAATACATGATAATTTATTTATTCTGAAAACAATAAATAAAATCATCTCTAAATCCCAAATAACAGATTTTTTTTGCTGGTTTATTTCGTCTGTGCTTAATTCTCTCTAAAATTTTATTACATTTGGACATTAGCCAAGGAATATTTGTGATATTGAGACACCGAGCGAAATCGAAAATTTCCACAGGATTCACGTTGCCTCACTATAGAAAATGAAATGAAATGAAAATTAATGAAAACTCAAATATTGTTGTCTATAAAATGACGATCGTGTAGCAACATTCACGACTTTGTTGATGAACAAACTAAATTTCTCGAAAAAAAATCGCATTGTATTTTATTTTATTTGTGGACGTACACAGGCGGGGTGGATGCAAATAGGAAAAAAAACCAAATCAATGTGGAAAATCTGTTTTTCAACCCACAAAATCAACCGATCACAGTGATCAGATGGATGACAAACACACTGCTAGCAATTTATCGTTTCAATTTTAATTCCGTTTCAGTGCTTTCGATATTTTCATTAAAATTTTCCTTTCTGTCTCAAAAGAAAACTCAACGATCACACCTCAAGAGTTTTCGAGATCAAAAGACGACGCGACACGAGAACAAATGAACAGAATCCGTGTGTAAAACAAATTGATTATTTTAATTAAGCACGCCATAGATCTTTCGCGATGACAAAGAAACAGCCGCTGTGTCTATCTATCTATAATAGGCTGACACCATAATGATAGAAAATCTAAATTGACAATCGCAACACACAGACAAAATGGTAAAACTGTCTGAGGAAAAACCCGTTTTGAAAGTAATTATAATACGAGGATTTTTTTTTGATTTTTGGAAAATTTTCTAATCGTTCAGGAAATAAATTTTCTCAGTAAAAGAATATCTATAAAAAACATAACAAAAGCTATAATTGCCAATTTGGCAATTATTGAAAACCCGTATGGTGATATTCGCAGTGGCGGCTTTATAGGGGAGGCAACGGAGGAATTGCCTCCTCATAACATTTTATAAAAATGTTTTTCTAACGTATGCCTTTAATTTTTTATACCATAATGGACTGAATAAAAACCTGTATGTTCAGAAAATAATAATTTAAAAGAAAATCCTATTCTCTAATGTCGAATTCTCTAAAACATAAACTACAAATTCCCTTCATAGAGGCTAGCCTCCGATTCGTACAAATACTTTCATACAGCTTCTGCTAAGCAAGAGATTTTTTTACGGCGCCTAAAGTTAGTTAAAACTAAAGTTAGTGTTTGACGCCTAAAGTTAGTCTCAAACTTGTGAAATTTGAATTTCGCGGCAAACGAAATTTGAATTTCGCGACCTTATACAGTTCAGTAAATGCGTTCAAGTACGATAAAGAGGGAAATATTTTTGGGACAATTTTTCAGCAGAGCTTTGTATGGTGACAGTTGTTCTATGTTATATAGTTCTGTGGTCGTATCATAAAAATTTTTATAGAACTAAAAAAAAACTTTGCCTCCTCATTTCAAATATACACGAGCCGCCACTGGATATTCGTATCAAAATTCGAACAGTTGTACCAAAATTCCACTTTGAAGTCAAACTTTCCAAAAAGATTTTTTAAAATTTATTCCAGTCGGATTTTGATGTATGGGAGTTTTATGTAGAATCATAGTCTAAATAACTTTTGTTCTTGGACTTTTTTGATAAGATGCACCGTTTTTGAGATATTCGCAAAAATTGTTTTCATTCCTATTGGGGGTACCCCCCATAATGGTCCGTTTTTGGCCATTAACGAACATTTTACGAAACGAAAAACCAATCTGCGCAAAATTTCAAGTCTCTAGCTGAATCCGTGCGCCCGTAATCCGCGCCACAGACGGACGGTCGGACGGACAGACAGACGGACGGACGGACGGACATGCTAAATTCAACTTTTTTTTATCATTCTAAACACACTGGTGTAATTCATTTTTTTGTGTGATTACGGGATCTTGGCGTTACAAACGGTAAGGCAAATCTAATATACCCTTTGGTTTCACCATACGGGTATAAAAATCACAAATGTGTGGAAAGTCCGAGAGAGGGGGCAGGGGAGTTAAGAGTGTCTGTGACTTGTATTGCTCTTTTCAATAGTCGTAAAGAGTGCTGGTAAATTACATATAATTCTTTAATTTTAGTTAATTTCATGTAATCAATGTAGTTTATTGTAAATAATGTATTTAACTGTAACTAATGTGTTTAATTGCAACTGATATTGTTAACCAAATAGTACACTGTATGTTTTGGAAAAATCGTCCAAAAAAGTTACTTTTTTATTGTCTAAAATTCTTCAGTAAGTTTTACGCAATATTTTCGATTTTGGGGACGACAACGTTGAGCGTGTTGAGGACGTGACACACAAGTCTCTGAACATTTCGGATTATTTGCAAGGAACGGATTTTTTTTTTGATACAATTAAAAAATATTCATCTCATAGAGTGGAGATTCAAGATTTATTAAATTAAATGGTCATAAGAGTTAAATTCGCATTATCCATTGGTCCTCATAAATGTTATTCTAATGGTCCTCATAAATGTTATTCTAATGAGCATTACCAAGCATTGATAAAAAAAAGTATTATTTTGCACATTTTTCTGTGTCAATTCAGTTGAGAAAAACTGCCAAATTATGTTTCGTTTCACGAATTTCATCGTTTCTTACCATATCAAAAAAATATCCTTTTTTCTTAACTGGTAAATTTTCTATTATTTACATAAATTACATTAATTACTCGACAATTAGTTGCGCATTTAATTCGACGTAAATTATGCTCCCAACTTTCATGTTGAGTTTTTTTTCGTAAAAAAGAAAGTTATCATTGCTAGACTGTAATTATACAATATTTTGTAAAACTCAGAATTATCAAAAAATTCTCAATTTCAGCGTCAAACTCTGATAGATGCAAAATCTTGTTAGTGCACACTCGAGTTAATTCGGGCAGCTTAATATTTATTTTAACGATTAAGAGTAAGTTACGAAATTGTATAATGTTATGTATTAAACATAAGGCTTCATGCAATAAACGAAATAAACGAAATCAAAAGCCGAATGCATCATGGATCGCGATATACGCGAAAAGATCAAGAATCTGCCTCCGATTAAAAATATTTTTGTTAACGAATAAATGAAAATTATGTTCGAGTTGCTGACATCGTTGAACTTTTTCTTCTACCTTTCAGAAAATTTATTGCATGTGTTTTTAGCCACTGTTGCCTCTTGGGGATTATCGAAATGGAAGAGCGACCAATATTTTCCTTATGGCAAACATTTCTAAAAATTTCCCCATTTGAAAATCTTTTACTTTGTTTTCCTTTTCGTTTTTCCGATTTTACATTTTGCTTTATTTCGAGTTTGTTACAATTTGTGATGTTTTCAATTTTACTTTCTATAATAATCTAGGATTAATAAAAAATAGAGACGCTTAGAAAGTATGTGACTTAAAAAAATATTGAATGCTCATCGTCGGGAAAATGAAAATGAATGACATTTCAAGAAAGTAATTAGTTTGGTCGACATTTTTCACATTTGAGTAACTCTTGTACGTGTTTTAATTGAGATTTTCTTAAAATAGAAAATTTTATCATGACATTTTATTACAATAAAAAAAAAATGTAGCAGCGAATCGACGCATATTCGCCACAAAGATAAATAATTACAGACTTTTTAGTTACATTTTAGTTGACAATGAGTGAAATACATTTAACACTACACTTTGGTTTTTCTATGCTTGGGAATTATTCGCATGCATAGGTGAAAAAAAAGTGCAGCTAAAATAACATATAGTAATTTTATGATATAGATTAAAATGACTGGCCGTGTAAAAACATAAATTTGAGACTACACGATGCGCTTGAATTTTTTCCTAATGAAATCCCATCAACGGTTCCGCACGCATGCTTTCGTTTTTAAAATATTGTGACTTTTTTTTTAAGTGTAAATGTTGTTTTTCAAAACAATTTTGTGGTGTCCAAGATCTAGAAAGTGTTTTGCTAATGATTAAAAATTTGAATATTATTTGATATTCCCGCGGCAATGGTCAGAGAAGATTAGACTGAATTTTGATAGAGATTTTTCCATTTGTGTGGAGGAAGGGGGTAGGATTTTGATATATTTTCCATAGTTAGGTGAAAGGATTTTCTAAATATTTCCTGTCTTTAAATTTTTTTCGATCTGATGGACCAGTTTTTGTAACAAAGTTTCACAAAAACTGCTAAACCGATTTTAATCGTTAGGTTTTTTATTCAAACTTCCTCTTCTTTCTTACCCCCTCTCCTAATATCTCTTGAATCACAGAAAGGTTTCCATTCTGTTTTCACCACTAGAGAGGACACTCTAAAAGGATTTTTTTTGTATAATAACCATTCCCCTCTTTGAAAAACCTGCTCTTGTTATCAAGTGTAAATCTGAAGAGATTTGAACCAGGTTTCCATGATTAGAAAGTAGAAAGGTCCACCAACCCTCAAGGATATTTTTCGCTCACTAAAATGTATTCCACTGCGGGTTGTGCATGTTTGAAAAGTATGATGCAAGGCTAAAATCCAAGTAATTACTGATGCTGAAGGTCGAGTGGGATGAAGATGAAAAGGCCGAAGGTTAACCCGTGGACTGGAGTTGGACCTCGAAGCAGTTAGGTGCGGATTCATATAATATATAAAAATATCAGTTGTGATCAACACAAAATTTTCCTCTGCAATATTTAGTTTCGGAAAAGATATTTAATAAATAATATTTTTTTCAAATACCTCGAGAACTGTTAAAGATAAGTAAAACCGTTTAAGGTAAAAATACAGGAAATCTTATTTGTTTGGATTTGGTTATATGAATTTTTTCATAAAACGCTTTTTGTAGTTTTTTTCAAAAATTCTGAGAACCGTTAGAGATACGTGTAAACCGTTGTTATATTCGTTTTTGCCCAAAGGTTCCGAGTAATTTTCAAAAACTGTATTTTTCAAAAAAAAAAAAATGGTATGCCACTTTTCCAAAAGTTGACAGAGATCTACGATTTTTGTAAAACTTATTTACAAAAAAATTTAAGACTCTAGGTCAACGCGTTTTCGAGTTATTTAAGATACGTAAAACGGACAGACCGACAGACAGACCGACAGACAGACCGACAGACAGACCGACAGACAGACCGACAGACAGACCGACAGACAGACAGACCGACAGACAGATGCAATTTTGCATGATCAGCCAGTTTCTATCTGCCCCCCCCGCTTCCGAGTCGGTCTCTGTCATGAATACAATACTTTTCCTCTACAGCAGAGGAAAGTAAAAATGCCTGACCAACGCTAAAACCAAACCCTTGGAAATAAAAATCTTAAATTTTCATAGTATGTCCCTTCTATGGCGTAGGCAACCAATACGCCCGTCGCATACTTGAGCTAAGCGAGCTGAACTACGTGAGCTAAGTTTCTCGCTGAATGTAAAATCCTTAGCATTTGCATTGGCGACCGCACATTTCAGCGTAGTCATGGGCGACGCGGACTAAGCTCGCTTGCGTAGTTCATACCTCAACTACGCGAACGACTTCGCTGGCATCGCTGACACTTACATATACATATTTTCGGCATTTTACAGTGTAGAAAATTGAATTATTTTCCTGTAATTTAAAAATGGCTGTAATTTAAACTGCTCCCTTCTTAACCGCAAGTATTTAAAAAACTCGGGATCGGTTAAATCGGGCAAAAGAGCATGAAATTCGCCGTATTTCATACGTTTCATCAAAAAAGCTGAACACCAAACACTTTTTTTTCTTTTCCTTTCAACACAATTCAACAAAATATATTCTTCAAATTCCTCTTCAGACAAATCTAATTCGGAATCTAAGTCTAGAAATTGATCTAGACTTAGATTCCGAATTAGATTTGTCTGAAGAGGAATTTGAAGAATATATACATTAATCTCCCCGACGGCTCAAATGCAACTGACAGCATACATTTATTTAAATATCGCCGGTAGCTTAGCTTTACACCGTGTCTTCACTTGGGATTTTTCATCGCAGAGATTTTATAATTGACCAATCAGAGCTTGAGTTGATGACGATATCGCCGTCAACTCGAGCTCTGATTGGTCAATTATAAAATCTCTGCGATGAAAAATCCCAAGTGAAGACACGGTGTAACACCGCGTCTTGATTAACAATTTTTCATCCCAAGAAATATCTCACCGCAATGAGATTTTTTTGACAGCTGGGCCGAAAATCTCTTGAAATTTTAGTACTCAAAATGGCGATTAAAAGAAAACACCTAGTCGCCGCTTTCGCAATTAATGCAATACGTGAAATTGAAAAGGCTGAAACAGAAGAACAGACGAAAAGAAACACCTCTTAATGTTATATATTCTCTTCCAAAGCTTTTTGTATCGTATTGTTTGTAAAAATTAGTTATTTTCACAACTACTTGTCGGGAGAATTTAGATTCCGCCATCTTGAATCAGGAAATTCCGAGAAATTTTGCAATTGCAAGATTTCAAGAAATTTATCTCTGGGATTTTTTCTCGCCGTCAACTCGAGCTCTGATTGGTCAATCAAAAATCTCTGCGATGAAAAATCCCAAATCAAGACGCGGTGTAAGTGTGCAACGAGGCGAGCTAACCCAGCTAAGCTATGTAACTATAGCTAGCCTCGCTCACATAGCTTAGCTGAAGTATGCGACGGGCGATAAGGTGGGATTTTTCGATATTCCAACCATAAGGTATAAACGGCGAGTAGGAAGGGGGTTTAGTTCTTTAAAACATTGATCTTAGCACAAATCCTGACAGTTAAAATGCTAAAAAAATGTCACTCGGGGGTTTTCGGGGTGGCTTATCACTAATCGGGTGTTTTTTTTTTCAAAGTTCGAAACGAAAGGTCCAAAGTTCGAAAAGAATTTCAAAGTTCGAAACGAAAGGTCCTATCAGGATATCGCAAATACATTTTTTCCCATTTTTTCTTAGGGAAATTGGCATTTGGGAATTTTTGAGGTTCTTGAGGTTTGAAATTCCAAATTTTCTCTCGATTTTTTTTTTTTCAATGATATCGTGGTTTTTGTGATATTTCTAAAAAAATCCCAAAAAGCTTTAACCTGGCAACGACGTGTCTAGAAGCTACATAAAAATTGTTGAAGGAATTCCTAAATTGAAAATTATGAAAAAACTCGGCGGTTCCAAACAAAAATTGATGTTGTTTTTTTTCAAATTTAGATTTTTTACGATACGTTTAAGATCTACTTGTAGTCTACACGCCAAAACTTCTTCTTCAGAACTTAATTAAAAAATTGTGTATAAAAATAAATGATCATATCGTTTTGCTTTGGGTAAATGAATGAAAAAATAATCCAATTCATGTTGGCTGTCGGCGAAACTCTTCCATTTATTGTGTATTTTATAGACCCTTGCCTTTAAATTCCACTTAATCGATTTATTGTCAATAATTGTACTGCTCTTAATGACTGTTTGCAAAATTTATACGGGTAAAATTCATGAAACTGCCGAAAAACGAAGCAAAAAAAAACCCCCAAAAAGTAAGTTGGAAAAAAGTTCTGAAAACTACCAGCAGTTTGAAGTCGAACCGGGAACATTGCACAAAAATAAAGTTAGGGCTAAAAATTTAACTGATTGAGAGTTAGTTAAGGAAATTTCTCGTGCCTTGTAAATGACGACGATGAATGATGGGTGGATACGGGGAAGGACTTAAAAAGGCTGGTGTCTGGTAGAAAACTAAAAAAAAGAAAAACGAACGATTGGTGGTTATTTCGGAAATCGAAAAAAATATGAGCTCCACGTTAACCCATTCGACCACGCGAATTCAATAGAGACGACGGTTTCTCCATAATCACCACAAAATTTTTGGCTATGGTTATTTTTTTTAAATTTATTTGCTGCGCGTTTTCTGTCTTCGTATATGGAGGGGTGAAGGGGGTACCGAATTTCCGTAATACTTGCATTTACTCGTAGGCGTTGAAAAATTTTCTTTCGTTTTTCACATTCTTATCAGTAACAGACGATTTTCATGCTATAAACGTTTGTTGTTTTCTTTTCGGTTCGTTTCCTTAACTCCTGATTTAACCAGTAGATTTTCTCATCGCCACTATCTCTAAACGAATTAACTACCCCACGACACCCACCCTGAATGGTACCCCAATTATTCACCTTCTACAATACATAAATAGATATCCGTGTTCATTGCTTAATTAGATTTGGGGTGAAGATTTGGGGTGAAGTGCATGGCTTCGCTAGAAATTTTTCCTCAACAACGAACTATCCAAAAAAAAATTAATTGATCAAGTTAAGACGGGCATTTTTCGGCAACCGTTAAGTCGAAGTTACTTTAGGTTTCATTTATTTATTTTTTTTTCATTGGATTTTTAAAAGCAGGTGCAAGTTGGTTTTGTAAATTTCGGTATTGTAAATGGTTAAAAGTTTTCAGGCAAAATTTTACTGCACTGTTGCTGCCTGCACTGTTGAGATATTTTAAAATTAAACTTAAATTGAGCATTGCAACGTAAGTACTACTAATTTTTAGTTGTGCAGAAAGTTGAAAAAATAAAACTCTAAAGAAAGGAATTTTTGGGGCGTTAGTATCGTTGTTACTTTCCTCTTCTATAGAGGGAAAGTAGTTTAATATATTTTTAGTTTGGCTTACAATTAAAAATAAATGTTTAGCCCACTCTGATTTCACGATAACTATTTATTTACCAAATCCAAAGCATGCTGGGCGGAGATTTCCATTTATTGACAGAAGAAAAAATTCTAAAAGTTTTAGTTTTCCTCTTAATGTACTGCATTTTGCGTCAAGGGTTATAAATTTTAGAAGTGCATTAAAGTTGGTTAACGGAAATATTAATAAAATCAGAAACTTTTTAATTTTATGGACTATTGAATGCATTTTTTTTTCATCGAGCTTGAGTTTCAATTTAATCGCCATGGAAATTTAAAACTTGATATTAATTGTTAAAGAAATATAATCGGAATTATAATTTGAAAAAGTTTTGAGAGTTTGCCCGATTACATACCACAGAGCTTCTATAGAACAGAGGTTAAAATCACACTGAGCGACAAAAATATGGCGTGAAATATGGGATTTTATCATTAGCTCGAAAGCTTTACGAAAGCTTTTTTCTGCTTGTGCTAATGATAAAGTCCCATATTTCACGCCATATTTTTTGTCGCTCAGTGTGATTTTAACCTCTGTTCTATAGAAGCTCTGTGTACATACTGTAATAAATATTTTAAGCAAACTTTGAAAAACCAAGAATTGGTGTTATTCATAATAATTGTGGTTTTATCCGGCCTAATTTTAACGCGGTTGAAAATTATCTTGTATATAAGGAAAATGCGCCGCAGGTGAACACATCGTTCAAATATCGTGAAATACGACTTCAATCTTGTTCAAAAGGTTTCTTCCTTAAATAACTTGCGCTTCATTAATGTTTTAGTAGATCCATTATTTTTTCTAATTTCTTAATAAAAAATCTTAGCGCACCTAGGCATTTAATGGAAATATTTGGCGGATCACGAACCACCGGTTGGGAAACAGTGTCTTAAGCTCAATTCAGACTAACGATTACGATTGCCATTACGATTACGATTGCGATTACGATTGAAGCATCTCGACCAATGAGCACAAAGCTTTCAACGACAGGCAAATGAAAGCTTTCATCTCATTGGTCGAGGAAGCTCTATCGTAATCGCAATCGTTAGTCTGAATTGATTTTTAGACGAATGCAATTAAAACCCAAGGGGTTTGTCACTGGTTAACTCGAAAACAGTGGGGTGGAGTTCCCTTATACTTGGCAGTTAAGGATCAAACATAGGCTATAAATAGGGTGATAATACGTTCCGGATTCACCAGGACAAGTATTTATGAATGTTGTCCGGGCGTCCTAGAATTTTATTTTTTCAAATTTTTTTTTTTGTGTGTTTATACCCGTATGGTGACACCAAAGGGTATATTAAATTTGCCTTACCGTTTGTAATGCCGAGAACCCGTCATCACACACAAAAATAAATTACATCCGTGTGTTTAGAATGATAAAAAAAATTGAATTTTGGATGTCCGTCCGTCCGTCCGTCCGTCCGTCCGTCCGTCCGTCCATCTGTCTGTACGTCTATCTGTACGTCTGTCTGTCCGTCTGTCTGCCCGTCTGTCTGCCCGTCTGTGGCGCGGATTGCGGACGCACGGATTGAGCTAGAGACTTGAAATTTTACGCAGATCCGTTTTTCGTAAAATGCGAGGCTAAGTTCGTTCATGGGCAAAAATGGACCATTAGGGGGGGTACCCCCCATACGAACGAAAAAGATTTTTTTGCTAATATCTCACAAATAGTGCATCTTATCAAAAAAGTGCAAGAACAAAAGTTATTTAGGATTTAATTCTACATAAAACTCTCATACATCAAAATCCGATTGGAATGAATTTTAAAAAATCTTATTGAAAAGTTTGACTTCAAAGTGGAATTTTGGTACAACTGTTCGAATTTTGATACGAATATCACCATACGGGTTTTCAATAATTGCCAGATTGGCAATTATAGCTTTTGTTATGTGTTTTTTTAAATATCGCCTATATCACATTTTGTTATAAAATTTTTGATTATAGAGTGTAGCGGCTTTGACTTGTTTCGTACTTCTCGATTAAAAATATGGTTATCCTAGCTATAAATGGTCTTGTTTCTATGTTTTCCTTGCCCTTTCCTAATAGAAATGGTCTGCCCTCCTACAATTAAACAACTTATAATGACAAAAAATGTTCAGGATGTGATTTCACATATTTTTATCATACATCAAAATGCAGTTACGAGTTGTCTACAAAATACGTCAAACTTTCCGGGGAAAGAGGGTTAGCGGAAGTGTGATGGCATGGCGGTATTACATTTCGTATAAAAAATGTGACAAAAGGATGGATGCAGTGAGCGGGGAGGGGGTCGACGAGCCTAAGATTACCGTGATGTATTTTATGAACAGCCCCTTACAACGAAACATAAATAAACAATTATGTTTTATTGAAGCTAATCGTCGGACAAAAAATCTTGGCTGTTTGCCTTCAGTAATACGGAAATGATTTTATCTGAAATCCGATCAAATACGCGATTTTTTATAAATAAGGAATCAGTCTCGGTTTTCCTACTGATAAAAATGGTACCGTTTTTGAGGTTTTATTAAAAATATTGTTTTAACATACAAATAAAATGTGAAGCCTAAGGGTACGTCCATAGTGAACCAGCTTCTCGCTTTCTCGCGCACCAGCTTTCCGGCGAGATTTACGCCGGTACTTATAACCAGCGTGATTCTAGAAGGTGATGGTCATCGTGAACTTCGCGCATGTACTGCAGAACCGATGGCACTTTCGCGTCAACAACTGTCAAAACCGGCTTGTAGCTGGTTACCGGCGTTAACAAGAATTAAAAATTGATTCCCGTAAAAGCTGGTAAACGCCGGCTGATTCTTATGAAAGCGAGAAGCCGGTTTACTATGGACGCGACAATTCATACTCGTGTTAATTTTAACTGGCGGTTGGAAAGCGATAAAGCGAGCAGGTGGTTTTTTGACCACTATAGACGTACCCTTATGATATGAAATTTGAATTGAAGCGGTTTTAAAAAAACCCAACTGCTTTATAATTTTCGAAAATAAAGTTTTTATTTTTCAATTACAAAAAAAATAATTTTAATCTTTTGAAGCGAGACATTACGCGAAAAACTGTTTAAATTGTGTAAAACGTTCAAAGCGATCGTCGTCTTTAATAAAAAAATGATGAGTTATTTTCTAAAAAATTCTATTCCATTAGAAAATGGTCGATTTTGTCTATCAATTAAGTAACACGTCAACCTTTATTACCAGTTAACAATCGCTTTTTTCAGCTTATCAATGAACAAATGAACAAAAAGAAAACAGATTGCGTCATGAAACACTCACTAAGGTTTAAAAATGGAAAGAAAATCGGGTGAGGAAAAGAATATCTTGAAAAACGATTAATCTTATCCGAAGGAGTCGCAAGAAACTTTCGAAAATGGGGGATGGAGTTTGCAAGTTTTTCTTTAAAATCTCAATGAATAGAGGAAGGTTAGGAGAGTGGATGAAACTGTATTACATATTTTTCTAGACTGGATTGTAATTTTTCCCGGGTCTTACAAAATCAGAGGACAACATGAACAGTGAAAAAAAATGATCTTTTGTTGTAACTGGTATTGTTTATTATTGTAATATTGCTATTTGATAGCAGGGGTCAAACAGTCCCGCAATAAAAAAAAAGGGACGTATTGATACGAAAAGGAAATTTGTTCCTCATACTCTTAAACAGGGCGAGCACCCTAAATGCTATTGAAAAGTGAACGAAAAACGTGGTCCCAAGCTATAAGAACGTTGAAAAACAACAGATATGCGGCTTTGTTAGCAGGAAAAATATTTTCCCAAGAAAGAAAACTCACGGGACAAAAACATTTTGAAGGAAGTTTGATAACGAAATTAAAAAACAATTTGTTATATGGGCCTTTGGTTCTTCGAACAACAGAAAATAACCAATTAATTTTTTTTTCGCGGATCCCAAACGGAAAATGAAGAAATAGGAAAATAATTATAGAGAAAAAGTTGTGATAATAAAACAATAACGAAAGCATAAGGCTTAAGGGTAGTTACATCAGGATTTTTCGCGACGGTAAACTGTGTGTGGTATCTGTGGGATTAAAAAGAAAAAAAGATACTCTGGACATCCGCTGTCATTATGAGTAAACTACAAAATTTCAAGGTAAAACTTTTCTCTGGGGGAGATGTGGGGAGTTGCAGAACGGATACAAATGATATCACCTGCGATTAAAACTGTCAAAAACTCAGCCGAAAATTTCGAAATTCAATCTCTTTCACTGTGGATTAGCCTAAGGTTCTACCGAGTAATATATGCTTTTTTTTAAAACAGTAGTAAAAAATGATACACTTACCTTTCTTTGGTATCAATGATTTTAGTAGGAGCACAGCGTTATCATCACATCCCCAGGCATGCATCTTGCGGTAGCTGTCACGTCCCTTCTCAGTCAGCTTATCCCATGGCTTTGGCTTGGACAGGAGCTCGGAGACAGTTCCCTGCGATAGTCCCAGAATATATTTGGCAAATAGTCGCTGACCAATGTTGTGAACGGACAGTAGTTCTCGGACACGTCGTGATATGTGAAGTGTATCAAGATTCTGATTGGCGTACTTGTCCATATTGTAGCGGAGCATCTCCTGCAGTTTAGCCTCCATGGGATCACCTTTTGGTATTAAGGATTCACCCAATCGTCCGGCCATTGAACCTGGCGGTAGCTGGAGATCTTCAGCGAAGCGAAAGTGTCCGCGATCTTGGAATTGGAATGGTAGACCGGGAAGGAATCCGGCTGGAACATGCGGCATTGGACCAAGAGTGTTGTTATTATCCTCGGAAGGACTCTTGCCGAGCGACAGGGACATTGATGACAGGCCACCGGCCCCATTGCCCCCACCTATGCCGTTCATATGTTCATCATTTGATCGGCCATCCTGAAGATTCGGAGTACTGGCCGTCGACGAGTTCTCATGGTGGCTACTCGCCTTATCGAGGTCCTGATGGCAATTGTTCATCGAGTGGCCGCCGCCGATTCCTGATGCTGGATCTGTATTGGAAAATGGCGAATTAGAAAATGTCGAGTTAACGAGATGTGTTAGAAGGGCGGTGGAGGATGGTTGCTGTACTGGTGATGGACGCGTCGACAGTGTCTGGAGGTTTGGTGGGAATGGTGGCATAGGCGGCGTTGTTGTTGCTGATGTCGCGATAGCAGCGGCGACAGCGGCTGCTGCTGCCGCAGACGAAACGGACATTGGGGGCAGCAGACCAGAAGGTGTTCCTGCTGCTGCTGCTGCAGCGGCGGCTACGACTGAGGGAGGTGGTAGTGGAAGTGGTGGCAGCTCAAAGCCACGTCTCCAATTGCTAACGATCTCCTCGCCCAGAAATGAGCCGAACTGCTCAACATTTTGGAAGGACGACGACGAAGATCCCGGTGCACCGGATGTTGGTGTGGTCAGGGAGTGCGAGAAGCTATCTTGCGAATTGCTTTCCCCGAATGGAGTTGACCGAGCCGAGCCTCGCTGCTGATGCATTCCCAGCGACTTACTAGACATCGCAGATGTTGCTGGCGGTGGCAGCGACGGGGATTTACTTCGACTATTTCCAAGCTTCGGAGTCGCTGTAGAAAGATCGTTTGCGACAATTGCTGGTGAGGTTCTACTACTGCTGGGTAAGGGTGAAACGCTCTCCGACGATTTTGTCAATCCGCCAGTTAGGGCGTTCGCCAGCGAGGTCACCGATGATGATGAGGTTGACGATGTGGAGGATAGAGATGATGCTGGCAGCGATGGAGACGCCGCCGTCAGTGCTGTTTCTATTGAGGTCTGGACTTTTGGAGCTGTTGATGTTGTTGTTGCAGATGGAAATCCTGCGGGAAACAGGATTTTCTTGCTTTCATCACTTATTATTTAAAGCAATTTTTTTAAATAAAGTCTGTATATTTATAGGGAAGTAAAAGAAAAATCCCGGGAAAGTTTCGTACGTCGATTAAAATTTGATGGTAAAGTTTTTTTTTTTAAAAAGTAACTATAGCCTTCGACTAGTTATGTAGTTTTAACTGTCTACGAACTAAAAAAATCAAAAATAATTCACATTTATATTTAGTCATGTGTAGATTTTCCATATTTAGCCCAAGAACTTTTTTCAGAACTTATGAGTTATGCCCAAAGCTTTTTTGCAAGTTGAACGAAGAAAAAAATAATACTTTCGTATTTATTCTGGATTTTCTGCAGAAATTGTTTATTATAAGCAAACTTATTTTGCAGGTAAAAATAACAGAAAAAAGCTTCAATCAGAAAATGCTCCGCAGGCGAAAAAAAGGTTTATTGCTTTGTCCTTTTCGGCGTATATAGTATGGGCTTGTTGGGGAAAGAAATTTATCTAAAACCTTTCTTATGGCGTATTCGAATGACTTGCTCTATTTGCTCGAAAATTGCGACCTAGATTTTAAATCGAATAGAAAATTTTGACAAATTTTTTCTAACAAAATTGTATTTAATAAAGTAGACACTCTTCGATTCCAGAGTAAAACATGCTCAAAATATGTAAATCGAATTCGCCATTAGCTAAGCAAGTAACTAAAATTCTTTGAAAATTTTTGGCATTGTATTTGTATGCCTTCTTAGGCCTGGGCCAAGTGCATGAGACATAAGGCACATTTTTTTAATGTAAAAAAAATTCTATTGAATCAGAGTAACACTTTTCTGTGCATTTTTTTGTTTACGTAAAGCGCAAAATACAATTAGCCCGACAAAACATTTACGGCGACTTTTGTCGGTCAGCTAGCCGACAAAATTTCATGGTTGATTCAAAATGTAACCTTATGGGGACGTAATAAAATTTGAATTTCGTTACTTAAAGAAATTATTAGAAAATATTCACATTCCTATTATCCTATAATATAATACCAGGAATGTCTGTCTGTCTGTCTGTCTGCACAAACGATCTCGAAAACCCGCCTAACGATTTTCACGAAACTTGGTGGTTAGGGATTTTCGGGGACAACCCCTCGCATGTTATCTTTGAATTAGGTGGTCCGATTTTAATGAAACTTTACAGTATTACTGAGGGAGCTGAGGGCTTTCGATTTTTTCACTACATCCCTGACTTTTCCCTCTCCTCGATACCCCTCGCCTGGTATCTTCGAATTGGGTGGTCCGAAATTAATGAAACTTTACAGTATTACTAAGCGGGCTAAGGGCTTTCGATTTTTCCACTACAAACCTGACTTTTTCCTCCCCTCGATACCCCTCGCCTGGTATCTTCGAATTGGGTGGTCCGATCTTAATGAAACTTTACAGTATTACTAAGGGGGCTAAGGGCTTTCGATTTTTCCACCACAAACCTAACTTTTCCCTCCCCTCGATAATCCTCACCCGGTGTCTCAAAACAACGTTTCAAAAATCGGTGACAGCGATTACTCAATAACCACTCAACCGATTTCTATGAAACTTTGTTATCGCGCGTTAGTTTTAGTTCTAGCTTTCTAGATCGGGAATTAAAAAAACTCTGGAAAAGCTCTGTAAAGATAATGTGAGCTTAGTTTTTCCCCAAAAAAGCTCTGTAAAGATAATGTGAACTTAGTTTTTCCCCAAAAATCAGCAAAAGTAGGATTTTGAGATCTCCGAGCATGGCTCGGTCTTCCTGGTACTGTATGATAAATTGGTAACAAAATAATATTATATGTGACTCATCGTCCCATTGTTAAAATCCAATGAAAAACAAATTACGGTCAGAACAACTAAGTGTGAGGAAGGACAACTTCGTGGCCGTAATCTGTCGCCGTAAATGTTGCGTCGGGCCAATTGTCATCAGGCCTTAAATATTTTTGGGTATAAAAAATCTGGTTTTCTTCAGGCAGGCGTTTAAAATATCTTTTGATTAGGCCATAGAATTAATGCCGAATATTTTATATCGATTTAAAGGTATTTCTCACTACTTATAAATATTTTTCGATAAAAAATTTGCTTTTCAAATAGTGCAAAAAGGCTTCTGCCTTTTTTTGCAAATTAAACGAAAAACGAATGAAAAATTCGATTTTGTAAAAATTATTAATTTGTAGGAACAAATTTTTTAAAATAAATATTAATTAATTTTTTTTTAAATAATTTTTATAGGCTCTCTACGAAAATTCTTTGTGGTCACTCTATGAATTTAATTATTTTAGAGCTTTATTCAACAACCGAGGATCTCAACACATGCATTAGGAGACCCAAAAATTTAAATTTACGATTTTTGGAAATCGAAAATTTTAAGACCTTTCTTAGCAAAACGTTCTTCGGGGACTCAAAATTTTTTTTTACAATCTCTAGTAATTTTTTTTTATCATAATAAAGTTAAAAGGATGAAATTTGATCTAATTTTCTTTTTGTTTACAACAAAGCGAAATTTTGGTTTTGGATAATCAAAATAAAAATTTAATACACTGAAACTTAAACAAAAAAAAAATATGCTAAGGAATTTTTTTTTTCAAATTAACAACAACAACAGCAACAGCTCCGAAATAATTTAATTTAATTGGGGGGATGAATAAAATAAAATATTTTTTTTTTGCGTTTTCTTTTTTTTTCGTTAACAACAACAAGCTGCCAATGCCAATTTTTCCGGGTTAAAATATACATAAATATTTTTGATTTTGTAAAAACAAAAATATATTTCAATATTTTATTGAGGTTTTAAGTGATGGAAAACAGGAATTACAACATTATGGAAAACATTCTACATGTGAAATTAACTGAAATAAATTGCAAAGGAAAGGGAAAATGTGGGATACAAGCTATAGTGGAGGGAGAATTTATATTCAAATTAAAATTGTTGAAATTGAGGAAAAATGTAATAAAACAAATTGAATGATTTTTGCATATTTGACTGGTGGTTAAATCTTTTTGGTGATATGTGTTAAAATTGTACAGGAAGAAAACATGCATAGAATTACGAAAAATGAGGAAGAGAGCAGAATTCTGATAGGGTGAGGTTTATAACTGTGTGAAATGTAATAAAATCAACCAATTCGTATGATGACTTTCAATGTCGGTCTTTTTAAGGGATTTATTATTATTTTAACTCGGTCGGTTGATTGTTTTTTAAATGAATCTCACAACATATTTGAATGGTCAAAGTATAGTTTTTTTGGGGTTGGATTGAAAAAAAAAACATTAAACGCACTCCTCCAAATTACCGATTTTTATGTAGGTATAATTTTTTATTAGTTTATGTTTTTGCCACTTTATTGCTGTTTTCGATATATTCTGGAAATTCTAGGTAACTTTAATAGAATTTTTGTTATGGCAATGCCCCATAAAATGTATTTCAAGTGCTTTACCGTCAGGAAGCACTTTTAAATTATTTTAAAATAGAGAATCTAGTAGAAAAACTTTTTTAGAAAATTATTCTTATCAAATAGATGTAATAGCACATATAAAGCATTCTCAAAAGCATTGCCAGATCAATAAAATTATTTTAAAAACCACAAAAAATTAATTTGAATGAAATTTTAAATTAATTTGAATTACATTTTGGTTTATGAAGTTATTTTACAAATCTTCATTAACAAAAATATTTTTAAACCACTAACAAAAATTGTATTGGAAATTTTCGGCTTAGTTTTAAGACGAATACAATTAAGTCATAACTAACAAAATATCATTGTCTTGCACTTTTGTATTAGTGGTTATAATACGATTATCGTTAAAATTTCCAAGTTTTTGTCAATAAAATCAAGTAAACAACGATTTTATGAGATTTTTAAGGTGTCTAACACAATTATCTTATCTTCGACATCATTTTAATGCTGTTTATAAGGCAATAAACCAAATCAAAGTCAATCACAGCAAAAAACAAAGTCAAAAATTTTATTACCTGAGGCGCCTTTTTGATATATAATTTCTATAAAATTTTTATTACTATCAATACTTTGATACAAAGAATGAAATTATTCTTTGTGGTTAGCAGTGTAATCGAAAATCATTAAATAAACACTGAAGAAATTGACTTTTCTTATGGCGCCTCAATATTTGCTTTTTTTTCAACTTTTAACAATTTCTAAATTGGCGCAAATTTCAAATGACTGATAAGATGATTCAATTTGGAGGAATGGCCTTTGCCATCAAAGAAAAAATGGGCATTTAACAGACATTTGATAAGAAAAAGTAGTTTTTATTTACCATCATTGCTGGAATTTAATTTGTTTAGGGATTCGCTTTGTGCAGCCGCCAGTGCTTTGGTCCTTTCGAGAAAAATCTCCTGAAATTGTTTAGCGTCTGTTGCTACTGCGGCGGCAGCTGCTGCCGCTGCTACTGCTGGACTGGACATATCCAACGATCTTAAACTACTGCAAAAGAAAAAAAAAAAAAAAAGAAAAAAAAAACACAATTAGTATGACTTTAGCAAAACATAACAGTCTGAAAGATCAAAAATTTAGACAAAATTTCTTTAAATAATATCCCAAAGTATTAAACTTTTGTTAAAAATGATTAAAAATTAAAACTTTTTTACCCTAGACAGTTATCTTAATACTAGGTTCAATTTTCAACTTTTTTCAAGTCTAAATGATTAAAAAAAAACAAATTTTAACTCAAATCTTGTAGTCGCTATTTTACTCCAATCTTCCCAATATTGCTAGATTTTAATTAATTTAATTTTTAACCATTTTCAGTTGCACATTGCAGTACTAAACTTACCTAGTATCCTTTTTAGCATCTTCGAAATCTGTTTGTTTATCGAGACGTGCCTCTAATCTTAAAATATGTTGCCGTTTCGCTTCTAAACGTTCTTCAAGTCTTTGTATTTGTACAATGTGGGAATCTTGGAGGGTTGTCAATCGTGTTACTTCAGCAATTAGGGCTCTTATCTGCAAGTAAATAAAACAAAATTGCATCACAATTTTTTTTTGAAGATTTTAATATTTAAAAAAAAGGGAATATAGGAAAAGTATTGTATTTTCTTGCCACAAAATTTTTCATAATTTGAAATGGGTTGGGTAAAAAGTTCTTTCACTGATAGTACGAACACTCGCGAACGTATCTAGCTTTCATTTTTTATCATGTGAGAGTCAAATATAGCGTTAAGGTGCCGGTACACATGAGAGTAAAAACGCGAGTAACCCTCAAAAACTCTCGAGAGTTACTCGCAGGAGATTGTCCATTTGAGAGTTAATTTCGGCGATTTTTCTATCGCAAGCTCTCGGCGAGTTTCTAGCGGAAAGCACTTTCGCGAAAACTCTCCAGACCCTGTTCATTTGAGAGTGATGCACTACTGAAAGTGGAAAGTAATCGAAATGTCATCGCACTATAAGGAGGTTGCAGCAGCTGTGATTATAATAATTAATAATAAGAGACAAGCAAAATCAGCCAAAAAAAAAGTGGTGGGTTAAGTCCTGGATTCAAAGGAGAAATCTTTTGGGTGCCGGGAAAAATCTAATAAGAGAATTGCAAATTGAAGACGTGCAACAATTTAGAAATTTTTGTAGGGTAACAAGTTCGGAAATAAAATTTTTAATTAAAATTGTCGGACCGGTTGTCGTCAAAAAAAAAAACTACAAAAATGAGGGTAGCAATATCTTGATTTTTTTGACATTTTGCTTTGGCGAGTTCTCGAGAGCTACTTCAAACGCCGTTCGTATCTGGCGAGCAACTCCCCGAGAGTTCAGTGGGTGCGTGTCGACTAGAGAGTAGAATCACTTTTGACAGCTCGCAGCTCGCGAGCTTTTGACAGTTTCTGCGAGCGACTCTCAGAGACATGTCCATTTGCGAGTAGCTGCTATCGAGAAATCTCGAGAGGTTCTCGCCGGCATTTACTCTTATGTGGAGCGGCACCTTACGGTGCATTAAATCGGGCTTTCGAAACAAGTTTTTGATATGAAACTATTTTTTATAGAAAAATTTGAATCGATTTTTTCTAGTCCACTTATTAATTGAAATTTTGACACAAGGGGCTGTCCATAAAATGCATCATGCTAAAATTAGATGATTCGGACCCCTGACCCCTCCACGGTTTTTTTTTTGGATTTTTTTGTATAATATTCCGAAAACTAATACAAAAAAAATTGTATCGGGGGTACTCGTTATACTTTCTTTTCCGAAAATTGATAGAAAACCACGATTGTTGTAAAACTCATTTACAAAAAATTCCAAGTCGCTAGCTCAACGCTAGCCGAACCAAAACCAAACCAGTTTTTTTAAATAAATGGTATAATCAAGCCAAAAGCGAGAATTTTTTTTAGTGGTGCCATTCGGTTCTAATTTGGATTCTTATAATCGAAAAATTCATATTATTTTCTATTTTCGACCAGATTTTGAGTCCAGAACCAAAACCAAATTTTTGGAATTTTAGTAACCAAAACCAAATTTTTGGAATTTTAGTAACCAAAACCAAGACCAATTTTTTGGAATTTCAGAAATCAAACCGAAAACTAGTACCAAATTCTTGAAATTTAGGAAACCAAAGCCTAAACCAGGACCAAGTTTTGAAACATTTGGAACCAAAATCAAAAAGCAGGAATCCAATTTCCCCTTGAACCAAAACCGAACCACACTCAAAAAGGTTTTGCTTTTTCATATATAGTGAGGTGAAAATATTGAAAATATGACTATTTATTTTACATATGACTATAAAGATAAAATGTATCTTTGAATAATGACTGAATAGATAGATGGTGAAATTGACAAGTAAGAGTGGTTTCGAGGGTTCAAAACTCGAGACCAAAAAACATCGAAAGCCACTAAAAGCAAAATGGTACAACTTTCTGTTATTTTCTACATTTCTAAAATTTATGTACGAACATTTATATATTTTCTGTATGGGTTTTGCATTTGCATTTGTATATTTTATATAACAGACAGATAAAATTGAATTCAAGAACAGACAAAAACATTTTCATTCGTCTGATTATCAATCTCTCAAAAACGAACGATGCGACACCAAACCCTTACCAACTAAACCATTAACCATTTTGTACTTGGGTATGTAAGGCATCTCCAAGAACCCCTTTCCTATTATTATCATCATTATCAATGTCGTCCTCATCTTTTCTGTCTAACCAATATCAATGCCACACTGCAGATGATACGCCATCAGAAATATTGTACAATTCCGTAGTAAAAGAATGAAAAAAGGGGGTAAATCCATCATCTCAATGGAAATTGTATAGTTGTACTATACGACAAGTAAAATTTTCCATAAATCCTGAATTTTCTACTAAAATATATGTTCCGGTGGAGTCACCGTCAGGGATAAAAAGGGGGTGGCTTCGCTTAAGGTGAATCCAACGAAATCACTTCAATTTCTCTTATTATTTCAAATATTTTTTTTGTGTTTGCGGGATAGAAAGCGAACCAAACTAACAATAAAATTAATGAATTTTCTCCTCAAAATTCTGTATTTATATCTGTGATAATTATGATACAATTTATATTGAAAAACCACAAATCTATTTTGGTAGTTCAGGTACCAATCGTCGTATATAACTTTACAAATATGAGATAATTCGTTCTAATTATCTACAAGTGTATAGCAGAAGATTTGCAGGTTGGTTGAGTGAACTGAATTTTCACAATACCAACATTAATTTGTCTGTAATTTTTTAATGAATATGAAATTTGCATGTATTTCGAGTATATTAAAGAAAATATGAATTTACATTTGCAGACAAACAATATTTCATCCGAGGATAAATTCATTATAATAATAATTCGGAAATCCTTCCGTCTTCATATTTTTCTATGTATGGAGGCGAAGAGATTTGAATAAGAATTCTCGTGTTAGTTTATGGATTATTTTTAAGGAATTTTAAAGGAATTTTAAGACTAGTTCTCAAAGCCAAACCTTAGTCGTGTCATTAAAGTCTACTCAAATTGCTTTACGAAATGAGCGGTGATAATTGATGGTATTAACGATATTATCGCTTTAGACTACTATCCCGATGGATGGAACGTGAAAAAATCTTACAAATGTTGCTATTAACCCATGGTTCGCAATCCATGCGAGATTGTAGGTGCAAAGCAGAGAAATGGTTACGTAAAATCATGTTCTAAATATAGCTTGTCTTCAAGAATTTCTTTTTTGATACGCTGCACCGTTTCCAGTAAAATCGTAAAAAACTTTTTTATTTGTATGAGGACGGAAGGAGTCGTTTAACTGAATTTTGATGTTCATTTGATACATTTTACCTACATATATTTACAAACGGCGAAACGACTCACAATTTTCGAGAAAATCGCAAAAAATTTTTTCGTTTGTATGAAGGAGGGAGGAAGGAATGGTCCGATTTTGCTGGTTCAAGAACTTAGCCTTGCTATAAAAAATTTCAAGTCTCTAGCTCAGTCCTTTTGAAAGTTATTGGGTTCACGGACAGATAGACGGACAGACAGACGGACAGACAGACGGACAGGCAGACGGACAGACAGACGGACAAACAGACGGACAGATAGACGGACAGACAGACGGACAGACAGACAGACAGACAAACGGACAGATGGACAGATGGACAGACAGACAGACAGACGGACAGACGGACAGACGGACAGACGGACAGACAGACGGACAGACAGATGGACAGATAAACGGACAGACAGACGGACGAACGGACATGCAGAAATAAAAATCTTTTGTCATCCCTAACACCTGACGTTACAAACGATATATCGGGTCTTTCAACAAGGACATAACAATTTTGTATTTTAATAAAAACGCACCCTAAAACTTTTTTTATGATCTGGCAATGCTAAAACGTCAGTCAAGGTCTACATTTTTATCATGGTGAAGTTCACGAACGAGCAACGTTTGGAAATTATTAAAACTTACTACCGAGAAATGTTCCGGTCGAATGGCCACTTCGCTCATGCGATTTAACGCCGTTGGATTTCTTTTTATGGGGCCAACGTTCCGGCCGATATGTGTGGAAGAGTGGTGGAAAATTGGCTCCAAAGAATCAATCAGTGCAAACGTGCTCGCGGTGACCATATACTACTGGATCGATTTTTACTCGGTTTTTTGCAAAATTATCTGCGTTGCCAGGAGCAGGTTTTTAGCTATGTTAGATTTTCAAAATTCGAAACGGAAGGTCCTGTAAGGATAACGCAAATATCCTTTTTCCCATTTTTCCCCGGAAAAATTGGTATTATGGGGTTTTTTGGGGTCGCTGATCACGAATCCGGTATTAGATTTTCAAAATTCAGAACGGAAAGTTCTGTATCCTGTAAGGATAACGCAAATATCTTTTTTTCCTGTTTTTCCCGGGAAAATCGGCATTAGGGGGCTTCCGGGGTTGTTTATAACGAATCCGGTGTTGGAATTTCAGAATTCGAAGCGGAAGGTCGTGTAAGGATAACGTTTTTTCCCAAAAGTTTTAAAGTAATTTATGGTTTTTTGACATTCTAAAATTCATACAAAAAAATTTCGGGTCGAAGGGTCTGCTAGTCTAAAGGTGCCGGTCCACATGAGAGTAAATACTTTCGGCGATTAATCTCCTTCGGTGACCAATATCTTGATTTTTTTGAGATCTCGCTTTGGCGAGTTCTCGAGAGCGACTCGCAAAATTCAAACGCCGTTCGTATCTGGCGAGTTACTCTCCGAGAGTTCAGTGGAGGCGTGTCGACTAGAGAGTAGAATCACTTTTGACAGCTTGCAGAAACTAGCTCGCGAGTCTTTGCGAGTTTTTGCGAGTTTTTGCGAGTTTTTGCGAGTTTTTGCGAGTTTCTGCGAGCGACCCTCAGAGACGTGTTCATTTGCGAGTAGCTGCTATCGATAGGTTCTCGCCGGCATTTACTCTCATGTGGATCGGCACCTTAATATATTTCTATACTAGCTTGCATACCCGTCGTTGCCGGGTTAAGTTTTTTCAATTTTTTTTATGGTCTATGTTGGAGCTAAACTTCAGGCCAATCGGCTCGGTAGTTTCCCCGCGAAAGGGTAACATAGAAGAAGACCTAAGTTTCGAAATCACTTTACCCCCTCCCCTTACTCCCCCACCCTCTCGGGCTACTTGTTAATGGGTCTATGTTGGGGCTGGACCCCCGACGAACATCTATGCCAAATTTCAGGTCAATCGGTTCAGTAGTTCCCCCGCGAAAGAGTAACATAGCGCAAAAACTAAGTTTCGAAATCACTTTACCCCCTCCCCTTACTCCCCCCACCCCTCGCGCTTCTTTTTCGTATGCCTATGTTGGAACCAGAACTACCACAGACACTCATACCAAATTTCAAGTCAATCGGTTCAGCCGTTTTTGCGTGAAAGAGGAACAGACAGACAGACAGACAGACAGACACCAACTCATTTTTATATATTAGTATGATGATTATTCTCATATAGAGTATAGGAAGGTAATGTTGATATATAAAGTAGCTCAAAAGTGGTTATACTTCGTACTACGTACTTCGTATAAGAAGTAAAAATTTAAAATAAAATTTTTATGATTTCTATCAGTTCAAAGGTATACAAACTTTATACAAACCAGTAGATAATTTCGCCAGTAATATTCACGTGGCATTACTTCAATATCCAGCTCTAAGCTGTTTTCATATCCACTTGAAAATTCAGTATATGGACTTAATTATTGTATACTCCGGAACGGGTTCAAAGGATTTTATGGACTTTTTCGATTAAAACGTATGAAATTTTTACAATGTGAGTATTTAAAAATGTTTTCCTTGAAAGTAACGAGAATAAAATGAAGTAAATGTAAATGCTTTGAAGTAAACACGAGCATTCGCTATAGAATGTTATCCAAAGAAATATATTTAAATGGGATGTGATTACTTTCGAAGAGTGTTACTTAGAATATGTATAAAAATGCATCACTTATCACTTATTGAAGTAAATGAGCTAACTTTTCTCCATTTCTATACCATCGTATATTTTGTAGATTGACGCGGCAATTTCATACAAAAGATTTTAGTCTATTGGACCGAAAATATAAATATAAAAGGAGGGAAGAATGTGACAAGTCCTAGAATACGATGAGAATTCCTTTAGGTGTGTAGCTTTTAGTAGCAAAAGCCATTTTATTAATACCTACCTTGTAAAAATGCATTGACAAGAATATTTTATATTAACATCTATGGTGTAAAATGGGAAACGCGCTTCGTATCCATTTTGGAATATATGGTATATGTTGGCTAAACAACGAAAATAAAGGACTCATTTTCTAAATATTTATTTTCTGTTGTCCTGTTCTCATGTTATTCTTGATTTTTTTTGAAAACAAACAGCGATACAAGAATTCATTCTACACACAAGCGTATTATATGGCATCATTTATTCACTAACGCTGCAGTAGAAGAAAATATTTTATGTAAAAAAAAAATGTTTATATTAGTAACAGAGTCACTTTTTCTCTTGATAGACAATAAAATACTTTTCACTCATCGTATATCTACCTATTTATTCATTCTATTTGGTGTATTGTAACGGGCGGATACATGAAAAATTTACAACAAAGCAAAAGACATCCAGAAATGGATACCGTGGAGAAAAGGACCAAAAACAGGATTTCATGAACCAAAACATTAAAAAAAAACATGCAAAATACAAGAAAAAAAAAATCCATATCCATATCTATTTCAATTTTTCAAGTGTACCCAAGGGATTTGTTGGGTATATTGTTAGACGATTTAAATGATGCATCATCCGTATGCGTCCCTTGCGCATAAAATGCATGCATATACAACTATGCATCATCATCGTTATGCTTCCTCTGTTGGTTGTTGGCGGTGTACAGCGTTCGACGAGTACAATATTCATATTTTTGTCTATTCCCAAAGTTGTACAACTTATATGAAAGACGCGAAAAAAAATCCCCCGTTCGTTGGATGAATTGCACAAGGATATCTAGGATATGCTGAAAAAATGATACAGATTTTTTTTTTAATATCCTTGTAGTTTCTGGTCTCGGTGGATGTCTATCCAAATGTTGCTGGTGTATTCTTTGTTGGCATTTCTACTAGAACGTATTATGATGACAAAAAATATGCATTCGGATGGTGTTTTTCATCAATTATTCTCCAATGGGTATTCGAAGTCGAGCAAACGCGATTTTCACAGATTATTTCGATTTTTATCTGTTTTTGTCATTCATTGCTTCTGAATGGAGCTATAAAGTCATTCGGATAGAAAAGCTCTAGAATTTTCCAACAGGTTAGTGGTAATTAGTGGTAATTTGAAGGTTTTGTTTTTATAATTTCTTTCCCTAGACACCGAAGCATACTGAGTGGCAATGAGAAACAATTGTTGTCTGCAAGTTTGAAAAAAAATTGATAGTAACTTTCAGGGTCATTGTAATCTTGTTTATAACATTTTTTTTATACAGTTGACCTTGTATAGTGCCACCCCAGATTGCAGTTAAAAAACTCCAAAAAAATTCAATAGATATCGTGATTAGAATGGCGGATGGAGGGGAGGTGGAATGACCCAATTTGGGCATGAAACAATTTCGATTTATTATTTCCGAGTATATTAAATTTTTGCGCAACATTTTTTAAATATTTTTAATCCCCGAATTTGAGCTTGAAAATAAACCTAGAGTAGTCATATTCGACATGCGAAGATTCTAAGTTTAATCCATGTGAAAATGGCTTCAACAGTTCAGGAGTTTTCTGAACAGAGGTTGACAGAAAAGAGATGAGGTCAATTTTAGTTGGTAAAAGTACTAACATTAATCATTTGTACTTGGGTATGTCAGGCACCTCCAAAAACCCCATTCCCTTCGAAGACGATTTGCCAAATGGTAAAAACCGCATTTTTGCACCTGCATCGGATTAGGAGATAGTGGGAGAGAGTTTTACAGGCAAGAGGTAAGGTTGATTTTAGTAGGCGAAAACTTTTTATGTTCAGAGTTCAACTAAATATCGAAAATGGTGTCCAAATTGCTCCAACCGTTAAGAATATAGCAGGAGAGGGGTATTCCGGCAAGGGGTAGGAACAATATTAGTATTAGTAGACATGTCTGTAAAACAAAGAATAGGATATTTTCTTTCGATTCTTTTGCCTCGTATGAAACCCTTCAACCACTAAATTTTGAATTTTTCACTCGATTGGGGTGAAATTTTTGAGCTGAATAATGAAACTCCCGGACAAGCTCTTCTCATTAACAAAAAAAAAATCCAGATCCTTTTAGCTTTAGTACACTCCTCTAGTATCTCTGGTATATCTAGGTTAAGGTGGCAAGTAAGGAGACCCAAGCTCACCAGTTTTACAATATTTTCATGTAAATGCGGCCTATAGCCTCATCTACACGATCAACCAAAGTAATGGGTCTTTCAACAAGGACATAACAATTTTGTATTTAAATAAAAACACAGAATATTGAGATATCGGGCTGAAATTTATTCCAGGTGTAGTGGACATCTTACATTTAAGTATGAAATTCGATGTCGTTCATATGACCACCGCGAGCACGTTTGATGATTGATTCTTTGGAGACAATTTTCCACCACTCTTCCACACATATCGGCCGGAAAGTTGGCAATTTCGCGTTCGATATTGTTCCTGAGCTCCTCTAACGTTGTTGGCTTGTTGGTATAAACCAACGACTTAACATAACCCCATAAAAAGAAATCCAACGGCGTTAAATCGTATGAGCGAGGTGGCCATTCGACCGGACCATTTCTCGAGATTACAGGCTTGCGACCACCGACTCAGAATTTCGGTAGTAACTTTTAATAATTTCCAAACGTTGCTCGTTCGTGAACTTCACCATGATAAAAATGTAAACCTTGACTGACGTTTTAGCATTGCCAGATCATAAAAAAAGTTTTAGGGTGCGTTTTTATTAAAATACAAAATTGTTATGTCCTTGTTGAAAGACCCGATACTAAAAAAAGGTTGATCGTCAATGGTTGAACAGCGTTTTAATGTGTTTTTCATTATTTTCAATTATTATTTGGAATCCAAGGCCGAGTTAATACCCGAGCAACCGTCAACGTGTTGATGATTGACGGTCAACGGTTTTTTGGTGGATTCGGCATAACAAAAATCCGGTTTTACACATTATCACACACTCGAAATCAGACGTTTTTTTCGTGTCAAAATCGGCAGTTTTGGTCCTCCTACAAGGAAAATAGTTTTTTGCTACTATCTTTGAAATATTCATCAATCTAGAATTGCTTTACCAAATTATGTACGGAAACGTTAACAGAAAGAAATTTTCAGAAATCAATAAACTTTTTTATTCAATAACTCGTACACGCAAAAAAATTCTCCAAAACTATTAAAAAAAAACCAAACAAATGACAGCACCGAAAATAACAATTATTTCGATTTCCGTGCCAAGATAAGTTCGTACAACATTTCATCCCTTCTGCTTCTTAGTGAAAATTTCCTTCAACATAAGGTAAAACAAAAAAAAAAGAGTTTTTTTTTTCGTAAACAAAACCCCTTACAATCACAGCGAATACAATAAAATCCTGGCAAAAGTATTGGAAATTCGGGGCAAAAAAAAATGCTGAATTTCCTTTATTATTGCGAAAAAAAGCTCTAATATAATACCATTGGCACCAATAATAATCCCAATACATGAGAGGCACAAAACTGAAGACTTGGAATTGAAAAAGGAATCAACCTTCTTCCCTTATTAAGAAGTAATAAAAGTTATAGAAAAACGCGATCATACATGCAATCAACGACAGTAAAGAAAGTCACAGAGGCAAATCGTTCGATGGGAACCAGAAGACGATATAAGAAGAAAAAAATATCGAAATAAAAGAAGTTATAGGTAGGTATTATAACCCACCATTCATTCATTATATTGGTTACTAATAAAAATCACTTTGCCGCTATTTATGACTTGATTAGTTCAATTTGAACGTGATGGACATGAGATTCATGTTTCGTGAATTCAAGCCATGGGGACGGGACTCAACATTCAGACCAAGTTTGAAATTCTGTTTTTTTTTCAGGAGTAAAGGAATATACCTACAAATCCACGATTTAATGAAGAAGAATGACGGAGAAAATCCAATGTCGAGAAGGTGATGAGTTGAAAATATAAGAAATTTGCCTTTTGCATGTCACACACGACTAAAAAAGCATGCAAAAGAAATCAAATGAAAGTACTTTTTTGATATATTTTTTCCTCATTTTGAATTTAGAAATTGGAGTAACATTTCCCATTTTTAGGGAATGGGGATGACATGGGCCGGTCCTCATTCCGATATTTTCCAATTTCCAATTATCCTCACATCTTCGGAATTTGTGGGTTTGAAATCGAAGTTACTCAAACGGATTTTTTTTTGCAATGCGGTAGTGGATTTTTTTATGTTAACCGAAATGTCGAAAAATCGAATTCTGGAGGCTGTGAAAAGGTTCAATGTTAAATATTGTCCCAGTAATTGAACAACCCTTATCAAATATTTGTCGAGATTCTGTTTTTCATGAGGTCACTGGCATTATTGGGTATATTTGTAAATTTTTGGGTTTTTGGGATTCCCTTCCGATATGTTTGCTCCATTCCAGGACAGATTTTGTGTACTTAACTTCTGACCTGTTTTCTGATAAATGGAATTCAAAATTTACATTGGGTCGCCTCTGATCCTAGTCAATCTATATCAGGGAATTTTTTGGTGATAACCAAAATGAAATGAAATGAAAGGTCTGGGGGGTTGTTTTAAGTGTGTGTTAAAAGGTTTAATTCGGGATTAAAATGTTCGATGAATCTTTTCTGTCGCGTTTGGTAACGAGGTAATTATCTAATTAATCAATATTTGCCGGAAACATTACAGGGATTCTTTTTCTTTTTGAAAATCGACTTTAACCCTAAAAGACTCGAGCCATTTTTACCACATAAAAGCACCATTTGTGCCTTTCAGGCACACGCTCGTTATTTTGAAAACGGCTCGACCGATTTTGATGAAATTTATAATGTTCAGGATTTCGGGGACGCAAAAACGATTGAGCTAGGCTTCAAGTGTGTCAAAATTTATTTAGGTTTTGTAAGGATAACGCGAACATCCTTTTTCCCGTTTTTTTTTCGGGAAAAATTACATTAGGGCGTTTTATAGGCCGCTAATCACAAATCTGATATTTAAATTTCGTTATTTTGGTCCCAATGACCTTTAAGGATAACATGTACAGTACATCCTGTGTTCAATTTTTTGAGGCAAAAAGCGACTCTGCGTTATTTTTAATGCCTATGATGTAAAGTCTGATAAAAAAAATTTTTATTTGAAATTTCGAAAAAAATATGGAAAAAAGGATATTTCCTTATAGGTCCTTGGGACCAAAATAACGAAATTTGAACATCAGATTTGTGTTTAGTGGCCCCTAAAACACCCTAAAGGTGCCGCTCCACATGAGAGTAAATACGCGAGTAACTCTCAAAAACTCTCGAGAGTTACTCGCAGGTTGTCCATTTGAGAGTTAATTTCGGAGATTTTTCTCTTTTCAAGACCAATAGGGTAAAGTCGGGTGAAATGGAACAGAAGGTGAAATGGAACACCCCCACTATTTCGCACTTGTCAAACATAATTGCTATTGCTGTCGGCAACAGTTTGTTTAGTATATCAGAAAACCTCGACGCGTTAAGGTATCGTCCCGCTGCATACGTTTGTTTATTTTTTATAAGCAAAAAACAAAAAAAAAATATCGTTTTTGTGGTAAAACTTTTTTTGTGGATTTTTTAGATTTAATTTTCTTGGTAAGTATTTGGCGGAGTGATTGTGTGGGTACATCAAAATGCACAGTTAGATTCACACTACGTAAATTTATTGATAAAAGCAGCAAGTCGAGACATGTTAGTTTCTGATTTACAGTAATGTCAAATGCAACCAAAAGGGTGAAATATAAATATTGGAGCCTATAAAACAAAAAAAAAAATCTAAAAAATCTTAACCGCGGAAGACAGCTTCCCAAAAATATGAAGACTCGGAAGAAGAAAGGGACGAAATAATTTATATGAGCGAGTCTGATGGACCTGAAGATTTCGGAAAAACAATTATGTAGGATGTGGGGAGGAGTACATGAAAACGCAAAAAAAGACGACTGCCTTCAATGTGTCATCTGTAATTTGTGGTCGCACGAGTCCTGCGCGTCATTTGCAATGACTTGCAATAAATGCGGCAATAAAAATTTGAATAAAAAGTAGTGTTCCATTTCACCTTATGGTAAGTTCCATTTCACCCGACCATGGAGGACAAATGGAACATTTGATGTTTTTTTTTTAAATTAAAAAAAAATATTGAATTAACCTTTTTTTTATGCCAGAGTTCTGATTTTATTTTTACGTTTGTAATAAAGAATGATTTTATTTTTGTTTCGTTTAAAAAGCTCTTATTTCCCGAGATATTTCAAAAATAAAAAAGGGTGTTCCATTCACCCGACTTTACCCTATCTTGATTTTTTTGACATCTTGCTTTGGCGAATTTCGAGAGCTACTAGCGAAATTCAAACGTCATTCGTTCAAAACTCTCTTCAAAACTTTCTAGTCGACACGCATCCACTGAACTCTCAGCGAGCAACTGATAGTTCAGTGGGTGCGTGTCGACTAGAGATTAGAATCACTTGTGACAGCTCGCAGACACTAGCACGCGAGTTTCTGCGAACGACTCTCAGATACGTGTCCTTTTGCGAGTAGCTGCTATCGAGAGGTTCTCGCCGGCATTTACTCTCATGTGGAGCGGCACTTTAATGTAATTTTTCCCCAAAAAAAATGTAAAAAGAATATTCGCGTTATTCTTACAGAACCTAAACGAATTTCGACATACTTGAAACCTAGCTCAATCGCTTTCACGTCAATTACAACCTGAAAATTATAAATTTTATGGAAATCGGCCGAGTCGTTTACAAAATGCCTAAGAAGCACACGTCGTGTTGTTACGCAATGAAAAATTGGAAAAGGTCTCTATTTAAGAAAAAGGGCGAGAAATACAATTTTTTTTGCGGTTCTTCAGGCAAATGCAAAATTATAGAATAGAAACATTTGCAAAGCTGTAAGACATCTAAAAATATCGTGTTTGAAAGTGAGATGTGCGTCTGAAACACACCTCGGGCCTTTTAGGGTTAACAAATCAAATGAAACTGTGGTAATTTTTACAATCTCTTATTTAGTTTTACTTGCAATACGCAGAGAAAAAAAATACACGCAGGGAAAAAAAATAGTGAATCAAGTATTTTATAATAGGGAATCTAGGCTATAACTACAATTACAATAATATTACAATATTATATTGTAATTTTTTAATTGTAATTTCAATTACACAAATAGTCAATTTAACCGTAAAATAGTAAATTTTACTACTTAATCTTAAGTTACTTAATTTTAACTAGTCGAATTTATTAAAAAAATAGTCCCTTTTAATTATTTTTGTAATTGAAATGAATTACACTCAGAAAAATTGAGGCTAACTCGACGACCTACATACGGCGTAATTGGCCTCGGGCAGGCGCGCGTTCGCCTGCATGTGGGCAAGTAAAACTGAGTTGACCTGTGGTCGGAGAAATTCTGAAATTAAGCCACCAGCAGGTGAAGTAGGGCATTGGGAGCTGCACGAGTTGACCTTAGATAGGTTAACTCTGACCGCTAGCTGGCTTACAGAAACCTCTGTAAGGTCAGAGTTAACCTGACAAAAAATTGACCTGAACCTTTTTCTGAATGTATTTTAGTTATAGTCCCGATTTCCATTACAAAATAGTTACATTAACTATTTTTTCTATGCAGGAAAAGTATGAAAATCGGCTTTTAGAAAAAATAGAAAATGAGATAGTGTAGATGGCATGTTAAGGGAAATATTATATTTTAGAAATAATTTCTTTATTATCTGAATTTCTGTATTTAGATTTCCTCTTTCAACATGGTAAAGAAAAAAAGTAAAGTGAAAAGCAAATGAAAAATAGTATCAAATAAGTCGATGACAGACCCAACCCACATATCCCCACATAAAATTCGATTAAAACGACATAATTAACAAACTGGGTTATAACTAATTAGTATCAAACATTCGATATTGGTATTTTGACTTTTATCTACTCATATAGACATGTGAGCTACCATCATTAAATTTGACAGAACACGAAAAGTCTTGAAGCTCCAACGACTTCAGTCGGTGGTGTCTATTTTTCATTGGTTTTCGGGGTATTTTCCTTTATAAAATATGGTTCGGTGAAAATCTTGATATATATATGCTTGTATATATCATAATCTTACGAATCAAACCCTCCTCGCTTTTCCAAACGTGTCCCGTTGACAGTTTACCTTGGATCCAATGAAGGGGGATGAGAGTTTTATGCTGGAAATGATTTTCATATTCCAACCACCCGTTATGCTTAACCATTGACTGTTTTGCGGGAGCGTTTTCGCGAAATATGTAGAATTTCACCCATAGTCGTATGCGAGGGGAAAACCTATTGCAGTCAAATATGACAAAATCGAAACAAATGATGTATCCTGGCTTATTGACTTCCTTCTTCTGTGAACGTAAATAAATGCCAAAAAGCGGGCACTGAGGTGGTGCTTTTGGAAAGTTTTCGTTTTTGGTATTTTATTCTTTTATTGATTTCTTAACATACATGATGAATATATGATAACCACAAAAGTCATGTTTATACGGCAATAATATTCAATCAAAATGATATATTGAAACCCTATCAGAATTTTCAATGTTCATTTTGTATTAGTTTTATATTAATCATTTAAGGGTTCCTAATATTGGAATGTTTTGGGAAATGATAATGCTGGGGATATCACATTTTGACTAATTGCCATGTAAGTTGATCCAATACACGCAAATCAAATGAAAATATGGCCATATTTCCATCAGCAGAAGAAACCGCAAAAATTTCTTGTCTATAGGAAATCAACATATTTCAATTATCGTATTTTTCCATGATTCCTTCAAGTGTGGTAGGGAAATTTTCGTTCACTTGGAGAATTTCTTTGGCAGGGATGAAATTTTCTAATGTTGAACAAAATTTATCCCTATTTTTGGTATACGTACGTGTCTATAACGATAATAAATTGATGGTTTTTCCAAGTGGAGATGAAACGTTTAAAGGGTATCGATTGTCTTATTATAAAATTTAATATCTTATGACACGAAGATCTACATCGATTTATGAGTAAAAGTAGATATTAAATTCTTGTATAAAATTTACATCAATGTCAATAGAGTTTAACATGATTGGCAGTAATTTTGAGAAATTAGGGGGCTGCCAAAAGAGTTTATTCAGAGCAGTTGGGTGGGGAGGGTTGAAATTTGGCAAGTTTGCGACTGTTTTTATACTCTTTATTATGAAAATAATGTAGGATTATATTAGATTTAGTATATCGTTTGTAAAAACAAACCAATCGTTGAACAAAAAAAAATTAATTACACCACGAGATTATTGACCAAATATTTTGAATCCCGACTGTTTGTCTGTCGGTCTGTCTGTCCGTGAACACGATAACTTTTAAACGAATTGAGCTAGAAACTTACAATTTGATACAGATAAAGGAGGATCTCCATTACCATGACTTCTGTAACTGCAAAAAAATGCAGAAAACTAGAGCAAGATAGACTTATATAGATCTAACTAGGAATGACTGAATGCAAGTATAAACGCTTTCCTTTCCAGTTTAACAACTTTATAGCAATCATATCAAACCTTTTGCTATGAACATAAGGTTCTAATTAGCATAGAAATAAAGCTATACAGCTGCATGTGTGTGTTTGAACTACATGAAAAATGACAGCTACGCTATAATAGCACTTTGTATGTGCCTGTGCTCACTATTCACTTACAGGGACAATGTGTGATTGTAGTAGAAATCGCTATAAAAAAGTTCAAGTCCGTCAACTGCAACCATAAAATCGCCATAAAAAAAGAGGGGAAATTATTTTTGCAGTTGCCGACAAATTTTTGCAGTTGATTCTTATCTCCCTTTCTCGCCAAGGTATCTTCACATAAATGTGTCTCTATTTTTTTGCAGTTGGGAAAAGTCATGGTAATGGAGGGCCAACTTTACTCGTCCATTCAAATGCAATCCATACCAATTCTTTCTTACTCATCCATTCAAATGACAGTTTCGAAAACTAAGTGTCATAACAACAAATGGGCAAAAATTGTTATAGACAAAAATTGTTTAGAATAAGATTTTTCATAACACATGCATCGAAAATATGCCTTTCTATGCTACCGTAGCGGGACGAAAGTTGCGTTTTCGGCCCTAGGGGCAAAAGTACGATCAGCTGACCGAAAGTGTTTTCGCGACGTGTTTCTCGTACCACAGAATACCACAAAATACAGAAGACAAACTTCATAGACAGAAAACACTAGAGTAAGCAGTACAGCCATATATGCTTCTAACCGAAAATTTGTGAATAAAACTGAACGAGTGTGAAGTTAGCTGCACGAGCGAAGTGTGATTTAGTTGAGCATTGTCGATTTCCATTTTTTATGTTGATTTTTTTATTTCAGAGGCGAGAAAAACTGAAACAGCTGATCAGCATTTTTGCATTTCACGTTGAATTTTGCGTTTTTGATTTTTTATTTCAGAGGAGAGAAATTTAAAAATTAAAATCTGTTTTGACCAACATTTCTTAGTAATAAAACGAATTTATAGAATATACTTGTTTTGTTTCTTTCAAAAGTTTACTTCTGCTGAAGTCAGGGGGCTCCGCCCCCCAAACCCCCTTTTGCGTTACTCTCCAATACGAAAATCGCATTTAAATGGCATCTCAAGTCATATTTTCAATGAGTTTGTTATGAAAAATTGTATACGCAACTCGGAGCGAGTCAACGATTTCACCCCTCGAGTCAATGACTTTCGCCCCTTGTTGGCTAATATACTACTACATAATTCTTCCATACATTAAAAATCAATCGGAACACTCACACTTTTTTTTCTTACTCTGCAAAAAATTCCTTGGATTGTGCATTTTTTTCTTAATTTTTTCGTAATTTTTTAATTTGTTGCAGGAGGCGCAAAAATTGCTACACTGTAGAATTTTTCGTTAGAAATTTTTCTGATATTTTAGTAATATTTTCTATGGCGGAATTTGTTTTCTGATTTTCAAAAAAAAATTAAGTTATGAGAATTAAAAATCGGACTTTTTAGGTCCCAAACATTTGATTTGGAAAGAATTGTGGAACGTTTCTTAAAATTGAGAAATACCATTGCAAAAATTATTTAGACTACAAAACAATAACCTTTGATGATCTTTGAAACAGATATACGGAATTTTTTCTGAAATATTTTCTGCTATTGGCTATGAATTAATTAAAAATTTGTTTAGTTTTCTTATCGTATAAAACTTGGATTATTTCAACCTGTAACTACCCTAACCGAAAAACCCAAGTGGTTTGCTGCCAATTCCACCCACGTCTGCCTTCTAATGATGCCAAAAACAATGAATCGCAACGAATTTGAGAATCCTTGAAATCATAAGAATAAATACAAGATTTTAGATGTGATAGAATCGTGGTTTGACATGAAATTGAGATGGTGGTACTGGATGACACCATGCTTTATCGGGATGGATGTTCCACTGATATGGAAACGGAAACAAAACGAAAATTGCTGTTTGGTTATGGTTTTGATTTATCGCTTTAAAGACACGACTCTAAATTAATGAATCGAATCGTTTCAAATGAAAGTTACATCTATCTATCTATACGGATACGCGTTTGACTCGACTGAAGAAGATTTTCATCCCTTTTGCGTGTGGGATATGGAGAGTGGGTATTTTGAAAATCGAAAGGAATCGAAAGCATTTTAGAGCGGATGGGGGTTAGTAGCTATACTATAGGTAAATATAATGGGGGTTTGTTTTCGGTGTGGAACTGTGTACAGCTTTAGTTAATAAGTAATTTATTGATTTGTGTATTTCATTTATAATTGGAGATGGTTTCAGTTCGAATTGCTAGAAAGCAAATTTCCTAACCTATCCGCCAATGTTTGGGGGTTTGAAGGTGGAGGATATGCGTTAGGATTAAGTGGTGAAGATGAATACAAGTTGAAGTCGGATGATAGATATGATGGTTTGAATCAGGATCCGATACGAGCATACGATATACAAATAACAGTCAAATACAATACAATTTTAATTGGAATGGGAAAATCAAATGAACGGAAGAAATGTAGAGGGATGTTGGCAAGTGAATGTTAGTATTGGGTTGAAGAGGTAAAAGAACCAGTACCAAAGTGGGGACATTGATTACAATCTATACGTACGCAAATAATGATTATTGTAAAGGTAAAAGGAAGGCACCTAGGTTGGCATTCCTAATGAACTTATAGATAAGATTCATCAATTTCCTTGTCTTTATACCAGTTACCATCCTAACCCCATCGTTTGATAGACTATGACTGCTATTTCCGCGGAAAGACAATTATTAATTATGCAAATAATCAAAATTTTCTTATATTTGTCTTTGTTTGCAATACAAAGAGATTTACACAAATGAAAATGAATTAATTTTTACAACAAACATGGAAAGACATGATTTTTTTTCATTTGTAAACAATAAATTTTTTTTTTGGGAAAACCCGCTTAAAAGTTAGAACTTTTTAATAAAAAAATCCGATTAAAAATTTTGCAGTAGAAATTTTCTTAAAAATAATATTAGAAAACAAGAATGTGGACTCGTCGTTGCTGCGTTAAAGTATTTTGTAAACGTTTAAGAAATACGGAAAATATTCCAGAAATTATTCATCTCTATTCTGGAATCCGAAGTTAAATCGTAAAACCAAACTGAGTCGATTCGATTTACCACTGAATTGGTATTCTGTTATTCAGAAATTTGTAAGGAGCAATTCTATCCTTAAAACGTTACTAGATTATACGCAATCGAACAGAAGTGAAACGCAGCGGATTTAAGAATATAAATTTGGGGGAAAATGGAACAAACTTAACGCTATTTTGGATTCCAGAATAGGCATGGTTACAACTTTTGAGAAAAAAGGTTAAGGATTAGAGAACCTTCCGGTTAAAAATTAAAAATTTTGACATTAAATTTATATTTGCGTTATCCTTACAACATTGTAACGAATTTTCCGGAAAATTAAGTGCTAGTGTAGTCTAGAGATGTCAAAATTTTGAAAAAAAACCGGTTTTCGGTTAAACCGGTTTTTAAGACTTCGGTTTAAACCGGGCCGGTTTAACCGGGTCCAAAAAACCGGTTATTGAAACACCGAAAAACCGTTTTGTTCAAATTGGGTAGGTTAGGTCTTAAACACAACAAATACACTATAATACAAACAAGAGACGTGAAATGCTACATAATCCAGTAAGAGGCCATAAATGGCACAATATAATATTGTATTTGGTCTAGAGTGGCTAAAAAGAAGTTTTTCTAAGAATCCAGTTGCACGAAAATTGGTTTAAAATTATTTTTTCGTACAAAAAAAATGATCGGTGCTTTTCAACGGTTTTTGGCTTTAAAAAAAACACCGGGTATAACCGTGCAAAAAAAAAAACACCGAAAAACCGGTTAACCGAAGCAAAAACATCGGGTAACCGGTTTAACCGGTTCTTTTTTGACATCCCTAGTGTAGTCGTCTTTTTGCCCCTTGAAAATAGTTTTTAAGAATTTCGGAGCTTTTTTTAAAATACTTTTACGGTGTAAAATTCGCCCTATTTTAGGTTGAGTTTACAGTAGTGTGACGATGCGTGGTACTAAACTTCCAAAAAACGTGGAAAAGTGTAACGTCAGCAAATCGCGTCTGAAAAGCCTAATTAGCGTGACATATTTTATGGATAGCCTTTTAAGATATCTTCGCGCTCGTTTTTAGTAGACCGATTCACTTCTCTGGTACACAGGTTCTCTACTCATTGAGTATAGGTTCTCTACTCATCAATTGTAGTGGAAATCAATTTTATGTCGTGATATTTTGTATACTTCGAGTCTTTGAAAGCAGGTAGCGGAAGTAAAAATCGCGAGTTTTTAGATTTCTGTGTAAACCTATATAATAGCATTCGATTAAAAAAATAGAATCAATAAATCGATTCGGCGGAAAAACATGATGAAAAATCATATTTTTTTTTATAGATAAAATTTGTGGTGAGAGGCAAAGTTCCATCTAAATAAGGATCTTTTTGGACAAAATAAAGTAAAAATTTTCCATCAATAGCGTTTTTTGGACTCTCTAAACCCATTAACTAGGTTCAATCTAGAAATTCTCATTTATTAGCGCAGCACGTAAAATGGTTTTAATTTTTAAAAGGCTTTACATCCCTTAGGTAATCCTTTGAACCACAAAAGTGTGACACACACAATGACAGTCGAAAAAGATAAAATATTGAAAATTTCGACTTTGCACACGCAGTCTTTGTCATGTTTGTGCGTATGTAACAAAAGCAATCAAGCAAAAGCAACTGAACCCTATTTCCTTTTTCAAAAACCATCACTCCTTACCCGCAAAAATAATAAAATTTTGCCTTTTTTGTCGACTGACCATCATCTAATAACGTTCGGATCCCTCGTAGACAAGGGATAGAAATCATCTCTTTAGGATATCACTTTATATCCCTAATTCTTATCGGTCTGTTCACTCCAAACTCACTCTACGATGAACATGGCAATAACTCGAGAGTAAAATTAGGGGGAGTCTGATAGTCATACATAGAGTAAAATTTTGGAGGTCCATTTTCACAAAGCATACCTCGACCCATTTTTTCAAATTTCAGTTGAATGATGAAAAACAACAAATGAAAGATGGAGAAAGGTATCCACTTTTAAAATAATAGCTAACGTTTTCATACCAACGGAATTTTAAAATAGCCAGTGACCACATAGGACATTTAACCAAAAAAATTAGAAAATCAAAAGAGGGTAAACGATGCCGACGCCGACGTCTAAATTTATATTTTTGTAAGAGAGATAGAGTAAAGTTTCACACCTCCAAGACTTATATGAAGCTGTTCCATATGAGTAAAAGGTCTATTATTTGGTGTAGGCTTTCCTTTGAAATAAATGAAATTTTCGGTACACTTGAAAAAATTTGTGCATGTTTTATATTTTCAAGGTCAGCGTTTGGTGTTCGCTTTTTGAAGTTCTGTGATCATCTAAGGACGTGTGCAAAACGATCTAATTGCATGCTAATTCCAGTTCTAATTCCAACAGGCTTGGTGGCTCGGTGGTACCCTTACAGGCTTGGTGGTACACGAGATGTACCACCTTTTTCGTCACAAATACTGCACGGTGGTACCACTGAGTATATCCTCTTGCATTGCTGCATGAAACTTTGAAATAGTATCAGTAAAAAAAAACTTTAAAAAAATCAAAAAAAAAAAATCGAAAATTTTTTTTTCTAAAGGTGCTGCTCCACATGAGAGATCTCGCGAGATTCTCTCGACATTTCTTGATAACAGCTACTCGCAAATGTACATGTCTCTGAGAGTCGCTCGCAGAAACTCGCGAGCTAGTTTCTGCGAGCTGTCAAAAGCGATTCTACTCTCTAGTCGACACGCACCCACTGAACTCTCGAAGAGTAGCTCGCCAGATACGAACGGCGTTTGAATTTCGCTAGAAGCTCTCGAGAACTCGCCCAAGCAAGATGTCAAAAAAATCAAGATATTGGTCACCGGAGGAGATTAAAAAGTTAATCGAACTGTATGAGGTGAACGAAATTCGGTGGAATGTTAAATGTGACGAATACCGTTCTCTCAATTTTGACAACCGGTCCGACAATTTTAATTAAAAACTCTATTTCCGAACTTGTTAACCTACAAAAATTTCTTAATTGTTGCGTGTCTTCAATTTGCAATTCTCTTATTAAATTTTTCCTAGCACCAGGACTTAACCCAGCACTTTTTTTTTGCTGATTTTGTTTGTCTCTTATTATTAATTAGCAACTTCCCAGTAGTGCGATGACATTTCGATTACTTTCCACTTTCAGTCGTGCATCACTCTCAAATGAACAGGGTCTGGAGAGTTTTCGCGAAAGTGCTTTCCGCTAGAAACTCGCCGAGAGCTCGCGATAGAAAAATCGCCGAAATTAACTCTCAAATGGACAACCTCCTGCGAGTAACTCTTGAGAGTTTTTGAGAGTTACTCGCCTATTTACTCTCGTGTGGACCGGCACCTTAAGGTTAAAGCGATTGATGTACAGACTTGAAATTTGTATTTTTTTTTGTAATTTATTAAAGTGTAATACGTTTCGAAGTCAGAATGACTGTCTAATGTTCAAATTGACATTACAATGATGTCGAGTCCTATTAATTGATATGATTGGGATATATGACAATTTATCACACATACATTTCAATTTCGATATTTTTCTGTGATGTGCATACCGTGGCCATGAATTCTAATTATTCATTTATGGTTGACGTCCTAATGTCGAAAAATGTGGATCATCTCCTTCTACGTAATAGCGTAAATATATTTCAATTATATTTCCTTGCTTTTTTGTGAGGATTTTATTCTTCTTTTTTTTTCATTGACTACATATGTATTTATGCTGTCCGTTTTTATACTTCATCCTCTAGGACTCGAGATTTACATCCAGTTCACTTCTATATCGGGAGTTTATACTCTGTTAAGCATTACTTACTCATGACCGTAGGACTCGGATGGCCATTCTCTATGTCGCGTAAGATTAAATTTTTAGGTTCTGCTGCTATTTACCGAAGTCATCATCCATTATTTGATTTATCTGATGTCGTTATTATCTCCTTTTCAGTTTTGAGCAATTTTTTCTTTGTTTTCCGCAGTGCAAAAAAACGAGTCGAAATTTCTGTATTGCTGTAGGAGTAGGTACTGGTTATGGAATATCTATGACGGTTGTCTATATGGAGTTATATTAATGGGTTTCGCGAATTTTTTTACCCTTGGTCCAAGGCACAAGAAGGATCCTTTTGTGTGGACATGGAAAACCTCTCATCGAAGTTAACCGAGAGATATTACCTGATGGCTACTGCGTATTCGTTCAAATTCATTCGTTTGGCTATTGCCATTAAACGGGGAAAAATTTTCTTCCGAAGGAAGGCTCCTTTCTCTCTAAAAGCAATCGTCATCATCATCAACGTTGTCATTATGATTGGTAACCTCATCTACCCCATTATCCTTTTGTGGAATACATTTTTGCAAAAATATCTACAAAAAATGTTCCAAATACCTCTTCTTTGCATAAAATCGGCGAGCAAGTGATGTGAATAGAGTGAAAGAAATAAAAATTCTGATTCTAAAATATAAAAAAAAATCTACTTTATTGTGACCGGAATAGCTTCCTTCCTTTCTTCGTCTCATTTCTAGCTGGTTGCCTGCGTATTCGTTTAACTCTGCGTAATATGGTAGGCAGGCGGGTATACGTGTATATAGAAAGTGATGCTTCAATTGCTTTTATAAATATAAAGGTATTTCATACAGAATCGTTATCCTCGTCTATCATATCAAGTGGAATATCCTCGATTTTTTTTCCTCGTTCCACTCGCTGGAAAAAAAACTCAATCTACATCCTTTTGCCTTATCTCTTAATAGAAGGACAAACAGTCATAGACATTGGAAATAAACAAATAAACAAACTAAAAAAAATGTATCTATTTCGAAATATGGTTCGCTTTTTCTGATATCTATTCCACTTGGATATATTCGAATCATACCGACGACCGCGAGATTTATCAGATTCACCAGCCGAAAAGGAAATCATTGCTTTAGCTTTGGCTTTCTAAATGATTACCAGAATAGATACAGGAGAAGGATACCAATCCCTTTGAGGAGACACCATCATCATCATCATCATAGGATGCATGTCGTTGGCAGAGTAGAATTTTTGTCGGATTTGGGACAAAAACGTAGGATATGACTACGTGGCATTGGCGACTATGAAAGGAGACTCACTCAGAGTCAATAGATTGTGAGATTTCGAGAATGCTATATACTTATAGCAACATAGGAAGCATAGCGAATAACAAGGATATAACCAACCTATACTCTATTTGTGGTGGAAGTGATCTAGAAAAGCCCGATTTCATAACGGTCTACTAAATCCAATGAATTATTACAAACTTTATTATATTCGAATAATAACTATTTCAAAAAAGTTTTACGATTTTTTGTTTTTGTTTTGTAATTCGATTTTTGGAGACTACAAGGATTATAATTTCACATTTTTCGACATTTAGGACCTGTTTCACCACTGTTGAATAAGTTTTATCTAGTAAATAAATATCTGTCATATATCTTATGTCTACCACACAAGGTCGCTGAAATGTACTTAGCACTAGATAAAAGTTATCCAGCAGTGGTGAAACAGGCCCTTGGAAAATGTGAAATTTTCCTAGCTGTATTGAAAAACGTGCTGAAAATTGGAAAAACGTTTGTGTCACTTGTAAATTGTGAAGGAATTTAAAAAAGTTGTGACTTTAAAATTTTTTTTTCTCAGCATAACAAAAAATAACAAAATTTCAAATCTTAAATGTCGAGCGTAGTCCAAGTGGTAAAGTACTTGGTCCGTGATCTGGAGGTCGGTGGTTCAATTCCCGACTGTCGCACGCTGTGTTTCAAGTCCACTCAATTTGCATTACGAAATGAGTAGTGATAGTTGCCGCTTGTTATTAACGACATCATCGGTCTAGATTGCTATCACCGCCTCTGCTGTTGATGGGTCGTAACGTAAAAAAACTTTATAAATGTTGTAATTTTTCCATGGTTCGCAATTCATGTAAAACTGTAGGTGCGATGCAGGGCAGAAATTGTTATGAAACCTCAATTTAGGAGGCCCAGGCTCTTCGAGAGCTGTAGTGCCGAGGATGATGATTAGATATAAATTGCGATTTTTTTCATGGCCTGCAGTTAAAACGGCACTTGCACACAAAGTTTTTCCGAGTATTTTTTCCCAAGATATCAAAAGAATTCTGACAAATACAGTCTCCAAGGGAAATTTCAATGGCAGGCCATGAAAAAATCGCAATTTAAGTCTAATCGAGACACGGTTTAATATGAAAAAAAAATAAACTAACTTTGCAACAGAAAAGTGTCTTGTAGACATTTGAAAAAAACGTGCTCTTGATATAAGAGTATTTTTTTTTGTGATTTGGAGTAGCAGCTGAGCCCGAAAATGGCAGTGGTTTAGCTGGATTAGATCTATTTTGACAAAATTACCCAAAAAAAAACTAATATCGAGCGCACAAAAATTGTTTGGTTTTGTCGGCCTGTGTCTCTAGAATGAGTAGAAAAACACAAAAAATTGTTAAAAAAAAGGCGTAAACATTTCTTTTTTAAATATTGGCGATCTAAATGTACTCAAAAGAAAAATATGTTTTTGTTGCGTTTTAATTTTCTAACATATTTTAAGCTAGGTGCTCCACCCCGATCCGTCCGCGGTTCATTCACGCCCAGGAAAGGGGTTTATAGGAAAGGGGTGGATTTGAATTTAGTTGGCAACATTTTTCCTGATTAACGACCTGCCCAATAGTGAAACCCGCATCAAAATCCATTCAGTAATTTAGAAGATAGAAGGAGAGGGGGTTTACGGGAATGGAGTGGGTTTGGATCCAGTTGGGAACATTTTTTTCTGATGAACGACATATCCAATAGTGAAAACCGCATCAAAATCTATTCAGTAGTTTAGAAGATAGCAGAAGAGGGGTTCAGAGCGGAGAGGAATATTTGTCAACCGCAAAGCTAATCAATAGGAGTATCTAGTACCCCTATGTCAATTTGCAGATAATTCGGTCCAGTGCTTTATGCTTCAAATAACTTAAAAACAGGATTGTGGTGAGGATAAATGATTGTGGGGGAAAACGTGGGGGGAAAAATAGAAACAAATCGAGATTAGAAACAGTTTTAGGTCTTCTTTTCGACAAAATTTTTCCACACAACATTAAAACATTGTGAATTTGAAGAATTTTGTTTTCGTTGGTTTGACTTTTGAAGGCCACAAAACCGGCTAATGTAATGGTTGACAAAAATATCTTTCCAATCCCCTTCACTCCCATTTTTTTTTGGCGATTTTTCGCATGCACTTTAGTACCGCCATCGGACACTATCGAAGAACTCCACCCCCATAAAGGACATGTGGTTTCATAGTTTTGGCACCGATACAAGCTGCAATATTTCTTACATAAAAAAAATTCCCTTATGGTGTCAAATTTCGATTATAAAACAGGATTTAGGTCTATGAGACACATGCCAGGAACAGAAGTATTTATGCAATAGTACACCTTATGTCGATAAAAATTTTCAATACACACAAAAATGCCCGAAATTAATCTGTATTGGTCTTTTTTGTTTAACTAAAATATGAAACAAATATTGTGTACAGTAAAATTGATATTTTTGAGTCATTGTGTGTGTTAGTCCATATTGGAATTTTCATATTTTCAAATTTTATGTTTTCGTTTCGATTCAGTCATATGTGAATGGTGGCCGACTCTCATTAACCCTTTGCGGTTCATGTCTCTGTTTAATCTTTCATTAGCTCCTTTTTGCTCAGCCAGACAATATGAGAGGATTTTCTTCCCTTCGCAAAACTTTTAAATTGGCAAAATACAAACCCAAAATGATCCCCACATACCACCGAAAGGGTAAAGGAAATCAGTCTATGTCCAACGTCAAAAATTTTATTCAATAGAAATTATTTTCCATTAATTTATTTGAGAATTTTAAATTTGCTTATAGCTTCTTGCTGTATGCAAAACTCCACTAAAATTTTGTTTATCAATTAATGTTTTTGTATAGCAGCTAAAGAAGACGACCGCGGGCGGTTTTTTCTCAACCCCTTATTCATTCTGCCGCAGTCACAGCAGTCACTTGTAGTAACCAACACACATGCCAATTTATGGATATTAGAAAATTTTCTACATAACAATAATTTATGATATATACAGAAATCAACTCACAGACATCTCATCTAATCTACATATGGGCCCCAACCCCTTTGATTGCTTGATTTTTGGTATATCTCTCCACTGCTGTAAAACGCCGTCCTCATTGTCTTGTGTTCTTAACGGGCATCACACCCTTTACTTTTCCTCCTGTCCTGCCCATTGGAACCAAACATTTCGTGTATATGAATAAGTAAAAAGGGTTGATTTTCGTTTTGTAGCGACGCCGACGATTATTTTATCTATCGTTTTCGTTAGACTCTTATGTTGGGGATGGTTGAGAGCGAAAAAGGGTTGATTTGGGTGGATATTTTGAAGCGAGGATAGCCAGAATATGAGAAGAAGATCGAGCAGGAGATGGTGATTCAGAGATGCTGGTTGCTGCGATGGTGAGTAGTCTGGGTAATATTGTTGGGGGGTGGGGTTGTTGACTGGTTGTCGATAAAGTTATTTTTTCTGTGTTTCGGTGGGTGGCGTTCAGTTTCATTTGTGAATACATTTAAATATTTCTCGAAGCTTATGTTTAAAGAATGTGTGATTTTCTTCTGAAATCGTTAAGGGTGGCAATCAGAGACGTCACTTTTTAACCCTTTTTCCGTTCTGTCATACAATCGAGTGGAACAATCAAGGCTTCAATGTAAAAGAGACAAATTTGAATGAATTCAAGATGATGGGAATGAAGTTGATCTGAGACAAGTAGTTGCCAATAATGCTGGTGGGGTGTCGTATTTTGGCTTCGAATTGGCAATGGAACAAAATAAACATAGGGTGAAGTGAACAATTTGTGGTCGTGAACGTGGGAATGTCCCTATGAACATTTTTAGTTTATGGCACGTACCTGTCACTAAATAAGTGTAGTTGCGCACTATCGCAGTGTGCAAGCTACCGAGTGGTTTCAAAGTGGCACGTGGGAACTTCAATGGCAGTGCACAGAAAAGTAGACTTAAATAAGCACTGGATTTCGATGCGCTTATCTACAGGTGTTGAAAAACTGTTATTGTCTTTTTAGCACCAAACCACATGTTTCGCAGTGCGCGCCTCCAGTTATATGCACTGCTAGTGGAAAATTTTTGCGAAACACCGAAAATTCAAGTTGGTCTGATGTAATTTTGGTCTTAAGACCAATTCAGACTAACGATTGCAATTACGATTGCAATTACGATTACTATTGAGCTTCCTCGGCCAATGAGATTAAAGCTTTCATTTTCCTATCGTTGAGAGCTTTGATCTCATTGGTCGAGAAGCCTGAATAGTAATCGCAATCGTAATCGTAATCGTAATCGTAATCGTAATCGGAATCGTAATCGTAATCGTAATCGTAATCGTAATCGTAATCGTAATCGTAATCGTAATCGTAATCGTAATCGTAATCGTAATCGTAATCGTAATCGTAATCGTAATCGTAATCGTAATCGTAATCGTAATCGTAATCGTAATCGTAATCGTAATCGTAATCGTAATCGTAATCGTAATCGTAATCGTAATCGTAATCGTAATCGTAATCGTAATCGTAATCGTAATCGTAATCGTAATCGTAATCGTAATCGTAATCGTAATCGTAATCGTAATCGTAATCGTAATCGTAATCGTAATCGTAATCGTAATCGTAATCGTAATCGTAATCGTAATCGTAATCGTAATCGTAATCGTAATCGTAATCGTAATCGTAATCGTAATCGTAATCGTAATCGTAATCGTAATCGTAATCGTAATCGTAATCGTAATCGTAATCGTAATCGTAATCGTAATCGTAATCGTAATCATAATCGTAATCGTAATCGTAATCGTAATCGTAATCGTAATCGTAATCGTAATCGTAATCGCTAGTCTTTTTTTTTATTATCTGACGTAATTGTTGGGGGGGGGGGGGGGGGGGGGGGTCCAAAAAACTTACAATTAGCGTAAAGGCTTTATTTGTAATCTCACATATTAAAAAAACGGATTTAAAACCAATTTTCCACAACACGGAGAATACTTTTCAGTGTACATGCATGAATGTTGACAATCTATAGCTTCACCAAATAACCCAAGGATGTTATTCTAAAATCGGAAAATTTTCTACAACAAGCCCTAAAATTGCCGCAGATGAGGATACGAGAATCATTCAATGTTAAAGATTTTGACTTTTTCAACGATAACGGAGAAGCAAGAAAGAGTTGAGTTAGGGGATGGAAAAGTAAATGCTGGTATTGAACGAATAGCTCAAGAAACTGTACAGAATGTGAAAATTTTCCAATATATTCGTAAGTATCAAAAATTTTTGTGTCAATTTACATACAGAAATTTAAATATTAATTGCGATTTGCGTATGAAATAAAATTTAAGTAATGGTTATGGAAGAATAAATTTCCAAGTTAGGAAATTTTTGGATTTCGTTAGTGTTCAGAATTTCGTTTCGATGTGTATAGGATTTATTAGAAGATGGTTTTCAGTGGATGGGAAAAGGACTTTTGTCCCCACTTGGGTGACAGATAAACTGGAATTAAAAATCATAAAGCAAAAATTGAAAATTTACATACACTTGCGTAGACTTTTCATACTGATGGACTCTTCTTAAATGGGTTTTGGTATATGGAGAATTTTTCGGTATTGAAATTGCATGCGTGTGTGTGTATGTGTATGAATGTGACAGGGATGTTTCAGTCAGGATCCTTTCGGGCTGATCATTCATTAAGGAATACAAGTCGTTTGCAAACACATTGCTATACCATAAACCCCAGCGTTTTGACGACACTGGGACAAAAGGGGTTCGGAAAATGGATTTTCCTTCTGCTTGTACGAAAACAAGGGCGCTTCTCTTCATATCCTCGGGTGGTTGATAACGCCGCCACCGCTCACTCCTTCTCCGTCAAGTGGAATTCGATAGAAAATCACAAATCAATGACATAGAGGATTAATGTGCGGCCTCCTAATTCCTTAGTTGTATATTTTCTTTGATTAAGATCGAGGGACAGATCGGGAAGAAAGGGGGAAAGGCAGGCAGCAGCTTAAGGGTTGAATTGGGATCAAGGAAGTTTTTTGTTTTGTTTTATAGATTGGTTGGAGAATGAAGGAAAAATTCGTGAATTTGAATATTACTCGTATATTACACACATGTGTAGATTTCGTTAGGGATGATTTTTTTTTGTTTTTTCGTTTTGTCTTTCATCGGAATATGTGTATTCTCCAATATGACTAAAAGGGTTTATTATTTTATCGAATATTCAAGTGTTCAAGCCTCTTCTCATCTCGGGTGTTGTATTTTGAATTTGGCAGATTTTTCAGATTTGTATCCTGAATTGTTTCCCATCTCTACTTACAATCGTCATCAGGATCGATGTTTATGTCGTCAAAGACCTGGGATGTTGCAGATTTAAAACAATTCTATGGAAAAACGATATGCATATACGAACAGATAAATAAGGACGAAGAAGGAATCGAGTCTTTTTCATTTTAGACAACGGGGGGTTGAAAATTTTTCAAAAGGGTTTCGTTTCATTTCTACGGATGTTATACAATAAATATCGTTAATGTAGGCAAATAGGTAAAAGTTTTATGTATGCAAAATACGTATGGATAGATTGTAAATTAATTCTATTGATATATGCTTGTAGTTGTCTATTATATTAAGAAATAGACACAATATACAAATAAATTGTCAAATGTGCGTATATGAGATGAGTGAACAGTTGTTATGCTCTTTCTTCCTTCAAATATATAAGTATATAAGACTGTATAGAGAATATCATTTTGAAGCAAAGTTAAGGGAATTATTGATTGGAATTAAGGGATTCAGTCTTTTCGGCGATGGGAGACAAAAGGAATTGATGGATTAATGTGACTACACGATTCTCTCACCCACGAAAATGATTTCTTTATGGGAATCAATTTTAATAGAATGGGGAATGTTTTATGGGCAACATGGAAAATGGAAAATGCGGGAGCGTAATAGGGAAATAGAATGGATAATATATAAATGGATACTTTGTTACTTTAATCTTTGTTCAAATGTTAATGAAGATTACTTTTTTCGTCATTTGTTGCCAGGTTAGAATTTTGTTTAATTTTTATCTCTATATAGTTTGCGGGCTGAAAAATAAAGGGTCTTTCAACAAGGACATAACAGTTTTGTATTTTAATAAAAACGGACCTTAAAACTTTTTTTAAGATCTGGCAATGCTAAAACGTCAGTCAAGGTTTACATTTTTATCATGGTGAAGTTCACGAACGAGCAACGTTTGGAAATTATTAAAACTTACTACCGAAATTCTGACTCCGATGAAATGATAATGAAAATGATGAAATGAAATGATGAATGAAATGATGGTCCGGTCGAATGGCCACCTCGCTCATGCGATTTAACGCCGTTGGATTTCTTTTTAAGGGGTTATGTTAAGTTGTTGGTTTATGCCAACAGGCCAACCACGTTAGAGGAGATCAGGAACAATATCGAACGCGAAATTGCCAACGTTCCGGCCGATATGTGTGAAAGAGTGGTGGAAAATTGGCTCCAAAAAATCAATCAGTGCAAACGTGCTCGCGGTGGCCATATGAACGACATCGAATTTCATACTTAAACGTAATATCTCAATTATTCTGTGTTTTATTTAACCCATTCGGTATTTTGATGCCATATGGCAAAGCAGTTAAAAATTTGAATTAATTTTTTATTTATTTATTTTCAACACTCTATTCTCATTCAGTGCACCTTTAAGTGCATTTGTGACCCAATTTTAATTTTTTGAGTAAAAAGCTGGACTACAAAATTTTTAATTTTTTTTTGTTTTAAATTAATACTGATAGCTTAAACATAATTTGTATAGAGATTATTTTTGACCCCCATAGAAAACATAACAAAAGCTATAATTGCCAATCTGGCAATTATTGAAAACCCGTATGGTGCTTTAATTGAATGGCGAACAGTTGTATCAAAAATCCACTTTGAAGTCAAATTTTCCAATAAGATTTTTTTTAAATTTATTCCAATCGGATTTTGATGTATGGGAGTTTTATGTAGTCATATCCTAAGTAAATTTTGTTCTTACACTTTTTCGATAAGATGCACCGTTTTTGAGATATTTGCAAAAAACGTTTTCGTTCGTATGGGGCTACCCCCCCCCCCCCCCCCCCCCCCCCCTAATGGTCCATTTTTGCCCATTAACGAACTTAGCCTCACATTTTACGAAAAACGGACCTGTGAAAATTTTCAAGGCTCTAGCTCAATCCGTGCGCCCGCAATCCGCAGACAGACAGATAGACGGACGGACGGACGGACGGACAGACGGACGGACATGCAGAATTCAATTTTTTTTATCATTCTAAACACTCTGGTGTAATTCATTTTTGTGTGTGATGACGGGATCTTGGCGTTACAAACGGTAAGGCAAAGTTAATATACCCTTTGGTTTCACCATACGGGTATAAAAAAACATGTACCGAACGGGTTAAATACAAAATTGTTATGTCCTTGTTGAAAGACCCGATATATGATTTTGTTCTTAAAAAAATTTCATAAGGACCTGTCCATTAAGAAATGTTACATTTATTTTTTTGCCTTTCGGAGCCCTCCTTTCCCTTTATTGTAATATACTGGTGTTTTTATGAGAATAAATACTACCCCCCTCTCTCCTTCCGAAAATCGTGACGTATTTTATGTACATCTCCCAAGCAGCTGCATCCAGTTTTTAACAAAAATACTCTTGAAAGACTTTCTTGATGTAAAAAACGTACCATTTTCTTTAAATGAAAGAATATTAGTCTTAAAATGTGACGTAATGGACTTAGATTGTTATCAGGTTATTTGTCGTCGATAAGTAGTTGCAGTACCTCTCAATTATTCCAAAAATATGGATCCCAGTTTGTGCCTCAAAGCATGGATTCCAGTTTATGTAAAAATGTAGGTACAACAGCGGAGAAAGAACTGTTATTTAATGATTGCGATTGTTATTCTATAAAACTTGTAAAATCTGTTCCTGGCGTCAAATTGTGCAATAATTTCGATAAAGAGGTTTCGATAAAAATATATCTCCTGGATTTTTTTTATCAGTCAGGTAACCATATTTAAAATGAGGTATTTTATTTTGAACGCAATATCATAGATGCAATAAATCTGATTCACCCGACACCATCACTTAATATTTAATTGACTAATAATTTCAACAATGTCACATCGAAGGTAAATAGAGTTAATCATTTTCGCATACATTCAGTCAGTTTAACCAATCAAAAATAAATTACATCTTACGCCTTACCAACTCAAATATGTGTATATATGGTGAAATATTGAGATATTTTATTTCTACGTGTATATTTTAAAAAAGTACGATCTCTTCAAACTCCACGAAACGCATTTTTCCCGCGTTATCTTCGAATCGCAATGTATTTCGAAAGAAAAATCTGGAGCAGTGATTAAGTCTTGTAAATTGTTCAAAACAATTTGTTTGAACAACTAAAATAAGAAATAATCATAATATTAATGAGCAATAATAAAAAAAAAAATGGCTCATGTACGCGTGAAATATTACAGTCAGACATCAGAGTCAATAAAAGTAAATGCCGAAAAAAAATTATACTTTGATTTGAGGAACGCGCCATACCATAATTTTGATATGATGATATTTTCTTGGGTGTTTTGAAATCTTGAGACACCAACGCCTATTGTTTATGGTATAGAATTTGAAATTCGTAAAGTATTAGTTACTTATGTGTAATTCGATGTAGACCAAAGACAGAAAAAAAACCATTGGTAAATATAAAAAAAAAACAAAAAAAAACAAAACAATGGTGTAGATCTGGAGCCACCATATATGATCGCTAAGTTCTATATTCGGAGTTATTTCATCTTTGAATTTATATCATTATCGTCATCAACGTTGTCAAGAGTCGCTGATTAATGCATCAAATAAGAAAAATTATCTGTCCGTATAAAAAAGTGTGGTACATTTTTATTTTGACATACATACGACTCATATGTGCCATGTCTACATTAAATTCAGACACAGTTAATTCAACAACGATATTTGTCAGATATTTTCGCATAGATAACAATTTATATGTGACGATATATTGGGAATTGTACAATTCAGCGTTACCCTACTCGTATAACTAGTCTATGGATATTTATGACTTAATCAAAATCATTTTTCATATACATTCACTTTGATATTACTTTTGTAAATATTTACATATTCATAATATAATACTTTATATATTCTCGAATTACAAACAAATAGAATGTTTTCCATCAACACATCTTATTTGGAAAATTCAAAATGTTCAAATTTTACAAACAGTAGGTATGGATAGTTATTGCCAACGTGTGGAATTTAAATCAAAACACACGATTGTATCATAAAATTGTTGACATCATTATTATATGATATTTACTTAATTATCTTTGACTGTAGAAATCATTTCACTATACTTAAAAGAGTCAGTATCATCATTAGATTTATATTTTTATTTAATTTGTTATTGGGCCATATAAATGGTCCACAAGTGCCATAAATTTTTATATGATAAACATGTCTTACAAATGCTGCTGCGTAAAAAATTTCATCGTTAACAGATATTTGAAAATGGCTTTCGTTGGAATTTTAGCACGTGTCTAACTTTAAAATTCAGGTACTTTTCAATTTTTTTAATTTAAAAGGTATTTTTTTGAAATTTTTAGTGTCGCCTTAAGAGATTTTGGAGACGTCTGGAAAAAAGCGGAGAGGGTAGATAGTTATGTGAACTTTTTATTTTCTAGAATTTGCCTAAAGACCATTTACCCAATAAGTTGTCATAATATGAATAACATTTGCTAACTAATTAAGGGAATAACAGGAGACGGGGTTGGTAGCTTAAAGGGTAGAGTGAAATTCTCATTAACAGAAACTGTCGTGGGAACTTGTATTTTAGAAACTGATATCTGCATTCAAATCTGTTAAATGATTGAAATTCTGGTAAAAGAGGGGGTTTTAGGAGGGTGGAGACTGTAAAATCGTTTTAAATCAAAATATTAAAATATCACAGAATAGTAAAAAATGTGTCGAAATTCATTGAATGATACAGAAGACTACAGAAGAGGGGTAAAATAATAGAGGGGGCGATTTAAAAAGGTAATTTCTCAAGGCACCCTCATAACTGAGGCCCTATCACCGAATACGATAAGATTGGTTCGAATCGTAAATTCGTTATTAGTTTCTTATATCGGGTCTTTCAAAGAGGACATTTTGTATTTCAATAAAACACAGAATGATTAAGATATCGGGCTGAATTTTATTCCAGGTGTAGTGGACGTGTTACATTTAAGTATGAAATTCGATGTCGTTCATATGGCCACCGCGAGGGTTTGCACTGATTGATTCTTTGGAGCCAATTTTCCACCACTCTTCCACACATATCCGCCAGAACGTTGGCAATTTCGCGTTCGATATTGTTCCTGAGCTCCTCTAACGTTGTTGGCTTGTTGGCATAAACCAACGACTTAACATAACCCCATAAAAAGAAATCCAACGGCGTTAAATCGCATGAGCGAGGTGGCCATTCGATCGGACCATCATTTCATTCATCATTTCATTTCATCATTTTCATTATAATTTCATCGGACTCAGAATTTCGGTAGTAAGTTTTAATAATTTCCAAACGTTGCTCGTTCGTGAACTTCACCATGATAAAAATGTAAACCTTGACTGACGTTTTAGCATTGCCAGATTATAAAAAAAGTTTTAGAGTGCGTTTTTGTTAAAATATTTACAAAATTGTATTTCCTTATTGAAAGACCCTTTAGCAACCACAATCGTATTGCGTTCGGTGATAGGGCCTCTGATTAATTTGAAGTGAAAAATGGTGGTTTAATGGCGGGCTTTAACAATCTTAACATTAGACTTTCGTAATTTAACATATTTTTCAGAGGCGCAGGTACGGCTCGGTTTTGGTTTAAGGATAAATTGAATTTCTGGTCTTTGATTTTAGTTTTTAAAATTTGAAAATTTGATTCTGGTTTTGATTTTAAAAATTTCAAAAATGGGAGAGGAGGTAATGTTTGGTCCGATTGAATTTTAATGTATGCGGAAGTTATGTAGTATCCGATTCTAAACACTTTTTGTCGAAATAATTTTTTTTGAAAAAATGAACCGTTTTCGAGAAAATAGCAAACAATTTTCGCTTTCCCATGGCGCTGGCGGTGGCGGGAAGGAATGGTTTTTATTTTAATTTTTATTTTAATTAGTTATCGAGTTTTCGAGTTTTTATACCCGTATGGTGAAACCATAGGGTATATTAACTTTGCCTTACCGTTTGTAACGCCAAGACCCCGTCATCACACACAAAAAGGAATTACACCAGTGTGTTTAGAATGATAAAAATAATTAATTCATGTCCGTCCATGCGTCCGTCCGTCCGTCTGTGCGTCCGTCCGTCTGTGCGTCCGTCCGTCCGTCCGTCCGTCCGTCCGTCTGTGCGTCCGTCCGTCCGTCCGTCAGTCAGTCAGTCCGTCAGTCCGTCAGTCCGTCAGTCCGTCAGTCCGTCAGTCCGTCAGTCCGTCAGTCCGTCAGTCCGTCTGTCCGTCCGTCTGTGGCGCGGATTGCGGGCGCACGAATTGAGCTAGACACTTGAAATTCTACGCAGATTCGTTTTTCATAAAATGCGAGGCTAAGTTCGTTAATGGGCAAAAATTGTCCATTAGGGGGGGTACCCCCCATACGAACGAAAACGTTTTTTGCGAATATCTCAAAAACAGTCAAAGAAGTACAAGAACAAAAGTTATTTAGGATATGATTTTACATAAAACTTCCATACATCAAAATCCGATTGGAATAAATTTTAAAAAATCTTGTTGGAAAGTTTTACTTCAAAGTGAAATTTTGGTACAACTGCTCGAATTATGATACGAATATCACCATACGGTCTCCAATGATTGCCAGATTGGAAATTATAGCTTTTGTTATGGTTTTTTCTAAAAAAAAAACACTTTTTTTGTTTACACGAATATCCAATTTTTCATCACATGAGATTTAATTTTGTAAGAAAGGTATCATCTCTCCGCTAGGTTGTTATCTACCTATGTTTTCGGACTGGTTTGGTTTTGGTTCACTAAAATGCCAATGGTTTAGTTCGAAAAACCGATCAGCATCTTTGACATTTTTGCGGTTAAAATAGTTTAACAATTTTGATTTCAAAACAATCGGAAATAATTTCTAAATGCAAACAATTGCACTTACCAAATTCGGAATGTCATAAAAATCTTCATTGCTTACCTGAAAAGAGAATTTTTTTTTTAAATTTAACAGAAAAAAATCATTTAAATAATCAAAAGTTTTTCATTTAATAAAATCGATTTTTAAATTGTGATATTTCACCACCATTTATTTCGTACGGCTAGGAAGAAAAAAAATAAGGAAAAACCCAATTAATTAGTTTCGCCATAAAAATCAGTCAGCTAGAAACTCATCTAGAACCAATTACCATAATCCTCAATCAATTTACCGATTCGTCTTGCGGCTACTAACCAAATGCTTTTCATTTTTGTACAAGAAAACATTCAGAAAAAGGATACTCTTCAGGATTTTAAGTGGTTACAATAAAAAAAACGAAAAAGAAAAAAAAGACGAAAAGATATACCAAACAGTCATCATCAACAGCCTAATTTGGGTGTTCCCCCTTCTTCTTTATCCACAAAAGTATTTTCTTCGCGCTCATCCCGCAAGGTTGACTAGTCGTGCCTGTACTGGGGGTTTTTCCTATCAATTCAAGTATCATCTGATGCTGGCCTTAGCAATATTCTATCAAGTTGACTTCATTTTCATTCCAGTGATTATCAACCAGAGCCGGTTACCGTTGGACAACCCCAAGAGAAAAAAAATTCAAGACATTACCAGAAAACAGCGTTTTCCGCCCTCATTTCACTTTAAAGTGAACAATTCTGGGAGCGGGTACGGAACATCAGTACCAGTGACCAAATTGGAAAAAAAAAGATCCGGTATATAAATTTAAAACCAGAAATTATAACAGATTTTCATTTCCGATTTTTTCCTTAGGGTGCACCCCACTTCGATTTTAGTGGGTAGCCCCAATCCCCGTCCTGGGTGCCAATATTAAATGCTAGGCCAATCTGTGAATCTGATTGTCGCTGGCTGGCGATGAGGATTGTGGGGGTTATGATCTAGGGTTGTTGGTGGCATGCTCCTTTAACGACTTTTTCGTCTTACAGAGGTTACCACCACGGTGGCGGTGGTGGCGGCCACCCTTAGCTGGCGGTACTTGTCATCTATTCAGGAAGATTGTTTCTTTTTTTTCAACCTTGGCGTAAGTCCCAAGGAAGAGGTCTAAAATGTCATCTGAAACCATTGAATTAATTTAAAAAAGATCATTCAATTAAGGACATGGTCGACTAAGAAAATACCGAACCAAGACATCGAAATCACTTTCTCCCGCTTCGATGAATGGTTTTTTTCATTTCCCTTCGTTTTACTGTTTTTATAGTCGGCAATCAATTGGACAATTATTTCTGGAACATCTACAAATAACAAGAACAACATCCTTGAAACGGATCGAAAAGCATGAAAAAAGGAAACTTCAAGAAAACGACTCGATTGTTTCACACAAGTCGAAGGCGGAGATGATGGTGTAAACGAAAAAAGGGTGGGGCTGATAAAATTCTGCTCCTGATTTGTCTGTGATAAACGATTTTCTGGAAAAATTTCCGAGTTTCTTGTTATCAGAAACCACTTTGTTTAAATAAATCCCGATCACATGATAATTTATCATCATCAAAAGGCATAGAGAGTGAAACATTGACAAAGTTAAATATCAGATTTTTGAACACAGGCAAATAAAAAAAAAATGGGAATTTCTGGCACAGTTAAAATGAATTTTAATTATTTTTGTGATTTACAATCTTGGCAATAAATTTTATTTTATACTTTGATAAGTTTATCGCTCATGTATGAGTGTTTATTTTTTTTTTGACTGGAATTTTAATTATTCCTTCACCTCGAAATCTTGAAAGACAATAAAATAATCTTAGAGGTGAACAATTATATGCCGCGTAATAACACGATTGCGACCAAAAAAAAAATCACATCAGCTATTAATAATAGAGTAAAAGAAAAATTAGATACAGAATAATAAGAAATACATTTAAGACAGTTTTATGACTTTTTCGTTGAGGCGACATCGCACTAAACTCCAAATTATATTTGATACCGAAAACATTTTGATATTATTTTGCATTTCAAGATTTCTTTTTTTTTCGTCGTCTAATCGAGTTGATTATTTATAACCGAAATAATGTAAAGAGTATATGTTTTTATGTGATTCTACTATTCGACTTGAAAATGTGGAAAATTCTTTTGTTTCTAGAATTAGTTTTTTCCTTCGACTTTGAGTTTATAAAATTTTTTATAGCTTTTTATTTAATGGGGGTCCCCATTCCTTTTGTTTGATTTTATTGTGTTACAAAGATTAACGATATCCAGGTGAAAAATCAAGATTTTTAATAGCTGTTTTTAGAAGCATTGCTATTTTTGATGGAGTAGCAATTTTATGAAAAAAAACTAATAATTAATGTCACCACTCATTAAATTAAACTCGTAACGTCAACTGGTTTCGTAATAGAAGGTTATTGAGTCAACTAATGGGAATAATTGTTTTTTTTAAGAATTTATAAAGCAAGTTTTTAAATAATTGCTACTCCAGTATAAATTTATGATGTTAGAATAATACAGAGAATTTTGGTTAAGTCTTATTTCTTAAAAAAACATTCAGCCAGAGTTTTAAATATAAGAAAAGTTGCCAATCTTTAGGCCCGCCGTATACTTGAGCTAAGCCAGCTCAACTATATGCCTGTTTAGACGTTGACGTTTAGCGCTTCATATTATCCTCACTTTGGTACGTGCCGAAACACGCCACGTGAGGCACATAGCTGAGCTGGCTTAGCTCAAGTGTACGGCGGGCTTTAAATACTCTATCCGAACTGAATTTTTATAAGGCCCTATTCCAGGATCCAATACGAATGATTCGGATCGTAAACTCAATGTTGTTGTTAGTGTTTTATACCAACAACAACATTGAGTTTACGATCCGAATCATTCGTATCGGATCCTGGAATAGAGCCTATAGACATTTGTCCATTTGTATGGTGGAGGAAGAGACGGAGTGGCCTGATAGGATTTTGATGTATGGAAGAGTTATGAAAAATCATATGCTGAATATTTTTTGTTTTTGTAAATTTTTCGATATGGCACACCGTTTTTGAGAAAATCGCAAAAAACAATTATTTTTGTATGGGGTAGGGGAAAAAGAATGATGCCAATTTTCCTGTTAACTCTAAATTTTACGAAAAACGGAATTGTGCCAAATTTCAAATCTCTATCTCAGTTCGAGCTCGACTTAACTTTTTCATAAACCTACAGATGGACGGACTGACAGACGACAATGCAAATTTTTCGTCATACCAAACACCCTGATTTTTTATCCGACGACTGGTTCGGTGCGTTACAAACAGCATATTATGTCTCATATACAAACAAACATCCATTTTTAATATATAAAAATGGATGTTTGTTTATCTTACAAAACTCAAAAACGACTGGCCCGATTTTTACGCGGTTTTTTGCAAAATGATCTGCGTTGCCAGGAGCAGGTTTTTAGCTATGTTAGATTTTAAAAATTCGAAATGGAAAGTCCTGTAAGATAACGCAAATATCCTTTTCCCCATTTTTCCACAAAAAATTGGCATAAAGATGTTAGATTTTTAAAATTCTAAAAATCTGGTGTTAAATTTTTAAAATTGATAACCCTCTAACCGGAATATTTCCGAAAAAAAAAATCACCAAAATATGACTTTCAACTTGCGACAGACCGTAACCAAAACAACGTACAGGACTAAATTTTGTCCAGCATGTAAAGCGATAACTTACAAAAGTCAGTGTAACACGTTCCGGCGATTTCCGGCTATTAAAATTGTTACCCGTTATAAACAAGCGAATTCCTTGAAGCCCGCCTTTAGGCGTGCATTCCGGCTAGAGGGGTTATTTATGGTTTTTTTTGCATTCCAAAATTTATACAAAAAACTTAAAGCTGGCAACGAAGGGTCTGCTAGTACCCTATAAAGTACTGGTGAAAGGATATTTCCGCGCTATTCATAAAATGTACTGTCGCTTGATATTTGTAAGTGTATACATACCAAAAAAAGGAATTTGTTTAAAAATCTTAAACTTTTTTTTCAAAAATTTCCGTTGAAGAACGGAAAAAATTCAATGAGTAAAGATTTATTCATAAAATTTTGTGCCTGTGTGTTTATTCGCCCGATTCTAGCTCTGAAACCATTGAATCAAAAATTTTGATGCGGTTTTGCAAAAACATAAACTAAAAATACTGCGAAAATCTGCTCCACTCTGATCCCTTCTCCCAAAATAAAAGCAGAGATTTTAATTCTGTCTTCACAATTTAATAAATTTTCGCTTGAACCATTTTTCCCCTCCCTGGTGTCTCTTAAGGGGCCGCTCCACATGAGAGTAAATACGCGAGTAACTCTCAAAAACTCTCGAGAGTTACTCGCAGGAAGTTCTCCATTTGAGAGTTAATTTCGGCGATTTTTCTGTCGCTACTAGCGAAATCGAGCTTCTAGCGAAATCGAGCTTCTAGCGAAATCGAGCTTCTAGCGAAATCGAGCTTCTAGCGAAATCGAGCTTCTAGCGAAATCGAGCTTCTAGCTTCTAGCGTTCTCGAGAGCTACTAGCGAAATTCAAACGCCGTTCGTATCTGGCGAGCAACTCCCCGAGAGTTCAGTGGGTGCGTGTCGACTAGAGAGTAGAATCACTTTTGACAGCTCGCAGAAACTAGCTCGCGAGTTTCTGCGAGCGACTCTCAGAGACGTGTCCATTTGCGAGTAGCTGCTATCGAGAGGTTCTCGCCGGCATTTGCTCTCATGTGGAGCGGCACCTTTAAGCTTGTGGGTAGATTTTGATGCTGTTTACAACATTAGATAGATGAGACCCTCATTATTAGAACAAATTTCCTGCACTAGATTTTTTTAGTCGCTCCCTCTCCCATCCCTCAGAAAGAATTTTTTCGGCTTTCTTAAAATTTTATTTTTAGTTTTCGTATAACTTTAAATAAGATTTTCTTGCTGGAGTTTTTCTTCTATTGATATTATTTTTTTTAAGATTTTTAAAAATAGTTTACAGTCGTTAGTCACGACAGAAACTTTTTAAATCCTATTAATTTCAAATTATTCCAAATGATAAATTTCTCCAATATTTTCGATTAAGAATAAATTGCCTTCACTATACGACGAGAAATGGCATGCCATAATTTGAATCAATTGCTAACGTCAGTTAAAATCGAAATAATCGAATCGAAGATATTAAGCAATGATGACATCGTAAATCCAATTAAGAAATTTCCATTTAATGTCATTTCTTCGTCGATTACTTCCTTGACAATTTTCTTTTGGCCTCGCTTGCCATCAAACATTCATGCCTGTAGAAATATCTTATAGATACAGAAACTTTTCAAATTTTGCCTATAAATCTGTATAGAATCTTATCCAAGTGGCTTGCTATATTAACAAAAATATCGATTGGAAATCTCCAAAAATTATTTCTCTTCAATCGTCTTGGTAGCATCGTATCGTCTTCTTATAACACCATAACAAAAATATGTCTTCGGTAAATGTCATCTGTACCCATGAATTCATCCATCTATCCATCTATGTATCTATTTATCTGAAGCATCTATCAGACATTTCAGTTATTTATCTATCAATGCATAAATCTATCTACATAGTTTAGCATCAAAGCTAATTAGTCTCATGGAAGTATTGGTAATGAATTCAATTTCAGTTTGTATACTAGGTACCAATCTTTATCTCCAGCCAGGATCCTGGGAAAAGGGGAATTCTGTCCAGAAAGGATATTCTCATGTAGATCTCCTTTATAAGACAAGACGCAGCATAGACACCGGTTTTATACCGAACATTTTGGGGCACATTGAATGAGACAAAATCTATAGATGAGGGTGACAAATAAAAACTAGAAATTGTATTTAAGGACTCGAAAACCCTTAAATTAGTGAATTGACAAAGAAATGCATTGGTGAATGTTGGAATAGACAGCTGTAACACCATCTTTATGTTTCCTAATGGTAGAATGGCAGAATAAAGACTGGGCGGGATTGGGGCGGATGTCATTTCCATTGCTCACACTAAGTCGGTCTTAATAAGGAGAATTACAGGAAGATCGTTCAGTGTTTGGGGAGGGTAAGGTTTTAACAAGAAAGGAATTAAATGTAGCGAATGATTGGATAATTTGATTGGAATTATTTAATCCAATATATATAAATGCATAGTATTTAAAGGTATTTAATAGAATCACATTGAACAGGTAACCGTTTGGCAGTACTGGCCATAATTTTCATTTTTTCAGCGAATTTCTCATTAAGGTTATTGAAAGTTAAATTTAAAGTATGATTTCGATGTGAAAACTTGAGGAAAATATTTGGTGAATTTCGGAAATTTTTTTTTTATTGAATTATTTCGATCTAGAATTTGGATTCGTCGTTTCCAGGACCCGAAGTTGCCAAAATATTACAAAAAAAAATATTTTGCAAATGTAAAAAAAAATATCTGATGTGAACAGCACATGACTTTCTCAAACAAAATCTACGATTCTTCACAATTTATCTGACGAATAAAATATTAGTTTACGTTAAAATATGAATTCTTTTTTACAAAATCTGAAATATCTCGATAACGGTTAAAGATATCAATTTACAGTAAAAGGTAAAAATGCAGAGAATTTTAATACCTTTAATTTTGCCATTAACAGTTTTTTTTTTTGGAAAACCGTTGGTTTGCAAGCATTTCGCAAAAATATATTATTTAAACTTTTAATGATAATATCTCGATAACGGTAAATGATATCGGATAACGGTAAAAGACAAACTTGTGGCAAACATTATTTTCTTCAATTCATTTCCTACATTAAACCACCAAAAACCCAATTTTTTTTTCGAGATAATTGCAAAAAACTGATTTTTCATATATCTCGATAACGGTTTGGGATATAAAGTTCTACTGTAAGACAAAAATCTAGAAAATTTAATTGTCTCTAACTTTTGTGAAACATAAGATTATTGAAAATCCCGTAGTTTCAGAGTAAAGTACCAGGATGACCGAGCCATGCTCGGAGACCTCAAAATCCTACTTTTGCTAATTTTTGGGGAAAAACTAAGTTCACATTTTATCTTTACAGAGCTTTTCCAGAGTTTTTAAATTCCCGACCTAGAAAGCTAGAACTAGAACTAACGCGCGATAACAAAATGTTATAGAAATCGGTTGAGTGGTTATTGAGTAATCGCTGTCACCGATTTTTGGAAACGTTGTTTTGAGACACCAGGTGAGGGTTATCGAGGGGAGGGAAGAGTCAGGTTTGTGGTGAAAAGATCGAAAGCCCTTAGCCCCCTTAGTAATACTGTAAAGTTTCATTAAAATCGGACCACCCAATTCGAAGATAACAGGCGAGGGGTATCAAAGGGGAATTTTCTCAGAGGTGAGACCTATCTAAATCGGTTTTTTGTCCCCGAAAATCCCTAACCCCCTAGTTTCGTGAAAATCGTTAGGCGTGTTTTCGAGATCGTTTGTGCAGACAGACAGACAGACAGACAGACAGACAGACAGACAGACATTCCTCGTATTATATTATAGGATAATAAAAAAATGAACTTGCGATTTCTAAAAAGCCACCATTTTGAATACTTCTGGTTAACGGATTTCCACCAAAAGTTGATAGGATCGTCCCATTCCAAGACCAAACATGCCTGTCAAATTTCATGGCTCTAGCTCGAGTAGTTTTTGAGAAATCTTGTACATAGACTGACAGACAGAAAGACATTTTTGTAATATTGCATCTATGGACTCAGGAGCGCTTGGGAAATATTTTTTAGGCAAAATTAAGGGGTCGAAGTTTTCCATGAATACAATACTTTATTATACTACGTATAAGAAAATAGTAGAAATCACATTTCTAACAGCATTTGAGAAAATAATTATCCTTAAGGGAGTTTTCAGTAAAAATTTCAAAGATTTTACTTAGGCCCCGTTTACACTTGCGATTTTTTCTTGAATTTCTCAAGAAAAATTTGTCGAAATTTGAATTTATTCCGGCGATTTTGTATGAGAAATTTCCAGTTTCGGTATCTTTCAGGAATAAATTTCAGAATTTCGTGTCGTAATGTAAACGGCCGTTGACGGAATAAAGTGTCGGATGTAAGCGGCGCCTTAGATTCTGATCAGCGATGTTAAAAATCTGATAATACAATTTTCCCAAGAACAGATGAATAAAAGGCATTATTTTTACCGGTCTTTCATGAATTTTCCGAAGATTTTCCGTAGCGCAATCGATTTTTCGTTCCCTGAAGACATTTTGTGAATAATTTACGGAATTTTCGCGTTCGTTTTTAAACGACCGTGCGAATTTTCTGGTATACATGTTTTCTATTAATTGAGTATAGATTTTCTATATAAATATAAAAAGATGGTTAAAAAGCTTCCTTATCCAGATTTTTTTGTACCGAACGAAACTGAATTTTACTTTCCCCAAAAACCATCTAAAAAAATGTTTTCTGCTGTCGATTTCGAAAAAAAACTCAGCATAATTGTCTCTGTTAATTTCCGATAATTTATGAATAATGTGTAAAAATAAAGGGACTAATGTAAGTGAAATGAAGATCATTAACAATTGACAGGAAATTGAAATTCACATGAACCTGACTTTTACCCGCATATAAGGCCAATTACCGACCAATGTGCCATCTAACAAGGTCTCAATGTTCAATGTCAATCCAATAGCAGCAGAAGAAGCGTCAGTTGACAGTGACACCGAATGTGGCAGGTCTCTTCAATTTCGACAATTCCCGCATCTATCCGGAATTTTGTATCTTTTCCGCTTAATTTTTTTCCTTCCTATATACAAAATATGTCTTTGTTTGTTGCTTATTAGTTGAATATGGTGGAAAAAAAACCTCCGATTTTAGAAAAAAAAAACAAAATTGAGGGAAAAAACCTTTGCCACCAATTTCACTTATTTGAATTGACGAGGCGTATAGAAGTTACCAATAAGTTCCATGTAATAATAATATAACAATAATCATCATCATTATTTGTCATTATTATTATTTATCATTTTTTTTTTAAGAAAAACTCTAATTCGTCTCCCTCAACAAAAATTCACAATTATTTTCGTTGATTGTTGTCAATGTGTGCTTGGACCATTGCAACGTACTTACAAATCGCCGCATGTGACAAAATCTGACAAAGGTTCGATACGTTTCAATAATTTTTAAACTCATTCTCTTTAAGAAAAATAAAAATGAAAAGAAGTTTTAGGGACACCCATCAAGTGGATCAAAAATGACAGTAGAACTAGATGGAATGAAACCCCTTTTGGGAAGGTGAAATGAAGTTTTTCTATAAAAATGAAATCATTCTGACAATAAGCTCATTCAAACCATAAAAGAATTACACAAAAAAAAATCACTGTCATCATAGTCAATTACCGCATCGTCTTGTGAATATTTTGACAACCACGCAACTATCAGTTCTGACATCTATTTCATACATATTGCTAACGCATTCATGGTGTGGTCTAATGTCCCCAGCAAACAAAATTTCTTGTTAATGTGAATAAAAATCCTATTCTCTTTAAAGTGAATAAAAATCCTATTAAATATAGGCGCTTCTCGATTTACGACGTCTCGATATAAGACGGTTTGATATAATATATGGTTTAATCTTTTATTTTCTGTTTTGCTATACGACAACGCTTGAAACGACTCTTGTTTTTAAAGTTCGAAGCTTTAAACTATTCGAAATTTTGTCTTTAATCAGACATTTTCCCAAAATTTGATATACGAGGCTTAATTTCTTAAAGAAAACATTTTTTTTTTAAATTTTTAAATCATTAAATTTTTAATTTGTTCCACTTCTATTATTTTTCACCTCTATTATTTCTTCAAAATGAATATATAAAAAACGACAGAATGCAATTTGATGCGTGGAAAAACGTCGTAAATCGAGGAACTCCTGTACAGGACCGTTCCGTGCTAGGCTAAGGGGGCCCTCAAAAACCTGACACCCTAGGGGGTGCTAATTAAGACGAATACAACAGATTCAAATCGGTGTTTTTCAACATGAAGAAAATTTTCTTCCATAACTCTTGTTATATCGTATTTAGTTTAACACGTTAACTGCCTAGACAGTCAGACCCCAGCATAAAGGCGTCCACTTAGGGCATCATATTTATGTGACATTTTGAGACATTTGGAAGCTCGCTGCGTCAAATTGTAACCCCACAAAAGAAAAGATATGGGAAACACGCTTTTCTGGCAGTTGCTAGGTCACCTTAAGTGTGTATTTCACTATGGTATTCAAAAAATTTCGCCTGTGGCGCATTTTCTGACACGTTGGCTACCATGTGAGTCACCGGTGTACACACACTATTGTCATTACCGTCAGTTTCTCAAGTTCCACGGTTGAGTGCAGTCGTTAAATTGAGCTTACTATACATTCCTATAGTTTCGATGTTCACCGGTGCCTCACAGTATGCAAAAGTGAAATAAGAGTTTGAGTCACCGGTAACTCACAAAGTACAGAAATGGTTTTTGCGTTTTTTCCCAGTGTATACTAGCGGAGTAAGCGTTTTTTTGGCTGGTAGCCAACGTGTTAAATAAATTCTACCTGTAATGCATATTTTTAAGTGAAATTTTGCTAATAGTACAATTTTATTTCAAAATCGAAGTACTAAGTTATTTTTATGCCTATATACCACCACCAAAAATAAAGAAAAGGCTTCTTCCTCTAATCGCTGTTTAAAAATTCCAAAAACAAAAAAAAAACTGGTCTTGCTCTGGACGCCACTATATCTTGGCAAGGCCATGTCCATGTACTTATAAGGAAAAGCAACGTAGAAGTACCCAAAATAAAATTATCGGGATTGCAGAAAAAATATAAATGGGGTAAATTTTTGTTGCATTTCTTCGCCACTGTCCAAATTTATTTTGAGATTTTTCTCGAAAACGGTTGATTCGATCAAAAAATCACCAGAAATGTGGGATCACCACCAGCCTTATCTAAAGTTTTAGGTAAGGCTGGTATATCTTCTGAAATTGCCTCAATGACCATTGGAGCTGTACTTAAAATGCGTCATGCTAATTTCAGTCTTTACGGACTCCTCATGCTGTTCGTGGCACTGTTTAAAGATTTTTCATTTGAAGTCTAATATCGCTGCCAGATTACCTCAGACCATCCCTTCTCCCTTAAAGTGTGACGTATTTTATGGACAACGCCCTGTCTGTTTATCGATATCTAATTAAACCCTGTCTGTTTATCGATATCTTATGCAATTCGTATTTAATTTTCTTGAGAACTGTTTTTCTCGAAAACCCATAAAATACTATTTTTCACCATTTTTGGGTCTGGATTTTTTCGATTTTTTATGAGGTTTGAAACCGTTGTCATACCACCGTCAAAAAGATTTATTGAATTTCTCGAAAACGGTTTATCTTTTTAAAAAATGAATATAATGTCACAAACGATTAAGAAATGACTGAACTTCCCTCTATGTGAGCTTTAATTGAGGTAGATGAAAATCTTTTACGCATGATAAAATCATTTTTGAGTTTTTTTTCTCGAAAACGGTTCAATGAAAATTTTAAATCGATTCAACATGGTTCATGTTGCTCAAAACACCAAAAATGTGATTTAAAATGGAAATTTTAAAAATTTGGCTTCAAAATTCTGTTTGCACATGGAAAATGAATCTTAATGAACTTTTTAAAAAAAAGTAAGCGACTCGGATGGATCTCACATAATAAATATTCGTTAAATGGTTTCTTGTGCTTTTCTCAAATGAAATCGAACAGGTGAATTTCTTTTGAATACCGACCGTCAAGAAAAGACATTGATTTGGAAAACCTTTGCAGTTATTTTCGTATTTTTTTGACTTTTATATCTCTTAGGTGATTTTACCGGAAATCATTCCAGTCAAGTGATAGAGCTTTTATCTTACATCCATACCATACACCTGTAAGATTCTTAACACTACCAAACTTTGATGAGATCGTCGTGTTAAAGACAATTGGCAATTTACAAAAAGAAAAAGAAGTTTTTTTTCGGATAGTAACTCGTCTGTAGTTGACGGCTGTTCGGTATCTAACCATGCGGTTGCTGACATTTTCTTTGTTGCTTCTGTTGTAGTTTTTTTTTCGACTTTTAACTGTCATTACACGATGGAGTTGTCTCTACTTACCCCGTAGAAATATCACACAAGTCGTAAGTACTCGTACGCCAACCATGGCCTGTCTAATCGGTAGTTAGCAAAGTGAAGTTAAGGCAAGTTCACTTAAGGTAAGGTTCGATGGGTCTTCATCATCGTCATATGGGTTAACGGATGGTTGATTACGTACGTAAATTTATTTTGTTTAAAGTTTAGACCACCAATGACAGGTAATTTGGTTGACCTTTTTAGACGATTTCTTCTTGAAATAAAAAGAAATGAAAAAAAAACACACACACAATAAAAAACTTTTAGTGTTTTTTATTGCTGTCCCTTTGTTTCTTTCCACCCGCAATTTTCCTTAGTATGATTTTTTTTTTTTTTTTGATATTAAATTGCTATTGGACTTGCCAGTTTTCCCGCTATTAAAAGCAATTTTTATTGCATTATTTGGTTTTGGTTACCTGTAGATTTCTGTTCGATTGGAATTATTTTGCATATAATTTTGATATTGAGTTCAGTCAATTGGAAACGTTGACGTGCCAGACAAGACAAAGAACAGGTTCTTCTTTTATTATTATTATCGTTATTATAAATACGAGTTTAACCATTATTTTAAGGTAAAAGCTAAGTTAAGGTAGAATAAGGTAAACGTAGAAACTTTAGGTAAGGCTGGTAAAATGTCGACGGAAAATTTATGTGCGAAGATTATTCCAATTCCGTTTTTTTATTCACTTTTTTGTTTGATGATGTGATATTAGTTGTAATTTCGCCATATGGCGGTGCTAATGTTTATTTTAAGTAGGAAATTAAGTTCGGTTTTGCAGAAATTTTTTGGTTTTAGTTTTTTGTTTTGCTGTAAAAAATTAATAGAGATGATTCATGGATGTTATCTGAAATTTTCTGAGAAATCAAGGTTGAGATTTCGATTATTATCGATGGTAATTTAGTCGTAATTGACCTTTTTGAAGAAACCGACATTTCGAGGGTAAAGGTTGTAAAAAATATTAACAAAATTGCTTCATTAAATGAAAATCTTCTCGATAAGAATTTTTTTTTCTATAAATGTATAAATTAATGTCTAATCTTTTGATGTATTTGACTATGTTATTCAAAAAGTTTCACCTGCGGCGCATTTTATGTTTTCTGTTAAATAAATTCTACCTGTAATGTATATTTTTAAGTGAAATTTTGCTTGTGGTGCAATTTTATTTCAAAATCGAAGTACTACAAATGTATAAAGAAATGTCTAATCTTTTGATGAAAACACTCGAATTAACTCGAGCAGTTACTTGTTTTATGTACACTTAGAAAAACTCAAATGGACTTGCTTAGAAAAATTCAAATGGAGATTTTTACGGATCGATTTTAAATGCAATAAGCGCATGTAAGAAAGTTAAAAGGGCAAACTATACGATTTGCGTAAATGAACAAAAATTGCAATTTTCTAAAAAAAGGTCAAAAATTTAATTATTGAAGCATAAAACTGAAAGACCATTGAAAACCCGACTTTTCTCATTTTAAATCCAATTTCTCAATCAAACGAATTCCCATTAATTTCTTGATTTGCAGTCAAGTAATCAACTTTCAATGTGTTAATCGAGTGAACTTTCGGAGAATTTTCCTTTAATCAATTCCCATTTCAAATTAATTTATTCCTAATAGTCTTATATGGCAAGCATAATAGTGATTATCAGCATCAATTCAAGTCTATTTGAATTTATAGATAAAAGATGTTATGCAAAATGATAGATTAAATATTGGAGAGAGATCGAAATGATTTTTTTCCCTTCGCGAAATATGCAATAATTTTAATAGATAAATTGGTTTATGTTAATATAAATCGATAAGCCATTTTTTCCAGAATTTATATGAAAAAGCTTTTGAAAGGAAAAATATCACGCCAAAAAAATATGTTAGAATAATTAGAAATTGAAGATTCTAGAGTGCCTATACTGGAACCTGTCGATACATATAAATATTTAGGGTTTAATTATCTGAATTTCTTGACCATATGAATCTATCTATCTATCTATATATATAAAATCGTTTAACCTGACTGAGTGACTCACTCATCAACGCTCAGCCCAAACCCCTGGAGCTAGAAACTTGAAACTTTCACAGTATGTCCCAACCGTCACGTAGGGGCTTACTAAGGCGGGGTTTTCCGAAATTTTACCGCTAAGGGGGTAAAGGGGGTTTGGGTGTTTTTAAGCCGTCATGAATCTTGCTCAATAGGAGGCTGAAAAGTTTAATTCGGCGGTTTTCGGGGTCGCTGATCACGAATCCGGTGTTAGATTTTCAAAACTCGAAACGGAAGGTCCTGTGAGGATTAATTTTCCCCGGGAAAAATGGCATTAGGGGTTTTTGGAGTCACAGATCACGGGTCCGGCGTTAGACTAATTCGCAACGGAGAGTCCTGCAAGGTGAAGATTTTTCTCACAAGTTTTTAAGTTCTTTTCGGTTTTCTTCGTATTCTAAAACTTATACAAAAAACTTAACCCGGCAGCGACGGTTATGCAAGATAGTTTTCAATATTTTTTGATAATTCCGGGCTCAAGGTAACGAAAATTTCGACGTGCTTATGAACACAATAGCTCTAGAGCAGTGGTTCTTAACATTGTTGGAGGTACCAGTTTCATATGCCCGTTCACCTAACCCTTCTTAATTGGAAAAATAAAACAAGATTTTTTCAAATTCAAAAGATAGGTATATATTTATACATAGGTGCACAAAATGAACAAAACCATTAAAGAACAAAACCATTAAGAACAAAGAACAAAACCATTATAACATGATTTTCACATAAAAACAAAAAGTGTGTGTTTTGACCTCCGCTGAACCCCGGAGACTGACTCACCGAACCCCTGTGGTTCGATCGAATCCAGGTTAAGAACCACTGCTCTAGAGAGAATTAATCTCGAAATTTGAAATTTAGTACAAACGCGATTCTCAGACACATTCTTTAATGGTTAAGTTCTTTAATGGGTAAATCGGATCGGACTCCAATTTCAAGCCAGCTTCTTTGCCAACCGTGATGTTAGCAGTTGACATATTATGTCGTTTCTAAGATAGGTTTCCACCAGAATGAGTCAACCTATTGTGACGTGTTTTTCTGTAATTGAAAGCAGTTATCGTCCCACTTGCTATCGTATTGGAAAAACTCCAATCGAAGCCATGCAATTCAATTGGATTTATGAAATTTTGCCCCAATTGGATTTTAATGTGTGGGAAAGTTATGAATATGATATTCTAAACACTTCTTTCTCTTATCATTTTTTTTTGACAAAAAGGAACGCAAAAATGCTTTCTATTTGTACAAAAGAGAGAGAAAACGAATTTATAACACAACCTGACAAAAAATTATTTTTTTGTGTTGCCAAAGATTTAATAATCTTTTTAGGGTCGAAAACTAGAACAAGTTCAGCGAAATTACTTCCAGATTTGGATTCAGCGGAGTTAAATTATCCTAAAATTTTTAAAATATTCACCACAAAAGCAAAAAAAAAAAAAAATAAAAAAATAAAAATTAAATTTTTTCGAAAAAAAAAAAAAAAATCTTCCTTTGAGCTTTTCTCAAAAACTATAGCCAATCTGACCAAACCATTTGCACATTCGGAATCAGCGATTATCGTAAAAAGATTGTCAAATCTTTAGCAACAAAATTGCTGATGTGCAGAGTAAATAACTGCAATAATAAAACAATAGCCTTACTAGTAATCGTTCAGCTACAGAGTTCGGAAGAGTTTTCGGATCTCCGAAATATAGAAATATAGACTAATGCGGGGACAACAAACTTATTTCAGTGAAATTCATGTGTCATGAATAAAATTACATACACTCAGAAAAATGTCCAGGTCAACTTTTTGTCAGGTTAACTCTGACCTTACAGAGGTGTCTGTAAGCCAGCTAGCCGTCAGAGTTAACCTATCTAAGGTCAACTCGTGCAGCTCCCAATGCCCTACTTCACCTGCTGGTGACTTAATTTCAGAATTTCTCCGACCACAGGTCAACTCAGTTTTACTTGCCCGCATGCAGGCGAACGCGCGCCTGCCCGAGGCCAATTACGCCGTATGTAGGTCGTCGAGTTAGCCTCCATTTTTCTGAGTGTAGTTTGCTGCAACCATATTATGTTGGTCTCGATAGGAAATCGGATAACTACCATATACACATTTTAAGTAATATTGAATGAATATTAAAATCTATCTTAATTTCACACAGTGTTTTTTTTTTGTCTCTTTGTCATCATACTTGTATAAGTATGGCTCATTGTTCTTTAAGAGCCATCAATTTATGGTAAGAAGCAATTAATGGAGATTTTTTGAAAAAGAATCGAACTCAATCATTGATTTAATTTATTTTTTATTATCATTTCCTTTGTCAGCCCACTCACTCAATTGATTAACGAAAGAAAAAATCCTACACTGTGTCCAGAAGTAAATCGGAAAACCACAAAACGAAAACCCACAGAAATCAAATGCAAATGTATTACAAATATATATTTTAAATCTTGTGTATAAGTGAATTGTGAACAAAGTGAAGTGAATAAATAATACAATGCAATATTCAACTAACCAATAATAACCAATAAAAAACTGAATAAGTTTTACGAAATGGAAATTTTATATTCAGATTGTAATAGTTGTAAATTGATTGCTTCCTTATTTATTCCGATCACTTGATTATTTGTATGTCGAGAGTTTGTTCAATCCATCCAATCATCCATCCATCCATCCATCCATCTATCTATGCTTCTATCTATCTGGCCGGCCAGTCATCCATTGAAATATCTATCTCAATAACTATCTATACTTAAATATTTCAGTAAACGATAACGAATTCTACCATTCGAATATATGGTCAACCAAAGCTGATCATTATAATATGGAGCTGATCGTAAATGTTTCTTTATATTTTATATCAACCATAATGATAACTTTTTTTTTATCATTTTAACGAACACGATCATCGTTGATTGGCTGTTTCTATATTGTGATGGGATGCCATCAATTGCAATATTACTTAAATAAATATCTTCGCCTCCGTATGGGATCGTTTAACGTTTAATAATATCAACTTATATTCAGTTCAATTTTGATTATACTTTGTAGTTGTGTATATAAATATGGTGGTGAAGCATTTTGCCAATAACAAAATTCAATGTGAAAATATCGCATTTAATTTCAATCAGTTTAAAAGTTGCATAGGGTAAGGAACCCTTATTTGGGACTCGTCTTTCTAGTTTTGGAGCGAAAGAGATGCTAATAATTTGGGTTATCATTGAATCAAGTTAAATTTAACGAAAGAAAAAACTGCTACTCAATTGAACTTGTATACTACTGTACTCAATTCAACTTCACGGACAGTAAATGACAAAAAAGTGCATGCTCGAATTAACTCGGGTAGTTCGGATTTTATGTTATTAGAACCTAAACGACAAAATTATTACTAAGAAGAAATCACAATTCATGTACAGTTGTAGATGTGGACAGCAGAGTAGATTTTTTTTCGAATCCTTGAATTAGGATGGGTCACTCGCACCTTGTGATGTAGTGTCATAAAGAGAGAGAAAAGACAAGCAGAAATAAAGAGACCGAGACAAAGAGTGGGAGCGACAGGAATCTTATCGTTCCTGTAAGGGGGGCTAAAGAAGATAGAGAAGATGGGAGGGGAAAGAGAGATTCTAGAGAGTAGAAAATTAGAGGGAAGACAGAAGCGTGTGAGAGAAAGAGAGGAAGACAATACAAGAGATAGAATGAGAAAAAGAAAGAAGAAATAGAGAAAGAGAAAGAAAAGACAGAGATGGAGAAAAGAAAGGGAAAATACAAAGATAGAAAAAACAGAAAGATATAGAGAGGGGGAGAAGACAGAGATAAAGAAAAGATAGAGAAAAAGAGTAGAAAAGGAGAAAATAACAAGAAGACACAGAGAAAGAGGGACACAAAAAAGGAAAATATACAAGTAAGAGGCAGACAAGCGAGAAGAAAGTCAAGATAGAGACAAGAGAGTGAAGATGGAGAATACAGAGTGAGAAAGAGAGAGGGAGAGAGTGGGGGGGAGAGAGAGAGGGGGAGAGAGAGAGAGAGGGGGAGAGAGAGAGGGGGAGAGAGAGAGGGAGAGAGAGAGAGGGAGAGATAGAGAGGGAGAGATAGAGAGGGAGAGGGGGAGATAGAGAGGGAGAGGGGGAGATAGAGATGGAGAGGGGGAGATAGAGAGGGAGAGAGGGTGAGAAAGAGGGAGAGCGGTAGAGAGAGAGCGGTAGAGAGAGAGAGGGGGGTAGAGAGAGAGACAGGGGGGAGAGAGAGGAAGAGAGAAAGAGAGGAAGAGAGAAAGAGAGGAATAGAGGAGAGGGAGAGAGAGGGAGAGAGAGAGGGAGAGAGAGAAGGAGAAAACAGGGAGAGGGCTAGAATTAGAGAGGGAGAGAGAGAAAGAGAAGAAAGGGAAAGGGCTAGAATTAGAGAGGGAGAGAGAAAAGGAGAAGAAAGGGAGAGGGCTAGAATTAGAGAGGGAGAGAGAGAAGGAGAAGAAAGGGAGAGGGCTAGAATTAGAGAGGGACAGATAGAGAGAGAGAGAAAGGGAGATAAATAATATCGCAAGAGAGTGTATATTTTAATATAATATGGTAAAAACATTTTTTAATGCACAGAAAAAAGTGATTAGTAAATTCACCTACAATTTTCGTTGATTTCCAGCAAACTACACAAAATAGCTGAATTACCGACAAACGTAGACAGTTAGCTACTAAAATGTAGTCAGTTTATCTAACCAGACCCAGTTATAGTCAACTTTCATCGGTAGTTAAACTATTTTTGGTAGTTGGTAGAGAATCAATAAAAAGTGTAGGTGCACGGCAAAAAATCCTGTAGTATTTTTCAATCCAAAAATTATATTGACGAAATCTTAATACATATTTTGGATTGGAATTTATTGCATGCGAATTTTTGAAAATATTTTAGCCTTTTTTGCAGTCATATTTGAAAAGTTTTTTATTATGTATCGAACTTAAGTACTTTTAACATTAATGTCTACAATTTAATCAAAATTTTAGACTTTAATACTGAATTAAACCAAAAATAAATTTATAAAAATTTCCAATCCATATTATTGGATTAGAATTTTCCATTGGATTACATATAGGTCCAGCGTAATCCAGTTTTGATTGGAATTCACTCCAAGATTTTTTGCCGTGTGGGTTTTTTTTTTGGTCTGTGCGGAAGCAAAAAAAAAACTTGTTTCGGGTTTATTGATTAAAATATATTTTTAATTACGTCGATTTAGAACGTGAATTTAATTTTCAAAACATATTCGAAAGATATTATTAATGATTGCAAAAAGATTTAAAAATAATATTGGATTTTTAACGCTTTTGAGTGTAAGGATAGAATAGATTCTTTTTCCTGATCAGGAGCATACAAGTCTCTATGCTGCAAAGTATCATCCAATTTTTTTCTTTTGGAAACATGTTGATGCAACCAAGGTTGACCAAAATACGCTAAATTTCTCGTGAAATCGATGTAAACATTCTACCCACCGACTTCTAATATCATCTAACCGCAAACGCAATGTAAAAGCAAACCACATAAAAGAATACATGGGAAGAAATTGAAATTTCGTTTCTTCATTTGGTAAATTAACTGCTTCAAAATACTCTATACAGCCAATAAATATAAATCAATTTAAATCATGTGAAACAGTTTTGTTTGGAAAACCTCACCCCTACAGCAACATTCGACAAACCCAATTTACAATCACAACGATTTTATCATTAATGGAGGAGATACATTCGAAATTGAATATTTTAAAATATTTTGGGGCTCAATTTTATTCATTTTGCCATCATGCATACGACAGAAGCTGAGGGTTAAGGAAATTATATTCGTAACCAAATAAATAAGTAATATACACAAGTGAGTAGTCAATGAGTATATTAAAGATACTTTTAGATAGATATGGATGTTATTTCAATCAATTTCGATTGAACGAGAAGGAGGGCTTTTGTTAGATAAACATATTAAACAAGAAAATATACACAATAATATCATTTGAAAATACAACTCGTATATTATGACCCAATGAATTTAACTGTGTGACAACCAAATGAAATTTTATAGATACATTGACATTTTCGGTGATGGAGATGTCATGCATTAAACAGTATTATTGGGATATTAAGAGTTTATTAGTTTAGTTAGATGATTATGCTAACTTGAATTAATATAAAAATTCTGTCAATTTCCATATCGTAATTTCTTTAATTTTGTTTATTCCGATGGTTATGAATTGATGACCGCTTACTCCCCCTTTATCCACGATAATCGAATCACAAGTGAATATTTTGTGATAACTGTGGGTAAAATGACATGTCATAGTTTCGGTTTTTATGACTTTTCATGTTGCGTGTACTGAAATTCTTTGATGATGGTAAATGGATTTAGGGGGAAAAAGTTGAAGGAAAATAATCGGCATGCTGAAAAAATGAGACATTAATGAACCGGATGCTGAAAATTGACAAGTTCTGTTGAATTGAATTGAATATATGATCATGAGTTTTTTTCTTGTTTACTTTTTTTTTTGTTTGAGACTTTCATACATTGTATACGTATGGATGAGTATTTGATGCATAAATTTATTAATACAATCAAGTGAGTCATTAATTTATAATTGTTTTATACAAGATGTTTTTTTTCGTGTTGTCCGCCTGTGTGAATTGTTGAAAAAATTGCTATAAATTAATGCTATAAATTTTATTATCGTAATTCAGGCGGTGTTATATACATCGGAAATGTTCTTCACATAAATTTGATATTAATTTTAATTTGTGGATTAAACTAAATCCACACTAATTTGAAATTGAAAGAAATTGAATCTTAATCGCGATAGAACTAATCAAGTATGTGACATACTACCACTTTAAGATTGTTGTTAAAAATACAGTCTTATTAATATCAAAAATCCTTTTAGTCCCAATATTTTATTTATTTCTAAGAAATTTTTAAGAGTAAAATTATATCATAGAACACAGTCGGATATCATTTGTTGATTCAAGCTTAGATACTCTAGCTGGTAAACCCAAAAATGTTTTGACCGATCATTTATTTTTTCTTACCCTAAAACACATTTTTTTTTGTTTTTTTGTCTTACCTAAAACACAATTTTTCTTGATTTTTTGTCCAACCCTAAAACACAATTTTTTTTTGTTTTTTTTTTTGAGTTTTTATTAAATTTAAGCTCTAATAATCACTTTGTCAAAAGACTATTTCCACTGCAAGTACTTCGAAGAATTAAAAAAAAACCTATTTTTGAACAATGAACAAATTAAACTGTTACTAGCATTAACAATTATTGGGTTGCGTTTTGTTTGTATTAAAAAATGTTACATCTACATATGCACTAGAACTGTGGTTCTCTTTATCTCTCGCAACCCCCTTTTCTGAAATTTAGAGTCTTCTGAAATTTAGACTCTTTCAGTCTGTAATCTACTGGTTCGACTATGACCAAGAAACCATTGGCAACTCAGGTTACAATGTGACCTGGTCGCAAAGTTCCGGTGGCAAATCCGTTTTTGCGACGATTGCTTTGTGACCGGCCACAATGAAGCCGGTTTCAAATTGATTACTTTGTAACCATTAGTTTTTAACTGCATTCGCGCAAGATTTTACGGAAACGATCGTGCAACCGTTTCCTTGAAACTAGAGACCCAAAATATCGGGGAAACGGTCGTACAACTGTTACATTTCAATTTTAGTCACATGGGGCAAAAACGGTTGTTTAAATGTCGCAGCAACGTTGCTGTGACGTTGCAGCAACTATTTTGTGACCCCATGAATTTTGCAACCAAGGTTGTGTGACCGTCGTGCGACTGCATGTGACCATTTTTGGTTCACCCAAGATAGATTATAAGGTTATTGTATCTTGAGAGAAATGCGCCGCAGGCGAAAAATGTCGCAGTTTTAAGTGAAATGTAACTGTAGTTATTATTGAAAAATCACTGAAGTTCATTTATTCTTTAAATAACCTGCGTTTCATAAGTTTTTCTAGCAAATCTAATAGTTTCATAATTTCATTAAAAAAAAAATTGAAAAAAATTAGTACACTTTTAACACTCTAACTGCCACGACAGTTTTAAGCCTCTTTCGAATATTTTGTTGTCAGTCAAAAAGGCACTAAGAGAAAAAAAAAATGAAACAAAATTATACCTAAATGTTATTTTATTACCATAAAATGTGTGCAACTACAAAAAATCGTTGCGGTTGCAGCGAACACTTTAATAATTTTCATTGTGGGCGTTGTGTACAATTAGGTGTTAGGTCTTTTTGACTGACGTGGCAGTTAGAGTGTTAAAAATATTTGGCAGCCACCTCAAGCGGTTATGATCTACCGACTGGAAAATTTAAAGGGTCAAAAGCGTTAAAAATTTCGTGTGAGACAAAATAATGCTTAAGTAACAACACGTAAGGGAGAAAATGGGGGAGGGGCTATAATAAACGAATAGGCTGTAAGAAGTGACAAAAAGTTGTGAAAAAACGTCATTAATCGATAAAGCGGTATGTTACAGATTTTTGCAAAAATTCCGTATACCAGAAGTGACCAATATGGCGTCATTTATCTTCTACATGAGGAGAGAAAGTGGCTAAATTAGGAGAGAAAGCAGAGAAGTAGAGAAAGTGATTAAATTAGAAGATAAAGGAGAGAAGTAGAGAAAGTGATTAAATTAGATTTTAAAGTGAGCTAAATTCTACACTCATGTAAAATATGATACATTTCTAAATATTCTCGCATTAAAAAGTTTGATAATGGGCAAAAAAGATATTTTGAATGTCCACATGAGGAAATTCACAAGAGAAGAAATTTTTTAATAAATAAGCCGATAACACTTCATAACCTATACCAAATTTAACATTTAATACATATGACAGACAGATATACAAATTTAATTAAAGTCTTGCCTACACTGAGAGAAAAGATAGTGAATTTAACTATTTTATAATGGGGAAATCGTAACTATTACTAAAATAGTTAATTTTAATTACAAAAATAGTCAAAATCGACAATTCTTTTAGGAAATTTAACATGTTGGTAGTAAAATTTACTATTTGTCATTTAAATTGACTATTTTTCAATACAAATTAACTATTTTGCAATGAAAATTAACGATGTTAGTGATAGTTTCGATTTCCCATATAAAGTATTTCGATTTACTATTTTTTTCTCTGCGTGTATGCATCGCTATCGTCTTAAACACGTCTTTTGAAGTTTTTGGTGAAAAACTTAGTCTTCAAAAGTACAATATATAACTACAAAAAATTCACCTGATTCTCTGTATTGTCTCCTATCCTATCACACTCCATTTGATAAAATTACGCAATCCATCAATAACGCACGTTTATTTAAATTTAAAAAAAAATCAATACAAAAATCGCTTGTCTTCAATAAAATCCACCAGTATCGATCATTCTCAATTTTCAACTACCCGGCGAACATCATCATCGTAATCGAGTCATTAAGATTCCCGGAAAAAAATGAACATGTTACATATTTAATAAGTGTCACTACTATATCAAATAACCGAATAAGAAAAAAAATCATTAAAACATTTTTTGGGTTCATATATTTGATGATGATGCCGATTCTATTTGCAATTAGAAAATAAAAAGTTAATCAAAGATCAAGAACTTTCATCAGAAATGTCATCGAAATTCATCATAGTATCGTTTTTTCTTTTCTATTTTGGTTATTATTAATTTTTCCATAATTTGGTATGATGTGATGAATGATTTTTTGGGGTTAATCAGTCAGTCGCAATAGCGGCTTTCAACCGCTTAATCGCACTAAATGCTAATATGAGAATTATCTGAATTCATATTTTTCTAATAATAATGAAATCTCTTCTGTTGATTTAATTTTTCATAAATAAACGATCAATCTATCGCTGTATGTTTTTATTCGATTCGAAATTTTTTTTTTTTGCTGTCATTTGTTAATTTTTTGATGCCAAAGAGCCGATCGTTTTAATTGCTGTTATAGAGACATAGTGATCGACACGCAATGAAAGATAGAGAAATGAACTGAAATCACTTTTGTTTTGATTTATGAAAAAAAAAACATAATTTGGAAACCATATAATCAAATTTGGCTGATAACCCGAAATTTATTGTAAATATTGCTAGTATTGACTAAAAGGCAATATTATTTATCAGTTATTGTGATTAAGAATAAAAAAAAGTATTAAAAATAGATGTACTTCTTTGATACAAGTAATAAACTGGAAAGAAAGGATTTTAAGATTTCTTTTAGACGCCTTATAATATTTTCGCTAATTAAATTTATCACAATTTTTCTGTATATTAATAAATTGAACCAAAAACATAACAAAAGCTATAATTGCCAATCTGGCAATCATTGGAGACCCGTATGGTGATATTCGTATCAAAATTCGAACAGTTATACCAAAATTCCACTTTGAAGTCAAACTTTCCAAAAAGATTTTTTAAAATTTATTCCAATCGGATTTTGATGTATGGAAGTTTTATGTAGAATCATATCCTAAATAACTTTTGTTCTTGGACTTTTTTGATAAGATGCACCGTTTTTGAGATATTCACAAAAAACGATTTAGATCGTATGGGGGGTACCCCCCCTAATGGTCCATTTTTGCCCATTAACGAACTTAGCCTCGCATTTTACGAAAAACGGATCTGTGCAAACTTTCAAGTCTCTAGCTCAATCCGTGCGCCCGCAATCCGCGCCACAGACAGACAGACAGACAGACAGACGGACGGACATGCAAAAATTAAATATTTTTATCATTCTAAACACACTGGTGTAATTCATTTTTTTGTGCGATGACGGGATCTTGGCGTTACAAACGGTAAGGCAAAGTTAATATACCCTTTGGTTTCACCATACGGGTATAAAAATGGTTTGTAAAATCAACGTCTTGTTGCGCAACCAACAATTCCCCCTTCCCCCCTACATTTATTAAGGACTGTCAAAAAATACGTCACACTTTTAGAGAGGGGTTGGGGTTGCGGTAGTGTCACGGCGGTATTAATCTCCATACAAAAAATATCGAAAGAGTTTGAAGAAGGGAGAGGGGGGGGGGGAAATATGACTGCTGACGATATTTTGACACAGTTCGGTGATAATTATAGCGACGAAAATGATGAAAGTGAAGTTATAGAGATTATAAGAAAGAAAAACCTTACGCATGAAAAACTGGCAAATTTTTTAATGCTTGGTAGTCAACTTTAATAAGAAGCTCTTAATATGGATCCTGATATGGAGCGTGCCTTAACCCTCATACTGTCCTTAAGAAAAATAACGTATGATGTCTTCGTGGGTCAAGAATGACCCATTATGACCCATTTATGACCCATGAAGACTGCAGTGCTCTTCAATGGATTAAAATATGAACAAATAGATTATTGTTTTCGGTATTCAAAAGAAATTTGTTCACAGAGCCTACACCATACAAACATTGTTCATGTAGTTGAGAAGATACTTTTAATTAAAATCGAATTTGGGTCAGAAATGACCCGAGGACAGTATGAGGGTTAAAATTTCGGTGAAATTTGACAGCCGCTTTAGCCCCATACGTAGAAATGCATAATGAAAAACAAAAATCGGGTAATCAATCACTAATTTTTCAAAAAGATTAGCAATACATATCATATCTTTGTACAGTAGAATCCCGATAATTCGTACCCCGATAATTCGTATATGCCGCTAATTCGTATGAATTTGCTGGTCCCTTGAAATACGAATTATCGGGATTCTACTAATTACTTTAAATATGTCGTTAAATAAAAACTTTTTTCTATTTTTTTTGGAATTTTTCTAATATCTGGGACCTAACCCCAATATTTCATACAAAGTAGGGTTCACAGTGCGCGCTCTTTTTGTGGAACGTATCTACCGCGCAGTTTGAGGGATTACTGTACCTGAAATCAGCGAATTTCGTAGACTTGATTTGATTTTTTTTTAAGATTTTAAGATCAGTCAATATTAAATTTGAAAAGCTCTCTCACGGACAAAAGCTTTTTGGGCTTTTTGAGGAACTGTCTTTGGTTGCATACTTTAGGGCGTGCTGGATATGAAAGAACTTCGTAGACTTGATTCTAAACTTATTTTAAAGATTTTAAGATCGGCCAATATCAAATATGAAAAGCTCTCTCAAGGGCAAAAGCTTGTTGAGCTTCTCCGGAACTGTCTTTGGTTGCATATTTTAGGGCGTGCTGTATATGAAAGAGGACTCTCCCGTAAAATTTACGATATATTCAGAGTTTGAGATTAAAACATGTCAGAAAACTTGAGCTCATTTCCAAGCAAAAAAAACACCTACCATCAAAAGAAATTTCAAAATTCGAAGAAAGGAAATCCGAGTAATTGAAAACAAAGAGCTTGAAATTGATTTCTGAAAGATAGCGTCGAAATAGCTTAAGGGAAAATTTATTAATTAATTTTTTGTTGTGATTTAATGGGTTTGCTTTCATTTGTGCTTCATTTTGTCTTGCGTTCGTATGCATAATTTTATGTGTGTCCATAGCATAAGATGCTGCTGTGTATTTTTTTTTAATTTATTGAACTAGCCAAACAACTTGATGATTATGAAAACTGTCCCTCATAGCGGGCATATATAGTTAGGTGGGACTGCTTGAAGTTATCCTGTTTTTAATTTACACCCTTAGCAGCGCTCGCCACATCTCCCCAATGGATATTTGAAGTGAAGTATTTCTCGTCATTAAAGCGTCTCTATATGTTGCCCGTAAGCGAAATTCGACTACAAAAGAACTGAACTGAGTCGGATACGCAAAAAAAAAAAAGAAACCTACCAGTCCAGAATAACATTTGTTTTCATAAAAAAGGATTTGATATCGTCCTATGTGGAGAAGAAATTTCCTGGGCGGTATCTTTACAATTAAAAGTCTGACTTTTTGGTCAAAGGATTTATCTTGTTTTATATGGATATGTGTTCCAGCAAAAGAAGAAAAATATTTTATGATTGAAAATATTCTCTTTTAGCTATGACATAGTATGAAATTTTCGATGAATTCTTGTTTCAGTTTATTTTACATTCATTATGTGGATGTGGATCCTTAAAATCATACCCTCAGAAAAACCTCAATTAACCCTTATCGTACACTAATATTTATATAGGAACCATGAAAATGTTTGAATTGTAAATATCGACTTTTTAACATAAACGGTAAAACTTAATATACACAGCATTTCATATATGAGAATTATCGTCGGGAAAACGTGGGGGAGGGGGGAGGATATTCATTTATAGATTCCATTTTTGGTTTCCATATATTTTTAGGCGAAAGAATTAAAATAATAATAATAAAAAAAAACACCAAAAACATACACGTTGTCGGAACGTTTCTATAAAAGGGGTTTTATTCCCAATTTCATTTTGCAACGGTTTAAAAAGGATATTACTTTGCCGTGTATTTCAACATCTATACGGAAATTTTTACCAAATACAAACAAGGACGATGAGAAAAAGGTTCTTTGGATCAGGACATAAAAATTCTACAGTGGCTTTCATTTATATTTCATTATTATTAGTCTTATTATTAATTGAGAAGCATTGTCGGTCGAATATACCAATTTTTACATATAAACATCGACCCGAAAGTCGACTCGTATATCCCATTCATGTATAGTATGTGTCTTTCTGTAAAACTTTGAGGAAAAAAGTCCAACTTGGTGTAGTCAATATAGTGCGGTTAAAGGCGTAAAAAGGGAATAAATTTATAGGCTTATATCTATATCTCGCATAAAATAATATTGTTCAAGTCATTTTATATCGCTTCAGAGTATAACATATATAGCAGATCCTTATTTGCCTTCTTTAATACCCCCTTCTACCTGATATTGTATAAATATAAGTATATGGTAAACTGTTAGCTTTAGATATAAAAATATAAATATATAAAATAAGAGCGGAAAATATGAGAGAAAAAGATAGACAAGGGTATCACAAAAATAAAGTCAGGCGTCTACAAATAGAATAGAAGAACGAATGGATGTGAAAAATGTATAAATTGGTAGGGCTCAGAGCGGCACACAAAGTGTACATCCGCTAACCCTTAGTGGGTCTCTGATGGGTTGTTGCGGATATCCCAGCTGAGGGAAAATCCCATTTTTGCCTAACCCGGAGAAAATTTCTGATCCGGTTTTTTTCCAGTAGGTATAAGCATATCTGTGGATAATATTTTTCATTTATGTGTAAGTGACTTTGACTTTTGTGCAGTATAAATACAATATTTGTAAGACTGCACAATAAAAAAAATTATAGATTTCGAACAGTGAAGCTTGGCTAGAGGTGGTCTTTGTATTTTTTTTAAACGTTGGATTGGTTTTTGGTATTTGCAAATTTCCCATTATTTTTACTTTCAACGCTAGGTCCACATTCTCGGTGAAGCTACGCGAATCCCGATGAACGCAAGAGTGTGAACGATTGATTCGGCTTGTTAAGCTAGAGTTGGGACATGTTCGGCTTAAGGGGGAACTTAGATAGTACCATCACATTCTCGCCGAATGTAGGCGAATCAAATTTTGGCGAGAAGTTTGGCAGATATAGGCGAACGCGAGTGTGCTAACCACATCTACATTCTCAGCAACATTCGCGGAGTGCATCAGTCGTCATTCAATTATTGAAAATCCGTTGATATTGATGTTTTTGGGTAAGATTTTTATGCTATTAATGTGACAACCGCTCTCGTCCTTAAAGCAAGGTAACTTCAGTGTTTGACTACATGACAAAAACATTTCATTGCAGTAGGCGTTGTCTAATTGGTCAAATGCGAAAATATTTGTATTTTTTTGGGGTTCTCGTGTTATGGTTTGATCTTGAATTAAGTAAAAACAATTAAATAATGAGGGTATGGAAGTCCAGTTAAGGACTGAGGCATTCGGGGAATGTTGGTAAGAATCTGGATGACTGACTCGCGTCGAAATCTGTCAATTTTTTCGTCTAATATTAATTCGTGCATGAGAAATTTTCAGTATTTATAGAATCGCAAATTACCAGCTTTCAAATGAGAACAAAAAACTTCTTAGGAAAAGAATCATTTTTGGATCTTTTTTTGCGAGAAATAAGGGTGAATAACTTCTTCGATTAGATCAGTGGTGTTCGTGGAAAAAAAGCTTTCTAAAGGCAAAAGCTTTCTAAAGGCAAAAGCTTTCTAAAGGCAAAAGCTTTCTAAAGACAAAATCTTTCTAAAGGCAAAAGCTTTCTAAAGGCAAAAGCTTTGGTAACTACAGCTAGCTTGCAATAATTAAAGCTTTTTGGTGTTATAATAAAGCTTGTGCAATAAGGGCCCGTTTGCGCGTACTGTTCTTTAAAAATTAATTTGCGGGTAACCTACTTAAACCGTAGAAATTCTGTGACTTGAATAATTTAAGTCGTATATAAGTTCCCAAGTTTCGTTGGTGCAAACGGCACTAAGTTTGGCCGCTTGTTAAAAATTTCATATTCTGTTAAACTCTATTAAATAATTCTATAGCTTTCACATCAAGTTCTAAGCGATATTTTTTAAACTTCATCTAATAAAACCCATATTTTTTCGATTTCCAGTTGCTGTGAGGGTTCCTCTTAATTAAATTCCACTGTAAATGGACACCAATCAAATAATCGTCTGCACATATAGCCACATGACGATGACTTTATGTTTTCTACCAACACTCCCCTCCCCTTCGTTTCCCCCGAGCAATCTCTTAACTCCTTCAAAAAAAAAAAAAAACCCGAATTCGGGACAAAAAGGGAAATTTTTCGGTTGCTTTTATGAATACTATTATTATTTTATGTGTTTTTGTCATGGACTTTTTTCTGTAGATTGTATGAGTATTTCTCTCTTATAATAATACACATTTTTTTCGATCCTTTTCAAGCTTTTCTGTAGGTTCCTAATATTTGGCTAAATCTAAAAGCCTACATATATTTTATGAGTATATATGGGATTATTATTGATGCCTTTGTTCGGTATTTTAAGCTTTTGACTAGGATGAAAAGGCATATTTATGAATTTAAAAAGAGAGTCAATTTTTTTTTGCTTATCTACTGTACGTATGAAATCGCCTTGGATTATATGTATCGGTAGATGTGTGAAAAAGAAAATTTATCCTATAAATATATGTATTTCCTTTTATTTCGATGGAAAAGGAAAAGGAAAAGAGTTTTTTGTGAAAAGCGAACGTAGTTTTTTTCCGCTTTTTTCAGATATTTCGTCTTGTTTCGATTTTTTATGTGTTGTTTTTTTTAAGGAAATCTACGTAATGAGTTGTTTGAACAGAAATTATCTCATCACATTTGCAACTTCTGTTAGTTGTTTTTCGTTGAAAAATTTTGAGCTCAAAGAAAATAAAGTGCTTATACTTGGAGCACTTCTCCGTATGTTTGATAGTTTCTTTAGTGCATAAAAAATTTAAGAGTAAATGAAATATTGTTGCTTGTCAGTTTTTTATGGAGGCATACAAATTCATGTATTTTATGCGAAGATATTAGAGATTTTCAATGTTTTTATAGTTTTCGGCCTGAAACGTAAAATAGTGCTTGCTCGGCAATTAGAATTGCATAAATTGAGGCTGTTGAGCGTACAAGTTAATACGAAAGATCTATTCACGCTATCGATGGTTAATTTTACCGAGCGTGGGTTAATGGGCGAAAAGTAAAAAGACGTATTTTATGGACAGCCTCTTATAGTCCGATTTTGGAATAAATATATCCATTTATCTATTTAATTATTTTTTTAAAATAAAACATAACAAAAGCTATAATTGCCAATCTGGCAATCATTGGAGACCCGTATGGTGATATTCGTATCAAAATTCGAACAGTTGTACCAAAATTCCACTTTGAAGTCAAACTTTCCAATAAGATTTTTTAAAATTTATTCCAATCGGATTTTGATGTATGGGAGTTTTATGTAGAATCATATCCTAAATAACTTTTGTTCTTGGACTTTTTTGATAAGATGCACCGTTTTCGAGATATTCACAAAAACCGTTTTCGTTCGTATGGGGGGTACCCCCCCTAATGGTCCGTTTTTGCCCATTAACGAACTTAGCCTCGCATTTTACGAAAAACGAATCTGCGCAAAATTTCAAGTCTCTAGCTCAATCCGTGCGCCCGCAATCCGCGCCACAGACGGACAGACGGACAGACAGACAGACGGACAGACAGACGGACGGACATGCAGAAATTAATTATTTTTATCATTCTAAACACACTGGTGTAATTCATTTTTATGTGTGATGACGGGATCTTGGCGTTACAAACGGTAAGGCAAAGTTAATATACCCTTTGGTTTCACCATACGGGTATAAAAAACGGTCTAATTTTGGTTTTAAAAAATTTGATTTGCGCCCTAGATTCGCACTAATTTCCTGGTGTACAACTTGCGCCCTTTTGAGCTACTACGGTAAATGTAAGACATCAAAAATGCACGAGGGAGAGAAGGGCCGGGTAAATTTTGAATGTAGCAAAGCATTCAATAACATAAAAAAGATTGAGGAAAATACCGCCACACTACATACTATAAAAACAGTAAAAATATAAATTGAACGCTTTTAAGGATAATCCCTCGTAATTTAACATCTTTAGTGTCGCCATTCTTTCAAAACGATCAGAAAATGACCCGAAATAACGGGTGTTCCAATCGCTTGGACCCATGTTAAATATAATTGAGGCTTAAACGTCTAATGATTTTTGACATCTGTTTTCAGGTTTGACAAGCTCACCCAAGTAACCTTATAGGTCGTAAAGTGGACACTTCGTCTTCAAAGGCGTCCCTATTGGTCGTAGTGCCCACGACTTTGTCGACACTAGGTCGAACTATCGTCGTCGGTTTTGGTGTGGTCGTAACGACCAATTTTAAGACACCACGCCCTAATCCAAGTCATTATGCCTTATCTGGTTGCTTGGGCAGTCTTTGGCAATTTCGACCATGGAAAGGTTAACAATCGAACAACGTGTTAAAATTATTGAAGCCTATTACGGAAATGGGCGTTCAAACAAAAATGCCTTTAGCGCACTTTGTGATTTTTTTGGTCAGACATGATAACCAACTTTTTATGGTCTGAATTGGATGCTATGGATGTCGATAATTTGAGGTTTCAACAGGACGGCGCCACATGCCACACAGACAATGCAACAATGGCTTTATTGAATGAGATGTTGCCAGGTTGCATCACCTCTCGAAACAGCGAAGTCAATTGGCCACCACGATCGTGCACTTGGACGCCTTTGGACTTATTCCTTTGGGGTTATCTCAAGATAAGGTCTATGCCAACAAGCCAACAACAATTCAACAGCTGAAGGATAAGATAATAAGGCATATTCCTGGGATCGAGATGCAATTTTGCAGAGATGTCATCAGGAATTTTGACCATTGAGTGAAGGTGTGCCACCAAAGCGTTGGGGTACATTTTAGCGATATTATCTTACACATAATTGCCATGTGTCAAATAACACGATTTAATAAAGAAATCAAACAATTTTAACAAATAACATTGTCTTATTTTCTGTTAACATCGGTCCAAGCCATTGGAACACCCTGTAATATCATGCATCGGTTGTTCATTTAAAATGAAAATTATCATACATCCTAATAAAGCGATCGTAAAATCGTAATGATGTGCATTTAAATTTCTGCGTAACAGGATGTCAAGATCACTGATCGTTTGATGACATTCTTCGGAAAATCTACATTGGGGAACGCATTTAATGACAGTACACTATAAAGTCTATAATAATATTAAAAAAAAGAAATGTATGCACACATATAGGTATATGCATTTTAGCTACGATAGTCAAAATATCGGATTTGTCACAAATCTTCAATGAATCACTTCAAATCAAGCAAAAAGTCAAAGAAATTAAATAGAATTCTATGGGACAAGGCGATCCTATTGATATATTCTTCTCATTGGAAACTATTTTTAGATGTATGGAAAATGGGAAAGTTTTCAACTTTTCTTTTAATTTTCTTACCAAAATTTTCTTTCGATTTTGTTTGTTATAATGATCAGCCGCGTGTGGACTGTCGCTTTTCATTTGGAAGTGAGGTTTTCCATTTATGATAATATCGTCACCAATTTTAAAATTTCAACGTCTTCGATTTTATTTTATAAACCTACCCTCTTCTACCGTCAGCTTCCGATATGCCGACAAAATTGCTTGCGAGAATAGTTGAAAATGTCCCATATGGGAACACCATGAGTGCATGTGACATTTGTGATCACTAAGAATTATTTGTCTCATCACAAACGTATCGGAACGATCTTCTGTGTCAATAATTTATGTATATCTATAGATACAGATACGTATTTACGAGTATGGTTTGATATTTTCCACTTTATATAGCGTTCAGTTCAAATCGGTTCGTTTCGAAGGTCCCCATCTATTTTTATTGAGGATCCAACAAAAACAGCAACAAAAAACCGAAATAACTTTTTTTTTTTAAACAAGAAAAAAAAAAACGAAGCCATAATATCGAAGAAAAACTAAGAGAAATATTAATAAGGACCATAAAGTTAATGGTGATTAGCGTGTCGCGACACTGCATTCTGGTGATGCGTACGCGCGCCTCTTTTGATGCGACTATAGCGATTCCATGAGTTTCATTTGGACAGCATCGGCCTTAAGGGGTTAACCTTAGAATTGAACTTGAAGGAAAATGAAAGACGAAAATGAAATGCAGTTGGATGGGTTGGAAAAATTACCCTGCGAATAGCGTACTACCATCAGTGCCTGTCTATATAATTTTTCTTAGAAATCCGCTAATGATCAGTAACACTGAAATTGCTAATTTTTTTTTTATATTCGGTTGTTGTCATTACAGAAGTCTAGTTTGATACATATTTTGGTTTGGCTATGTTTGTCTGTTTTGACATATTCACATATTGGAATGGAGCACACTTGATGAGGTTAGAAGACTAAATCATTGAAAGTGTACTGAACGCAAAAGTCTGCTGTCTTTCGTGAATTTCAAATTTAAAATAAAATTAAAAATAAAATTAAAAAGAAACCCCCGATGAGGCACATGTGTTGGATTTAATAAATGAGTACTGTATGCTGTTCATTGGATTAACGTAATGAGGGTCGAAGGATTGACTTATTTTTTTTTATTTCTTCAAATAAACGTCTTATACGTTTTCTCATCTTTTCATCATTTTTTTTTATGAAAAGGGCTATATGGCTATCTGTAAGAAAGTGGCACTATAAGATACGGAAACTTGCTGCTGGAATTATTCTTAGTCGTGCGTATGGATAGACGATGTTTAAAAAGACACCAAGACGACACACGCAATAGTTCAAGATCAATGGCATAGGAGACATTTTACAAATCAGACGGTTATCAATTCCCCAAGATCAACTCAAGTCGTGGCAATAGATCTTTAGACATGCAGAGGTTAAGAAGTCTGTAAAACGCAATACTCGATGGCTAATTATTTTTCGGTTTATTTACTGTCCAAGTGAAAGATATCTTGATGGGTGGGCCAACAGTTCTATATCCGACGGAATGTTGTTAAATTTTTTTTACGAATTATGGAATTCAACAAATGCGAATTTTTACAATTTTTAAGAACTTGGCTTGGCCTTGCCACTTGTATTTCAAGTTTGAAAAACTCATTTTTCTATGATTATAATTTTCTTTGGGGTTGCTTTTGTCGAAGCGTGTCTCGATTAGAAATAAATTTTTCTCCACAGATTTACGGGGTAGAAGAAATGTTATTACTTAAATGTGTATTGGGGCGATTTTGTCAGGTTATTTAATTCGAAAAAAGTTTTTGAAAAGACAACACGCCGCGAGAATATGACAAAAAAAATAACACTTGTTGAACTCTAAAGACACACTCTCATCTCGGCACTGCAACCGGCTTACGGTCTTGGCCTGCCGCAATGTCTCTCGCCAGAGCTCCCGGTCACGCGCCGATGTCCTCCAGTTTTGCATCCCAATTCTCTTCGCGTCCTGGTCAACGCCATCTGGCCATGTGAGGTTGGGTCTTCCTCGTCGCCTTGTTGTTAAAAACCTACCGCAGAAGACTTTACGCGCCGAGTCGCTTTCAGTCATTCGAACTTTTCAGTTGGAAACTTTCATAATAAAAACAAAAATACTTGTTGCGAATAAAAAACCATTTGAAATTTCGCGCCCATGAAAGATTTCAATCAAAAAATCACATCGCCACACTCCTCCGCACCATGTTCAGCAAAAAGATCCTAACCGCGTCCGCATAGAGGCGATTCTCGCCACCCACCGTTGGAATGGCTGAGAGAGAGAACGTCCAGTGAGTCTGAGAAGGACGATTCTTCATTGTACAAATTATTCAGCGACGCCATTGTCTAAAAACATTATTTTAATCATTAGTGCGGTTTATCGATAAAACTTTTAGCTTAAAATATTTCAAGTAAACGCGAAAAATATCGGCAATTATTTTTATCTTATCGGAAAGTATCCAAATGCTGAATTTACAACGAAATTCTCATTTCAAATTCCGGTAGATCTTTCCATCAAAGTTAGCGGCGTCGCCGGAAGAAGCGATCACTTCTTTTACCGGGAAATTTGATAAGTTTTTTTTCGCGAGTGTGTGAGTGAATTACAAGAATTTACTTTTAGTGTGTGTTCTTAGACGGAAGAAATTATTTCCCTGTAGTAAGTGAAGCCATCATTTATTTTTTATTACTAATAGTATGAATTATCGACTTGTTGGATGGAAAGTGATTTTCCTTTGCCGAAAAAAAGAAATCCCCTACAACTTGACAAAATACACTCCGATTTCTTTCGATTTGTATTGATTTGCATGACAATATTCCACGAAGAATTTTACGAACGTCTTTTAGAAAATTCTGGTTTTCTGGGAATTTCTGGGAACTTTCGTGTTTTTAGAGGCTTGTTCTTAGCAGGAAAAATATTTCCGAGATCTTTTCCACCCGGAAAATATTTTTTTCGAATTTTTAGAGGCTTGTTCTTAGTAGCAAAAATATTTGCGAGACCTTTCCTATCCGGGAAATATTTTTCTCGAATTTCTAGAGGCTTGTTCTGCATAGGAAAAATATTTCCGAGGCCTTTTCTATCCGGGAAATATTTTTTTCGCATTTCTAAAGGCTTGCTCTGAGTAGGAAAAATATTTCCGAGACCTTTTCTATCCGGGAAATATTTTTCTAGAATTTCTAGAGGCTTGCTCTAAGTAGGAAAAATATTTCCGAGACCTTTCCTATCCGGGAAATATTTTTCTCGAATTTCTAGAGGCTTGTTCTTAATAGGAAAAATATTTCCGAGATCTTTTCCACCCGGAAAATATTTTTTTCGAATTTTTAGAGGCTTGTTCTTAGTAGGAAAAATATTTGCGAGACCTTTCCTATCCGGGAAATATTTTTCTCGAATTTCTAGAGGCTTGTTCTTCATAGGAAAAATATTTGCGAGGCCTTTTCTATCCGGGAAATATTTTTTTCGAATTTCTAAAGGCTTGCTCTGAGTAAGAAAAATATTTCCGAGACCTTTTCTATCCGGGAAATATTTTTCTAGAATTTCTAGAGGCTTGCTCTGAGTAGGAAAAATATTTCCGAGACCTTTCCTATCCGGGAAATATTTTTCTCGAATTTCTAGAGGCTTGTTCTTAATAGGAAAAATATTTCCGAGACCTTTTCCACCCGGGAAATATTTTTTTCGAATTTTTAGAGGCATGTTCTTAGTAGGAAAAATATTTGCGAGACCTTTCCTATCCGGGAAATATTTTTCTCGAATTTCTAGAGGCTTGTTCTTAATAGGAAAAATATTTCCCAGACCTTTTCCACCCGGGAAATATTTTTTTCGAATTTTTAGAGGCTTGTTCTTAATAGGAAAAATATTTCCCAGACCTTTTCCACCCGGGAAATATTTTTTTCGAATTTTTAGAGGCTTGCTCTGAGTAGGAAAAATATTTCCGAGACCTTTTCTATCCGGGAAATATTTTTCTCGAATTTTTAGAGGCTTGCTCTGAGTAGGAAAAATATTTCCGAGGCCTTTTCTATCCGGGAAATATTTTTCTCGAATTTCTAAAGGCTTGCTCTGAGTAGGAAAAATATTTCCAAGACCTTTTCTATCCGGGAAATATTTTTCTCGAATTTTTAGAGGCTTGCTCTGAGTAGGAAAAATGATTATTTCACTACACATTTTGGCCGTTTTGCACTCCGTTTTGGACATTTGCACTCCTGTCAAATTTTCGTCTTCAAAAATTTCATCGACGTAATAGATTTTGACGTAATTGTTTGTGTGTCTGTTTGTCAGATTCAAATCTTCCAATCCAATTTTGACCAACTTCCACTCATCCGATTGACTTGAAATTTTGCATACACACGTAAGTCCGATGACAATACAATATTTTCACTACTTCATCCCTGTAAGAATAAGACAAGTTCCTGTAAGGTTAAAGTGATTATCCTTTTCCTCAAATTTTTCGGGCAATATCTTATCATAATGCTACATTCAAACTCTTGGCAAATACCAATGCTTTTGCTTGCTTTGATATGCTGTGAATCACTTAAGTTGCGCTACGCTTGGCTTGTGGTATTCCCTTTCCTAAATAAGTTCAATTGGCCAAGATCTGCCAAATCGCCAAACATTGATTCGCCCACATTTGCCAAGAGTGTGGACGTAGCAAAAAACAACTTTTACAAGAGTTGCAATATGACACAGAAGTTCTATTAGCGCAGTTTTTCTTTCCTTAAAATTTTAATTTTTGGCACTACCCTTAGGCTGCCCTCCAAATCTTCAATTCTAGTATTTAGAAAATATGAAGCCCGATAAAATCGCCGATTTTTTCGACACAACAAAATTAGCAACAGTGTAAGTAAGTGTAATGGGTAATTTTTAATGTACCACACCGTGTTAAACAGTACCAGTTGTAAGTTCCAATAGAATTTCACCCTCGACGGGCGATAGACAGTATTCTGATGTTATCACATTTAAGTAAACGGGACGAGTTTACAAAATGTGTTCCCATCACCAATTTTTTGGTAGTTAAAAACCAACTATGGCAAGCAAAAATGTATAAATTTGATCAATAAATCAAAGGAAATTGTCGAAACCCTTTTTTTCACAGTCACGGTTAACCGCGGGTACTTACAATTCTCATTACATTGCAAAATACACAAAATTCAGTGCAAATTTTTTAAGCATTTCACGACCAGACAGACAAACCCCCAGTCTAAGAATCTCTGCCAAAAGTTTTCGCCACCCTGTCCGAGGTCAGAACAGAAGAAAAAACATAAACCGAAACTTTGGCCCCTTTTATACTTACCGAAAATGTGTTCTCGAAAAAAGACAACGGTCTACATGGATATTTGAGTGGGCAATTGTGCCGAAAATTTATTACCACGTATGCTTGCGTACGTAAAACACAAAATTCGAAACCAACCCCCCTCTATAGCCGAATACGGGATGGAAAAAAGGTAATATCCCCGAAAAATTACATTTTAAAGACATGCAAACCGCCAAATATTTGTCTTAGCGAAAGTTTGGCGTTTCCATTCGCTCCCTGGGTGAAGATTTAAAATTTTGATAGGGCGATTTTCAACCCTTTTCTCATTCGGTTTAGCTGCAAAATAATATTTCATGTGAATTTATTTCTCTTTACCAACAATTACTCGAAAGAAAACCAAAAAAGAAACGTCAAACATTTCGTTATAACGATTGTTTTTTTTTGTGTGTTGAAATAAGGGATTTGTTTTATACACACTGATACTCATGACTAAATAATATTCTCTGGTGAAGCGGAAGTATAAAATTGATAAATTTTAATTTCATTAAGTTTCGAAAAACCAAGAAAGAAAAAAAAACTAATCATATATTAATAAAATGAATGGCGATTTCAGAAACCGCAGAAGATATTTCAACAATTTTTATCACTGCTCGACATATTGACTTGAAATGAGGAGAGTTTTCTTCTGTTGGCTTTTATCAAATCATCGTCATATCGACATTTTGTTTGGTTTTGCATTCAATTTGGCTTTTTTTTTCTTATATTTTTTCAATGAATTTTTGGAAATTCTTATTTATCATGTTGTGATATTTCTATACAGTTGGACATAATTGTATCCACCCGCAGGCATGTTTTGTACTTTTTTTTTTTAATAAATAAGTATTTTTGGTTCATTTTCAATCTTTAACAGAAATCATACAACATCCGGCCTTTGGGATATTTTCCGGTTTCATTCGACTATTTTATTGTTATATTGTCGTATGATAGACGCGAGACATGTGATTTTTTCCGAAGGGAGTGAGTTTTTTTTTTGCTTCTTTCAATGGATAACAAGTTAAAAGTCCAATAACCATGCAGTGTATATTTATTTTGTAGTTTTGTGATATTGTGGTTGAAATCATATTCGATAAGAGTGCATACAAAACGCGTCAAATGAAATTCATTAAGCGATGAAATTTAAAGAAAATCTGTTATATGGACATGAAATTATGCTTTGATAAAAACGGAATGATATCTTTAAACGGAAATTGAGTATATCTGAATACTGCAGGTCCAAAACGGAAGTTCTAGAATGGAAACTATGAGTAATTTTATGATAAAGGGCATGATGTGGAGAACATTTTGTTCTTGACCGATTTTTATTGATTTTTTGAAAGAAAAAAAACTGTTTTATTTTTTTGAAAACTTGGAAAATGAAGTACCTATTTACAGTATGGACTCGATAATCGGGACAATTAAAGAACAGTTACTGTCCACAACACAGCTGTAATGTCCACATTATCGAGTGTCCAGATTATTGAGACCATACTGTACATACTTTTATTTTTTGTTTAAAAAAAGCTCTTACTAAATCGTACTAAAAGAAAAAAAAAGTTTTGTGTGTGATGGATCAGAAATAAAAGTAAGATAAAATAGTGTGTTATCTCGATAATCCGAAATTTCGAAAATCCGAAATCTCGAGAGATTGAATCAACTTTTGCGTCCTACTAAATACTAATCCGAATTAATTACTATTCGATAATTAGTGGTAAAAATAATTATTTAAATTAGAGGCACAGAAAAATAGCAAATATTTTCACCCTTGCGGGACTCGAAAAAAATTTTTTTTTTTTGATTTTTTAGTGGTACCATTTTAAAGTATCATACGGCAATGAAAGACGGTTTAATTGGTGGTACAATTTTGATACCACCGTGCAGTATTTGTTACAAAAAAGGTGGTACATCGCGTGTACCACCAAGCCTTTAAGGGTTAAAGAAGAAAATGTTCAGTTTTTGCCAAAGCCGAACTTCAGCGCATTTCTTAACCTTTGGTCGAAGCCGAAGGTTTGTTTGAAACCTGTGATAAATGTTTAATGTCTGCCGTAAGCGAAAAGCAAATGCAGTTCTATTGAAATAATTTGTTTGTCGATAGAAACATTTGAAAACTTACAAAGCACAAACAATTCCTATAAATAAAAAGTGAAAATGTTGTGGAGGAAAGTGGAGGACATCGGCGTGCGACTGTGACCTCTGGTGAGGCACATTGCGGCAGACCAACACCGACAACCGGTTGTAGCGCCGAGAGGCAAACAGAGAGAGAGAGAGAAAGAGAGAAAGAGAGAAAGAGAGAAAGAGAGAAAGAGAGAAAGAGAGAGAGAGAAAGAGAGAAAGAAAGAGAGGAAGAGAAAAAGAGAGAAAGAGGGAAAGAGAGAAAGAGAGAGAGAGAAAAAGAGATAGAGAGATAGAAAGAGAAAGAGAGAGAGAGAGAGAGAGAGAGAGAGAAAATTAACATGTGAAATTTCAAGACTATAGCTCAATTTTGTTCTTTCCCGTGTACGAAACACGGTTTTATGACTATTTTTCCAAGTTCTTTCATTAAACATCACATACGATGGGTATTTGGTATAACTAGTTTGGACAATACGACACCTGACAAAAAAGATTTTGTATTTTTGTGTATTGAAACATACAAATTATTGTATTGTCATCGGATTTACGAAAATGTGGCAAATTTCAAATTAATCAGATCGTGGATCAAAATTAGGTAACAAAATTAAAATTTTGTTCAAATTTTGTTTTGTTTGAGGCGCAAACCTCACTGACAAGTGGAGAAGACCCAACCTCAGATGGCAAGACGGCGTTGACCAGGACACGAAGAGAATTGGGATACAAAACTGGAGGATATCGGCACGTGACCGGGACCTCTGGCGAGAGACACTGCTGCAGGCCAAGACCGGAAACCGGTTGTAGTGTCCAGAGAGAGAGAGAGGGAGAGAGAGAGAGGGAGAGAGAGAGAGAGAAAGAGAGAGAGAGAAAGAGAGAGAGAGAAAGAGAGAGAGAGAAAGAGAGAGAGAGAAAGAGAGAGAGAGAAAGAGAGAGAGAGAAAGAGAGAGAGAGAAAGAGAGAGAGAGAAAGAGAGAGAGAGAAAGAGAGAGAGAGAAAGAGAGAGAGAGACAAGTGGAACTAAATAAAAGCTTATAAAACAATAATAAAAATACGACTTGAAAAATAAACTTTTTAAGCAAAATTCTTTCTTCATATCAAATCATCGGAATCGTTCTTCACCTACATAGAAAAACAAAATATTAAAATGCAGAATTGATGGAGAAAACTTCTCATATTTGAAAGGCATTAAAAGCAGCAATGGCGTCTACTTGAGTAGAATTTCGGTTGGGAAGCCAATGGTATGCCAATTAGAATTTTTGACATGATTTCTCATACTTTTCATTTTTCAATATTCTAACATTGGATCGCCCTCTTTGAGGTGCACACATGCACACATATCAAAATATATCACAATAGGAAGAGTTTTTCCTTCCAGCATATGATGTGGAAAAATGAAAACATGAAAAATCCGAACAACATTTTCTCCTTTTGCCCAGTTTCTTTTTTCCGTTGCTGTTCATATTTTCTGGGTCCAAGGATAAGAGGTACAAATCCTTGCATCTCGCTTAGCACTCAAATGCTAATCATTTTCTAGGAGAGTTTGAGATCTGCTATATATGAGCAAGTTTTGAATTGGAAAAAAGGACTTTAGACCGACAGAAATTTGATACGAACTGGAGTATATACGCGAAGATGGAGCGCGTTCGTTCATTTCATCATCAAGCAATCCATACGTCCATTTATTTATCCATCTAGAAATTTGGATGATATCCATCCATCTATGAGAATATTTGAGTCAGTCAACTTATTTGTTGGCTCCTTCTCACGTTGCATCCTTCCACACTCCAACTCCATACCCCGAGTCAATAAAGTCGCTTAGGGCTCTTCTAGAGAAAGACGGGTTGATGGCCTCATCGCTGCGATCATCCTGAAAATCTAGGACGGCGGTAGTGTTGCCATCCTGATGTTCTATTCGGGCAGCATACTCTACGAGGAGCAAGGTGTCTACTCCAGAGTTCACGAAAAGAACGAAATTAGTTCGCCGAGACGAGAGCGTTTGAACTTTTTATTGCTTCGATGAACAACACAATATTCCCAGTTGATGGGTATGAAAGAAAAAAACAACAACATCCACCGGAATTATTGCTATATAAAGAAATTAAAAATCCTTTTTTCGTTGTTAATTGAAAATATTGAAAAATATATTTTTAGTTTCATGTAAATTCAGTAATTTTTATGCTTTGATAGAAACTTTCGGTAAGAAAATGTTTTTCTACATCTAAATTTTAACAAATTAAGACTTAACCCTTAAAAGCTTGGGGGTATACGCGATGTACCACCTTTTTCGTAATACACGCTGCACGGTGGTACCAAAATTGTACCACCGATTAAATCGTCTTCCATTGCCACATGAAACTATGAAATGGCCCCACTAAAAAAATCAAAATAAAATTTTTTTTTTCGTATGCCGCACGGGTAAAACTATTTGTTATTTTTCTGTGCCGCTAAGGGTTAAGAGGTATAGCGAAGTACGATAAACCTCAGTCACTTTTGGAAGGTACCATAAGAGATTTTTTTCTAAAAATGTTTATATTTTTACTGTGCAGTGCGTTATTAAACATGCCACCGTTAGAGAAAGCTAAAAAAAATATTTAAAACCACCTGCTATTTTTTTGAAAAGACAAAAAATAACCCAATACCTCGACCAGACAATTATTTAATTCATTTCAATGTTCTGCCATTAAAATCACGCGTGGAATTAATTATTTTTAAAACACTATCCAGTAGGACATCAAAAAGTCTTGAAAAATTGTGTCTTCATGGGACATTTACCATTTTGTATTTTTTGTTGGCATAATCAGTGCTTAATTTTAATAGCTGCGATCTAACTCCATATTATGTGCAAATACTTATAAGTATTCCCGCGTCTTCCTAAGTTCTTTTAATAGAACTCCTGAGTATCAAGTGGATTTTCTGCCACTTAGAAGTACTGCGGAGTACTTTTCAGTAGTTTACTATTAGGGGTGTAGAGGAAGAGGGAGGGGATATCCGAAAAGCCTAGAATTAGCTTGGTGTGCTTTAGGAACAGCCTCATGTGACTGCTCCTGAGTACTTCTCTGTATTAATAAGCTTTCTTAAGCCCAAATCAGACTAACAACTGCGGTTACGATTGCGATTGCGATTACGATTACGATTACGAACGCACGCCAAGAAACGTAAAGCATTATTTTTTATTATTATTTTAATTTTCCTAAATTTTTTTAAACCAAAATCAAGGTTGAGAATCCCTGGTTTAACCGCCTGACAACCAACCAACGATTCGCTTTAGAGAAAGCAAAATAAAAGGACAATGAAATCGAATGATCGAGATCATACGGTAAATTTGTCTAACAGGCAGTGAATAAAACAATGGCCTTTGTCTCCTGATAGAACATTCGAGAAGTCGAACGAAGATCTTTTCGTGCTTGTGATTTACTTTCGGCTGCGAGTTGCAAGTTTGTTCCTTTTTTTTCTCGGTTCGGACGAATGACGCGCGCCGATGAAAGAAAAAAGTAAATGTTGAATCGAGTAAGCGGACGGTCGTCCGAAGAGTGTTGGAAAGTTGGGAAAAGGGATTTCTGTTGGGATAAAACAGGAGAAAGTGATGAGATTTCTGTTGGGATAAAACAGGAGAAAGTGATGGGATTTTTGAGGGGAAAGGACAGGAAAAAGTGATGGGATTTCTGTTGGGAAAATACAGGAAAAAGTGAAGGGATTTTTGAGGGGAAAAGACAGGAAAAGTGATTTGATTTCTGTTGGGATAAAACAGGAAAAAGTGAAGGAATTTTGAGGGGAAAAGGACAGGAAAAGTGTTGGGATTTCTTTTGGGATAAAACAGGAAAAATTGAAGGAATTTTGAGGGGAAAAAGAAAGGAAAAGTGATGAGATTTCTGTTCGGATAAAACAGGAAAAAGTGAAGGAATTTTGAGGGGAAAAGACAGGAAAAAGTGATGGGATATTTGAGGGAAAAAGGCCGGAAAAGTTATTGGAAAAGTGATGGGATTTCTGATGAGAAAGGACAGGAAAAAGTGATTGGATGTTTGTTGGAAAAGGACAGGAAAAAGTGAAGGGATTTTTGCGGGGAAAAGACAGGATTAAGTGAAGGGATTTGGGGAAGGAATGTGTGTAGTGCACCAAGGAAAACAAATACAAGAAGGACGCGCAAAAAGGACAACAAAGACGATTAGAGGTCTGGACGGAAAGAGAAGGGAGAAGGCAACTCGAACGGATAGGGTAAGTCTGCATAATATTTTTATGATCCATTAACTTTGTTGATATGAGAGGGGTGCGACGGTCGGCCCGATGGAGGGGTGCGACGTGAAGATGTGACGAAGAGGACGAGTCACGTAGGTGATCTCCGCCATTCTTCCACCTCATAGTGTAACTCTTGATTAACACTAAACATACCAGCACTTAATACATACCTATTTCTACCATGGGCGGTCAAATGACCAGCTGTGGTAGATAACGGTACAAGTATTACTCAAAGTAAACAAAATATAAATAAAAAATAATAATTAGTGTATATATAATAAATAGAAAAATTCATGAAGTCAAGTGCGCAAAAACGATAAGATTATATGCGCTTTTTAAATGCAAAAGTCCATAAGCGGTCAAAAGACCGCCTATGGTATGTTTAGTGTTAATTTTGTTTACCTTTTTTTCTCTCGTTTCGTGCTTGGCACTCCCCTGGTAAAGTAAAGAACCCCCCCGATAACACGATTACGATTACGATTACGATTATGATTACGATTACGATTACGATTGCACTTACGATTACGATTATGATTGCGATTGCGATTACGATTGAAGGTTTTCGACCAATGAGATCAAAGCTTTCATTTTCCTATCGTTGAAAGCTTTGATCTCATTGGTCGAGAAGCTTCAATCGTAATCGCAATTTTAATCACAATCGTTAGTCCGAATTGGGCATTAGCAGTAGTCGGGGTTACTTTCAAGTTGTTTCCGCATGAAGTTGAAGCGGGACTAATAGCAATATAAAAATTTGGATAAAAATTGATTGCCAGTGGCGGCCATCACCTCCCCCAGATAACTTCGCAAAGATATTTCTAGCACTTTAACATATGTTTTAGTCCCATCAAATAAGCGAACGCAATGACAGTTCGGAATTTAAATACGATATTAATTGGGTATGGCCTCCTCTTTGAGAAAATTTCATGTAAAATTAGTTAGTGTCACTTAAGAAATGTCAAAATATGATCGCCAAAATTTCTTTCTAACCACAAACATTCTATTGAATGGGCAGATTTTTTCCCTGATCTTTTAAAACATCTGTAATGTTAAATAGTCTGTTGAATGTCGCAACATCTGGAGGAATTTTTGTTTGAATTCTTGCGAGGGATTTCTAAAAAAATCGAAAGTGATATTTTTTAAACATACTTAAAATCGAACAGTCAAAGCAAATGAAAAAAAATGTGTCAAGCCATTTACTTAAAACACGAGAAACAATCAATTTGAGATTTTTTCCACTATTCAAAAGTCTCTAACCACTCGATTTATTTCGTAAAATACAACACTTATAGATACAGAAGATTAACAAAGTAGGTATTTCGAAAACATAAGAAGTCGTTCGAGAAATCAAAGCAAAATACAACAAAAAAATTATTTTACAATAATAATCAATGATGATCTGGAATTAGAGAAGAAGATCTTTGAGACGATCGAAATAATTTTTTGGGAGTCAAAAGTCAATCTATTTCCAAGAGTAGGTGGAATGATCGTTTGTTGTGCGGATGTTGTTTATAGATCTTTTTAAAGGTGTCATGTTTTCTGTTTGTGCTTTGATTTTTTTCGATTTTGTTATTTTATTTATTTATTATATTTTTTGGTATTTGTGATTTTTATTTTGATTTTCCCTATTTCTTTTTTGGTTTCTTCTCATTCAGTTTTTTGTTGGGGGGGAAGTTATTTTTGGAAAATTGTTATAGGTTCGAGGAAATTGGCTTTTTTCATTGTAGATTTTCTCAATTATTTTTTTCTCAAATTTATTTGTATCGCGATGTTTTCTTTTTAAATATTTATCTTTGATTAAGTAGATCGGAATTTTAGTGACAAAAGTTGATTATTTATGTCTTACCTTTTCTGAAACGAGTATTTCGAAAGGTTCAATAGTTTCTAATAGAGTTTAATCACAAAATGATGATGAAATACAGCAAGCTAAGCCAAGCTTAAATAATTTTATGCTTCAGATATCTATTGGATTTTGGAATCTTTTTGGGGACCAGTATAGGCTAAATTTTAGTCAAAGGAGGATTTAAATATATCACCCGTGACGTTGGCGGTTGACATAATAGTTGCTTGTGTAGTAGACACAAACTACGTCTCCCCTTTACTTCCATAAAGTTTAATAAGATAAGTAGTGTCTTTAAAATTTCGAACAAGATATTTATTTTTCTGTGTGAAAAACACACAAAAAAAATTAACTCTCTAGTGCAGGCATCATCAGCTAGTGGCTCGGCTGGCTCATCACACAGATTGGCTTTAACAGCGTAGCCACTATAATCGACCTTTTATTGTGTGCTGTAATGCTTGTGTGTGCGGCTTCGGATCGCAGGAATAAAACGAATCGTGCTTTGAGTTGGAATCGGTGCATTATTAGCATGACGCATTTCATTTTAAATCGGTTCGTGTCAAGCCATTGCCGTGGAAGGTTGTGTTCCATTGAACTGTATTTTAATTTGTAGTGGTTATAAATTTTGATTGTAAAGGGAGCGACAGTTACTTTGATGACCCCTGCTCTAGTGCATGGATTTATATTTGTAAAAAAAATAATTTTTAGAGTAAACTTAACTCGCATATCACGAATTTGATGTTTTTTACTTAAATCCAAGCTCACCACCAACTAGCAAGCCCAAAAATAGGAAGCGCCCATAACAAAAAAATTAATTAAAAAATGAAGTGTAAGAACAAATTTATAAATCTGAAAGAAAAAAAAAATTCTATCAATTAAAGAATTTACTTCCATTTGCCATTAAAAGCCATCAGAAAAGCTTGAATTAGAACGAGTGTTTGATGTCGATTGACATATTCATTCATCAGAGCTATAATTTTCCCCTTATAAATGAATATCTACTGAATTATCCTACATCCCGACACATCTTTGAAATATTAAATCCACACCCTTCCAATATTCATCTGTCGATTTGTTGCGCAGCGTTCGTTTTCTTCCTTCAAAAACGATTCATAATTTCAACATTTTATCTATCCTGCACCTATATATCTATTGAAAGATAAAAAAAAAATAAATGGTTATACCTTGAGTGGCAGAAAACAAGCTGGTGATTATGGCTTTGGATGATGTGATGCATTCATTTTCCTTTTTGGATAGGAAATCATTTAGCCATCTTTTATCTATATTTGTAGATACAGAAATGCATTATTTGCATTCATAAGAGTGGAATTTTCTCATCCTTGATAAATTTCGGTGATGAATATTGAACGACATATACCGATTTTATGAACGAAAGATAATAATAATCATAATAAGGGTGAAGATTGGTAATGGATCTGCTTTTAGGGGGTGCTCCAGTTGCATTGTCGAGGCAAGTAAAATCATATTCATACTTGAATTGTGAATTTATTTGAACATCTGAGGAAAAATAATAATGTGGCAAACGGAAAGAAAACTCACGATTGCGCATCATAATTAATGCAAATGTAGATAAGCCCTTAGGTTAGGTATTCGAAAATGTCATAATCATTAAATTTTAATCAGTAAAAATGGTTTGCGAGTAATTTCCAGGGAAAGTTGAAATCGCTTTTGTCTTTCAGATCTAAATAGAGTTGAATATCGAAACCTAAGAAGGGGATATAATTTTGAATTAGAAATACAGATTCAAGGGGGTTGCAAAAATTTCGCATTATCAAATAATACGAGACTATCAAGGTTCGATTTATCGAGGTGCGACTGTATATAAAAATTACAAATTTAATTTAACGAAATATTTTGAAGGGTATGAAGGCTTTTTCAGTGTTTTATCGAATCGGATGAAAAGAGGACCATTTAGTGCTAATTGTTATATACAAATAATGGAGAAAAATAAAAAAAGGTGGAAGGGGGGAGGGGGAAATGGTCCGATTTTGACTGTCAGACAGACATACAGATGAAGGGATAAAAATCAAAAATCTTTTGTCGTATCACATACAGTAGTTCATTTTTGCGTCCGATGATTGGTTCGATGCATTAAAAGGTATAAAAATGGGGAGAAGATTGCGTTATTATGAAATGGAGTAGACATATAGACAGCTAGTTCGACATATGCGCGGAAAAATAAGAAATTTTCATTCAAAAATCGTTTTTCTCTTTTAAATTTTTGAAAGAAAGCGTTTGAAAATAAATTTGATTTATTTGTTATTAACTAAATGTCCTTTGGCTTCCTAGCATCTTTGCTTTTCATCCCCGCGGTAAAAAGAACTATCTTTTAGTAAAAACCTAATGAGAATTGCTTCAGCGGTTTAGGAGTTCGCTGCAGAGTGGTTACAGGAGGGAAGGAATTTTGTTAAAGGCACAACTTATTTAATAGTAAAAACCCGATCAAAATTCCTGATGCGATCTCGAAGATAGCAGGGGAGGGGGTTTTAGGCAGAAGAAGTGGTAAAATGGCAAATGCTTTTCTGCGGGATTTCCTATTCAACACAGAAAACCGCATCTCAGTCAGTTGGACGATTCAAAAGTTATCAGGGGAGGGGTTACTTAAGCATCGGGTGGAGGGGGGGTCAATATATTTAGCAAGTAACTCTATCCGTGTAACTTTTATTGCTAACTTTTCATTTTAGCTTTACGAAGCTTGAAAGCTCTTAAAGTAATGACTTGAAACTAACATAGCTACAAACAAACAAGCGAAATAATTTGAAGGTTTCCATACTTTGTATTTTGCAAAAAGTCACCAAAAACAATCACTTTTAAAATACATACCGACATGAAGGTATTTATTTGTTATCAAGCAAGTGGGTGGTAAAGTTGAATTAACCAGGACTGAAACCACCTTGATGTGAAAGACTTCAACTATGAGATTTGTTGGCAACATCTTGCCGTTAATGATAAATGGAAGGATACCATCTATCTATTAAGGAATATTCACGTTTTATTTTTTTTTCTTCCCTTTCATGTGCAAAAAGACAAAAATATTCCACACAAACATATTTCTTTTCTAATGCTTGAAGTAGATGAAATGTACTCGTAGAAATAGAAAACAGAATCTTTCCTTATATGAAACTTCTTGTTTACAAAAACCATATGGAAACATTTTTTGAGAATGAGGTGCAAAGATTTTTTTTTCATACAAAAAAGGGTGCCCATTTCATTTTACTAATTTTGCCATTATCCTGATCACACTTGTAGGCACGCAGTGGATTTGGCTTCTTTCCACAGAAGGGTGAACATCAAGGATTTACCCCTAGATGTAACTGGACCAATCTACTCTGAATATTCTTGCATGTCAAGTGATGGATGGAGACGCGTTTTGCTACTCCTTTCATGGTGAATGCGTTTTGTACAGATTTTTGTTTTCCAACAAAATCACAAAAAAGGATGAAAAAATGTTATCTCCATCAGGCATGTCATGAATGTGATTCGTGCTTGTGTGGTGCAATATCGCGAAAAGTGTTGAAAATTTGCATCTGTTTGCATATGCTTCAAAAACTCTACATATTTTTAAAAATCCGTTCATCTTTCAGCCCCCATCACTTTGACGCGGTGATAGTAAGGGGGGTGCGAAATTACATGGGAATAATCAGTTAGGCTGTCTTCTAGTTTATGTATATGTGGTATGGGATTCTTTCCCATTTCAATAATTTCTTTCGTTTCCGTAAGCCGCCCCATAGCCCATAGCTTTTCTGGGCAAGGGCCCGATCGGGGAACCGAGTAAATATCATTTATAGTATTTTTCGTCAAATACTTACACGCCTCTCACGATAGCTTATTGCACATTTCTCTTACTTCTTTCCAAGACAAATTACAATAGAAGTAAGAAAAGATATTATTTTTTCCCTCTACTGCATTGCTGTAAAATGTATTCATTTCTACGGAAGTATTTTCTATACAAGTAAGCGCACATCTTTTTACGTGATATCCTGCTGCATGATTTTATCGTGTCATATTTATAGACATTACAGAATTTTATGTCAGTTGGTTTTAATTATTTAAATCTTTTCTAGAATTATCACTTTTTTTTGCCGTTTTTAATAAATATAACCTAACATTGCATTAGCAGAGAACATCTTTTTAGAATTTATTTTCATTCTCAGGTTAGCTTTCAAATATAGTTAATGTTCTGCGAGAACATCTTTCCAGTCCAACACTTTTATAGAAAAAGAAAAGTTTTCCTCAGCACGAAGTGTTTATCATTTACGGAAGAATAATATATTATTATTTTGTATTTTTTCCATTAGCTTGTAATTCATAATTTGCTAGTTGCTCCATATTTGCTATAATAAAAACTGTCCTTTCACGTTTATATTTTCGCACTGTAGTATTTGTTTACATATGTATACTAAGGAAAATACCTAAAACAAAAATTTATGTAAATATCCGGAGTAATTATTCTAATTGAAAATTTTCATCTTATTTTGAAAGTCTGTTTGTAATATTTACAATCAACACAAAAAATTACCTTTGAATTAAGAATAAATTTAATTTCCAATACAAACTTTAAGATACAAATCTTAACAAATAAAGCCTCAACCACAATTACGCGTTCGTGCGTGCGGCACCCATGCGGTGAAGGTAAAAACTACGCATTTATATGAGTAAATGTATAATTGCGCGTTGCTCAGACGCGTTGCCGCATCCCTGCCGCGTAGAGTAGGCTCAGTTTCTACTTTGAGACACGGTGACAACTACTAGATCCCAGAACAAAATAATGCCGCACGCACGGACGTATGTTTCTGGTTCTACCTTAAGGATTTTCATACATTCTTAGTTATGAAGTTCTGTCGGACCGATTTCAATGATTCTTTTTTAATTGAAACCTACCAATATGCAGGTTTGCACGATAATGAAAAAAACCCATGTTTTTCATTTCCATCTACTATTTATTTGCTTTTTAAAACTCGAAATCTAATAAACGACACCAACGGCAATAAACTCTGCCACATAAATTTATACCCACAGCTATTAATGAATAGAGAGCTTATACTCAATAATTACTAGAGAACCTGTAGACCAGAGAAGTTATTCGACAATTTAAAGGTAGAACCTGAATCGTACGTCGATGCGTGCCCGGTTGACAGTTCGAGTAAAATCAACGGGATGCTATGAGTACTCCCCTAATAATACGTTTTCCGATGCGGCAACCGCATAGAGTAGGTCGAATTTCTACTTTTACATGCGGCAACGCACGGAAATGTCATTTCGCAAAAAAGTTTGTTTACGATTTAAGCAATTTAAGTATGGAACAAATTGAAAATAATTGTTTCGACGATAAACTAATAGAAGAAGTGCAAAACAATGAGTTAACTCCAGATTCGTTGCCGTACCCAACTGTCACCGCATCGAACTGTCAACCGGACGCACGCATGACGGACGCATCGACGTACGATTCAGGTTCTAGCTTAAAAATGTGCATGCAAATTTCTAGAGTTCTTATAAATTATTGTCAAAATGTGTTGAGAGACGAAAAAGAAATGTCCCATTTTCGAGAAAATTCGTAAGGTCCTGTAAAGATAACGCAAATATAGTTTTTCCTCTTTTCTCCGAAGAAATTAGCATTGCAGGATTTTTGACGTTGCTGGTCACGAATCCAATATCAAAGTTTTAAAATTTTTATTCGGTTGTTCTGTAAGGATAACTGATTTTCCTCCACGTTTTTATGATATGAATTTGTCGGTTTTTGCGGTATTTTGCGATAAGTCTTATACAAAATACTTTTTAAACAATTTCGAACTCAAATATTTGAACGAATGGGAAAAACTGAACTTTAAGTTAATCAAAACTATCCTACTTTCCCCTATAAATTTCACAAATAAAAAAAAAAACAACTTTACGCCATAAAAATCACCGATAAAAATCAATTCCACTGAAAACCCTTTAGCTTTCCACGAAGTAATTTACACCCTAAAACAATTCCATTAAGCTTTAAATGATGAGGCAAAGAAAAACCACAAACTTTTCTAAATTGTTTTTCTTTTACTTTCCATTTTGCAATTAATATCCATGGAATCAGTCAATTTCCCTACACAAGAGTAAGCTAAATAAAATTTTATGGTGTTCTCCCTTCGAAATTCAACAAAGACAAAAGGATTAAATTCTATCATCCCATAAGAAATCAATGTAAACATCCAAGAAACAAAACAACATTGGCGCGCATCATAAGTTACTCAAAATTCTAACAGACGACGAGATATTAAAGATTTTGGGAAGTGAAAGCCTCGATTGGTTGGTGCTGGGGGGGAAAAAAACTTGCAGAAACACATCCTGCCCTCACCCCTTTTCTGGTAATGTATAAAAATGCGATAAAATTGACACTTTGGGAATATCCTTTTCGAAGTGAAAGTGTAAACAACAGCAACCAACTCGTCTATCATGCTGATTTGGTTATACCCCAAGGGATCTAGTGATATCAGTTTATTTACAACAATAATAACATCAACAATCATCTTGCTCCCCAAAGAAAACGAAAAAAAGTCGCCCTCTCTCCATGGCCGATAATTTAGGCAACATAAATATGACATCGGAAAGTAGTTGGAGGAACGGAAGTATCAATGCCTGATCATAAAGTCTCACAAGACACTTAAGTCTTATTTCCAAAAAGAGCCTCCCCAGAAATGTAAAATCCAACCCTAAAATAAAACAAAAAAGGAGTTGAAAAAAGAAAAAGAAAATCAACCAAGAATGAAAAGAAGAATGGAAAGCATCATTTTCAAAAAATTTTCAATTCAGCTCAAGACGTCGACGAAAAAAAATCCCTCTTGAGTGTTCGATGGTCTGGGGGGTAAGTGTATGTTTGTGGCTGGTAACTAGAAAAATGAAGAAAAAACCTGTTAAGCGTGAGGGTAATCTGGGGAAGGGTTGGAGTTTTGGCTGATGATGGAGCAAATACCCCCAGAAAAGTAGGTGTTCCTTACGAATCTTCTTATTGTGGGAAATTTTCTTTTTCCATCTCATTGAACGTTAGTTCAAGAGGCATCTTTCCTTAGAATTTTCCCTGTTTTGTATTTCTGTTAAGAATTTTTTTTCCTCATCTGAATTTCTCAAAAAGGGAAATCGAATGTGGGGACGGGGGAGATATAGGAAAAATATACTCTTACTTTACGGCCGATTGCCAATGTTCTTTATGCTGATTTCAAGTTTATGCCACTTTTCGGGAAACTGTTCAAAATTTTCCGGGTACCACTTTAAGGGGGGATGGGCCGGGCTAAAGGAAATGAGGGATGATTTCCTCAAGTATTCAAGATTCAATACGAAATATTTTACTTGTCGAATAGCCGAATCGTGCCAATTCTGTGGGTGGATTAAATCACGGACGATTGACTGATTTGATCTGATTTGAATTAGTAATTTGTTGTTTTAGAATCTATTCGGTTTTGATATTGTTGTAAAATACATTTAAAATTCTAGAGATACACTTGTAATCGAGATGCCGTAAGGAAATTGATTTTTAGTTAAATTTCATAAGAAATTCACGTCCGGATAGGGTAGAGCAAAGTGTGCTTGAAAATGGTGGTATCTGATTTCGTATTACTGATGAAAATGTTTTTAAGGGGTTCAATGTTTAGGATTACGGGCAAATATTTGCTTAGAACGACAATTAAGTTTTTAAATTTTTAATCACCAAAAATTGAAAAATTAAAAAAAAAATCATTTTGAAAAATATTGGGAAACCTCTATAACTAGGATGTGTTGTTTGGTCCGAGAATTTATAAACAGAAGTGGGAGAAAATGTAGTGTAGTGTATTTTCGACAAAGAATCAGATTTTAAAAATGGAAAAGAAAACTATTACCCAAGAAAAAACGCGTTTTAAAAAAAACCTCAAAGTATGCAATTTGCCTCGCAGTGAGCTCTCAAAAGAAATAAATATACAAAAAACTAGCTTGCACACCCGTCGTTGCCGGGTTAAGTTTTTTGTATAAGTTTTAAAATACGAAGAAAACCGGAAAGAACTTAAAAACTGTTGAGAAAAATCTTATCCCTGCAGGACTCTCCGTTGTGAATTAGTTTAAAACCAGATTCGTGATCAGCGACCCCGAAAACTACCTAATGCCAATTTTTTCCGGGCAAAAACGGGAAAGATTATTCGGATTATCCTTACAGAACCTTTCTTTAGGATTTTTTAAATTATAACACCGGGTTCGTGATCAGCGACCTCGAAAACCCCCAAGTGAATTTTTTCAGTCTCCTATTGAGCAGGATTCATGACGAAAATCACGGTTTAAAAACACGCAAACCCCCTTTACCACCCGTTTACCACCTTAGCCATCAAATAAAGGAAAACCCCACCTTAGTGAGCGCCTACGTGATGGTTGGGACATACTGTGAAAGTTTCAAGTTTCTAGCTTCGGGGGTTTGGGCTGGGCGTTGATGAGTTAGTCAGTCAGTCAGTCAGTCAGTCAATCAGTCAATCAGTCAATCAGGTTTAACCTGATTGACTGACTGACTGACTGACTCTATTATATATAGATGACAAGAAATTTTTTGAGGCTTTATATGAACATATTTACCAATAAAATTGACCATAAGATTCTCAGAACACAGTATTTAGATGATTTATTGTATTTGGGATAGGGTAGGGTGGGCAAAAAAGTGCCAAGGATCAAAAGTGCCACCATTATTTTCTTGAAAACTAAAAGTGCGTTAGAAAAACTGTAAATGTGAATTGAAGGGCATTTCGGTGGATGGTATTTATACAATTATCAAACGTATTCCGCTGAGTAAGGCTGATCCTTACGAACCACAGGAAGTTTTCTCAACATTTTTCCGCACAAATTGGACAATTTGTAGTAAGATATTTTTTGGGCAGGGTATTTGTGCGTTCAATATATTCAAATGGGGTGATTACTATAACATTCGCTAGTTCTGAGAGAATACTATTGCACCAAGGTCGTCGTTATTGCTGTCACATAATCTGGTTTTTAGTACAAGCAAAGTACGGGATTAAAACTGTTACCATATAAAAAATCGATTCACCATACAAGAAAACTTTTTTTTTTAAATTACTTAAAAATCTTGTTTCTTTGCTTAAATTTTCTTAAAAATTAAAAAAAGAACAAAAAATAAAAAGTTATGCGTGAGCATACATTTAAAAAAAACAGACATTTAGGTCGAATTGAGAACCTTTTCCTTTTTGGAAATCGGTTAAAAATAGTTAGAGAGTAAAAGTACATTTTTAAACAAATTTTATATTTTGCTCTTTATTAGACTGCTCTTACTGACCTAATGGTTTTCGATACGTAAAATATTTTTAAATTACTTGTAAATGGGCCTTCGTGTCATATAATTTTTTTAGAAAATTATTCACGATTCTTGGATGGCACTTTTGAGCCTGTGGGGTGGCGCTTTTGTCACTCGCGTGGAAAAAAAATGTACTAAAGTAATAAAGTCTGCATATTTTTAGGTTATGCTTTTGGTACTTTGAATCCCACCCTACCCTAAAGAACTTTTCACAAACAAATTTGATCGTCTGTATAACGCCTCAGAAAAAATTACGAGCTATGGGCTTTTTTGAAATTTTGAGTACTGAAAAAAAAATGCGTTTTATTAGACTATTCGTGGTATTTTTCCTCGCTTATTTTTGGTATTTTTCCTCGAAAAATATTTTCTTGATGTTTGTAAAACATATTTGCGCTCTAAAAAAATCCTAAAATTTTTTTTTTGATTGGTTTAAAAGATAAAGGGGGAGAGGTTAAAGGGGGAGGTTAAAAGGGAGAGGTTAAAAGGGAGAGGTTAAAGGGGAGGGGTTGAAGGGAAGAGGTTAAAAGGGCAGAAAGTTGGTCTGCATTTTCCGAGACAAATACTCTTTCAAAATTCCTTTTTTTATGCCGAAAACCCCATTAAAATGCTAGCACTGGTTAAAGAGATATCAGGTGAGGGTATATGAAGGGCGGCAGGGGTGTAAGTATAAAAATTGTATTATCACAAGCAATCGAAGCTATTTTTATCAGTAAGCTATAGAAATGGAGTCCACCGATAACGACAACCGAGCTAATATACTACAAGTATTCTACTTTGGGAAATCTTTAGAATTTAGGATTTAAAAAAATCTAGTGTAAAGAAAAGTATCACAAAATTTTTTTATTTTTTTTAAGAAACAGGAATAAAGACTTCTTACAATGAAGAAAAAAGCTTCTTAACTGTTTGAGATATTGTGATTTTAAAAACATCAAGATAATCATTTTATTTAACGTATTTATTTATGCAAAAGTTACAATAATTAAAATGTCAATAAAACTGGCATTAAGATATAAGAGAAACAATAATGAAAAGGACACGGAATAAGTTATGTATTGAAAATGTAGAGCCACAGAATGACTGCATATAAACTATTTGTTCAAGTTATGGTAAAAGATATTTACCTAATGATAAGACTGTAGCGGATAATGCGGTACTAGGAACCAAAATGACTAATAATTGAAATAATAACCATAAATATATCGTCTTAGGACAAGACCTCAACTGATTCTTATCGCACATGTCTTGCATATTTTCTTTAACTCAACAATATGTCGAGTGGTTACTAGTCTTTCTTTTTTTTTATATATCTATATATATTTTCTTTATTTTTTTTTTCTTGATTTTTCCCACCACCCCTCGCCCATTAGCAACATTCAGTATATACAAATTTTAACCAATAAACAAGCGAGTCGGTGTATTTTATATCGTTTTGATTTCGAAAAGTTTTACACGTTTTATCCACTCATTCATATATGAATAGTAATCGCCACATATGTTGCTAACGACCACGAAACCAACAAACGGCCGACCATTGGTAAATTTTAAAATTCCACATTCAATTGTACCCAGATAAGGTGCAGGGGGTTGAGTTAATGGCAGGTAAACCTGATGCATTACCATACAATGGAAAAAATCAATAAGTATCTTTTAATTTAAACCAAACATGCAAATATTTTAAGAAGCCCTCTTGAAATTCACACATAAATAAGGGGCGACTATGAATGGGTTCTGCTGCATTTTGATGACAATTTCCAATGCTTCGCTACGACCGATAGAACTCAATATTGCGTATCTTTAGCATTCATCTTGTGAAAAATAATGTGAAAATCGATTGAACAGTTTAATAAACACAATCGAGCCCATTATATTTGGGCCATAAAAATCATAAAATTTTCAGCGTATGAGAAAAGGGCGTCCGAAGAACGAACGGCATAAAACGATGCAAAAAAAAGACATACGAAAAGCCATTAAATTCTTGCTGTCTGAAAATGAAAGGAATTCCTAATTAAAGGCAGAGATATCTTATAAACATCTATAGACAGACGTTTATTACCCTCGTGTTTACCACCACCACCACCACCACCACCACAACCAAAACAAGAATATCTGAAAAAATACAAAATTGCACAAATCGAAAGAACCCACAGACAAGTCGAACTGCAATAAACCACATGCAATTTTATTTTTTGGCAGCAGTTTTTGTGCAAAATATTTACGAATCGGACGCCTAAGGGTGAAAGAAACCACACTTCAACCACCCCAAAAATTTTCATTCCAACCGGTATAGTTTCGAAAGATTTTCGAAGGAAACGACAAAATGATCCCAAGATTATGATAATCAAAACTTTTTTCAAAAAAAAAAATTTTGGTGAAAAATGTTGAAAAGATTTCTCTGAATTTTTCATCGATTTATCTCGCGTATCAAAAGTCAACGGCGACGTTAATAATTCACTCTCTTCAATATGCATCAAGGGATTTTCGATGGATATTTTTAGAATTTATTCAGATATGTTTCAAAGCGCAACAGCATTCAACAAGAATCAAAATTTAAGAATCGACTTTGGGTTCATTCTCATCAGTCTCAAAGACACCAGATCGGATGAGGCCAACAAATCTATTCTGACGAATAGACAGAATAGATCTTGGACTACGATGAGGTATGATTTGATAGGAAAAAAGTGGTGTGAAGGGGGGATATATTGGCCCTCGTTCCCATCAGGTATATGACATGTGTAGGATCTATCTATCTGTGCTATACTTTTGCCAGACGCGACGTTATTACTGTAGGTTCGTGAGGTTATTAATAAAATTCAGATTTAGATAGCGAACTGAGCACCGAAAAAGATATTAAAAAATCTCCATATCTTTTATTTTTTTGATTAGCTCTTTTACTACTGTCAACTATAAACAGATACAAATAAATGTCAAAATTATTTATTAATACTTTTTAGATTAAAATGCCGTTTAGTTGTTTTCTGTATCATTAGATGTGTCAAAAAATTGAGATAAAAATATCGAATGGAATGTAAGGGACTGGCAGATTTTTTTTTTGGGAGAAACTTTTACTTGAAAAGCGAAATCAACAAGAATTTTTTGTTGTTTGTGAAATTTGATGTTTTTAAATAAAATTTTCAATAAATAAAATTTTATCAAAATTTTTGGCAATATTTTTATAAAAACAAGGAAAAAAGGTGACAAGTTTTATAACATTCTTCCCTATACAAGAAGTGTTTTATGATTATACCCGTATGGTGAAACCAAAGGGTATATTAAATTTGCCTTACCGTTTGTAACGCCAAGATCCCGTTATCACACACAAAAATGAATTACACCAGTGTGTTTAGAATGATAAAAAAAGTTCAATTTTACATGTCCGTCCGTCTGTCTGTCTGTCTGTCCGTCTGTCTGTCCGTCTGTCTGTCCGTCTGTCTGTCTGTCTGTCCGTCTGTCTGTCCGTCTGTCTGTCCGTCTGTCTGTCCGTCTGTCTGTCTGTCTGTCTGTCTGTCTGTCCGTCTGTCTGTCTGTCCGTCCTGTCTGTCCGTCTGTCTGTCCGTCTGTGGCGCAGACTTGAAATTTTACGCAAATTTTTCGTAAAATGCAAGGCTAAGTTCGTTAATGGGCAAAAATGGATCATTAGGTGGGTTGGGGGGGTGTGGGGGTGGGAGTGGAGGTACCCCGCATACGAACGAAAACATTTTTTGCGAATATCTCAAAAACGGCGCATCTTATCAAAAAACTGAAAGAACAAAAGTTATTTCGGATAAGATTCTACATAAAACTTCCATACATCAAAATCCGATTGGAATAAATTTTAAAAAATCTTATTGGAAAGTTTGACTTCAAAGTGGAATTTTGATACAACTGTTCGCCGTGGACTTAAATCCCCATACGTGTTTTCAATAATTCTCGGCAGCAGTTTGTTGTTACGACTATATATGAGGCTTTTAGATAATTTCTTTATACATTAAAATTCCGTTGAATCATTTAAAATTTCTCTTCCATACTAAAAAACAGTTTGAGACGATGTTCTTGGAAAAGGTTCGCTCAAATACGGGCAGATGTTGATTTTTTTTGCGTGTAAATTTATTTAGCGACTCAAACCTCTCGGTGATTTTACAACTAATCAACATACAAAAAAAGTGAAGAAAAAATTGAACTCACCTCTTTCTCTTTGGCAGCTACGTCATCCGATACGGGTCTCAAACTACTACTGCTACTACTATTGTTGTTGTTTGTATTTGTGTTATTGTTATTGTTACCATTGCTACTACTCGTACAGTCAATTTCCTTATCGATTGGAGTTATCGATCGATTACTATTCGCGCTGTTATTATTACTGCTTGAATTGTTAACATTACTATTATTATTGTTGTTATTATTACTATTGTTGTTATTGGTACTACTATTATTGTTATTATTATTATTTATTTGTAATTTATTGGGCGCTGTTGCTGTTGCCGCTGGCGAATTCGCCACTGTCGGCGAATCATTTTGGAGCATCTGTTGCTGCTGCTGATCTAATTTCATTTCTGCGGTTAATGTTGTTATTAAGCTGCTGGCATCCTCCATTTTGTTTGTATTATTATTTAATAATAATTTATTATTATTGCTACTGCTATTGTTATTATTATTATTACATGTACTATTCAAATTATTTAAGTTGATACCACCAATACAGCTGCTGGCTGTACTGCCACAGTCCGAAAGTGGTGGGGATGCAGGCGACAATGGGTTTGGTATACCGTTTTGCAGTGCTGTTACACTACTATTGTTGGTATTACTATTATTTGTATTATTACTATTACTATTATTGTTGTTGTTATTATTATTATTACTGCTGCTATTATTATTTAAATGTGTCGCTGATGATGTCAACTTATTTGGTATCGTGGCCTGTAGTGGCTGTTGCTGTTGCTGTTGCGCTACTGCCGATAATAGGGCGGCTTGTGTCAATAGAGATGGGGATGATGATGCTGCGTTCGTTGTCGCTGACTGTTGTTCAGTTGTTCCTGGTAAATTATTACTTGATAATTGCTCCTTCAGTGTATTTACTTCCTTTTCTGCCAAAGTTGCCCGCTGAAATTTGAAAGAAAGAAAAATTTTAGTTAAAAAGCTATCTAGAATTTTTTTTTAAATTTTTTTTTGGATCTAACATGCACCAAAGATCAGGTAAATAAAGATAAGAAACCTAGAACAAATTTTAGGGTCTCAATAAATCCGACAGGAGAAATGAAATATTTAGTATGCCTTGCAAAACGATTATTTTCCCTAATATTTTGATGATTAACTGTCAAAAAATAAATAAAAATACTTAAATTGCATGCGTTGCTTGATTGAGATTAACAAAACTCTACAGTATTTTCCATACATTTTAAAAGTTCTATGAAAACTTCTGTTGTTTCTTAAGATGTCGCTCTATATGAGAGTAAATACGCGAGTAACTCTCAAAAACTCTCGAGAGTTACTCGCAGGAGGTTGTCCATTTGAGAGTTAATTTCGGCGATTTTTCTATCGCTCTATCGAAATCGAGCTTCTAGCGTTCTCGAGAGCTACTAGCGAAATTCAAACGTTGTTCGTATCTGGCGAGCAACTCCCCGAGAGTTCAGTGGGTGCGTGTCGACTAGAGAGTAGAATCACTTTTGACAGCTCGCAGCAACTAGCTCGCGAGTTTCTGCGAGCGACTCTCAGAGACGTGTCCATTTACGAGTAGCTGCTATCGAGAGGTTCTCGCCGGCATTTACTCTCATGTGGACCGGCACCTTTATCTTTAAGCGCAAAACACAATTGGCCTGACGTTTAGAACAACAAAGTGTGTGCAATTGTATATGGGGGACAAAATTTTCGCCGAAATATGTCGCCGTAAATGTTATGTCGGGCCAATGGTATTCCGGCCTTTAGTTATATAATCTTTGCATGCACTAAAGACCGTTTGCGCCAACTATTCTTAAAAAATAAAATCGTGCTTAGTCATCCCAAACTTAAATAATTAAATTTGGGCTTAAGTTACTAAGTTCCGTTGGTGCAAACGGCACTAAGAGAATATTTGCAATTCTTACAAAAATCGTTGTTAAATTGAAAAAGTTCGTTGTTGATTTTACTTTCCTGCTTCCAGTGGACTTTACAATAACTACGACATTTTCATTGACAAAAAGGCTGTCCCTAAAATACGCCATGCTGATTTTGTGATTTTCGGATTCTCCCCCTTCCCACTCTCGTTAGACTTGTTAGGGATATTTCATTTGGGACCGCGAGTTCTGTACCACTGCCAAACGACTAACTAGATCTCTCCCCTTAATCAGTGTAAGGTTTTTTATGGACAATTCCTAAGCAAAAATATTTTTCTAAAGTTCAAGACAAATCTATATTAACCTAATGTTGATTATCGCCATTGAAAAATATTCAATTCTTTCTTCAATTTCCCTGAAATGTTGACCAAATTTCTACTTTGAGAGGATAAAATCCTTGTGTGAAATTCAGCATTTGCCCATCAACAGGACGAAGCGAAAAAAAACCAAGAAAAGATTAAAAATATACATTCCCGCAAGGAAAAACAGACAAAATGTGGAGCAAAAAAAAAAATTCTGCTCATTCAAACAGGGTATCGTGGTTTTTAATTGAATTTTCGTTAAGAACTGGAAATTTTTCTTGTATATTATGCGAGTGGGACTGTAAAGCATACATTTGAAATCTTTCGGTGGTATTGAAAGAAGCTTCACATCACATCCTGGAAAAATACAAAATGTTACGATCTAAACCGGATTGCAATGGGGATGTTAAAGTTGGAATGGTGAGGAACTGTGGCCAGGATATCTCTCGTTGCTAGACACCATTAATACGGGAAATAAAAAGAATCCACACAAGATATCCTGGAAGCAAACAAACAGCAAAAAAAAATGTATACCCATAATCCTCTTTAATTCCTGATTCATCCCTTAAGTCGATTTGAAATACACACAAAACACTCGAACTCTGCTACATGTTTTCTCCGGTTGTATAGTATTCGCATATCGGATCTAAATACGAACACTCCCGCTTGACTCCCCTTACCATACACCACTGGCGGATAATTCTGCGCTGGGATTCGTACGGAATGGGAGTTTTTTGGGAAACTTGTTGTGTTTTAGTTGGATATGAGAAAAATTTCCACTTCTATTCCAATAGTTCTTTGATATAAATCTTAAGTAATAAAATTTTATACTTTAGCCGTTTATCCCAATTTGCGAATGTATTAATGGATAAACCTCAATGGAATTGGGGACGAAAAGTAAAATTAATGAGGGTGAATGGTTAGCTAGTTTTGTCTCTTTTAACTACGAATTTTGCGCCGAAAAGTGGAACCAAATCACTGCGACAAAAGATATAGATTGAAAGTTTTCAGAAAAATAAATGTAGGTAAACATTTGTAGAAAATTTCCATACCTACCTATCAATGTGTGTATTTTAGTATCTATAGATTTCGATTTAATCACAAAGAGTTTTCGAATTGAACAAATAAAACTTTAAATTTCTGTAGAATTGGTAGGAAGTCGAAAACGGATAAAATAATACCAACTAGAAATGGGCAAAAAAGGTATGTAGGTGGCATTCACTTACGGTGGATGGTGCATTTCGAATACTGTTCAAATGTGCTGTCGGTAAACTAGAAGACAACAAAATTGTGCGACTTATTTAATGGCTAAGTTAGTGAGTAAATAGGGGATGTGTGTGTGTTTGTATTTTAGCGAAAGGATGTCTAATAACATTAAATTAAAAGGGGGTTAATTGGCTATAACTTTGCGATACTATCAACGACTTTAAGCCCTTTTGTTTAATTGGTCCCATTAGTTTCAACATTTCTTTCAACATGAATTTGCTGTCTGTCTCAGATAAATTTCACAATTTTTATGAATTTCTAATGAAAAATTATATAAAAACAAAATATTTTGCGAAAGAATCTCTGACTTCGATTTCTTTTTTCTTTTAACTTGTTTTTCTTTACGTTTTTTATCTACGCTTTTTATACCCGTATGGTGAAACCAAAGAGTATATTACATTTGCCTTACCATTTGTAACGCCAAGATCACGTCATCACACTCAAAAATGAATTACACCAGTGTGTTTAGAATGATAAAAAAAAGGATATGATTCTACATAAAACTTCCATACATCAAAATCCGATTGGAATAAATTTTAGAAAATCTTATTGAAAAGTTTGACTTCAAAGTGGAATTTTGATACAACTGTTCGCTGTTCAATTAAACTTCGAACAATGCCATATCGTGGTGGCGTGGATGGTTCAGTCAGCTAAGTGCTTGCCTTGTGATCCAGAGAGCAGTGGTTCAAATCCCACTCAGGGCAAAAATAATTCGGCTTGAATTTGAATTTGGAACTTTTCTGCTCATGGACCTAAACACGGACCAGTTTGGTCTTTGCCTCCCGCCGCCTGAATACTCCTCCAAGCTCTGTAACAGGACACAATGGATGATAAGGCTATGTACTGTCGCGCCAAGTCTTCGTTGCAGTGTGATGAGGAGTATTCAGAGTGTGAATGGATTGTATGAATGGTTGTATGAATGAATGTCTTGAGCTGTGCTTCGGCATTAGAGGCAATTTGCCTAAGCTCCTGGCATAAACATAAAAAAAAAATTATCACCATACGGGTTTTCAATAATTGTCAGATTGGCAATTATAGCTTTTTATTATGTTTGATCTACGCTTTTTTCGTACGATTTTCGGAATGGCAATGTTTGTCATTATGTAGATTTTTTTGTTGATTTTTAAAAAGCACTACGACTAAAATATACGACTCGTTCATCACTATTTTGTTGGGAGGTTCTATCCAAAAAATACGTTACACATTTAGAGACCTTCTGTTTACAGTTTGGCATTTTCAATTCGAACATCAGATTTCGAATTCAGCAACCTTTAAAGTTTCTACTGAGAATTTTCCCGAAAAAAAAAACTGGAACGAAAGGATATGTTTTACGATGTCCCGTCTCGCTCCGCCGACCCTCAGTCATGATGTCAGCTATCACACGATCTATCTAATGGTACAACCTTAATTAATATTCCTGTAGGAGTTCTGGAGATAGTGGGCAAGGGGTTACAGGGGACGGGATGGGTATTTTCATTGAGTAGTAAATTTGTTAAAGACACGTTTTATTTAATATTGAAACCCTGATCAAACTCCTTTTAGCTATCAAAATCTCTTCAAGCAGAAGGTTTTTTAAACAGTTTTTAGATCCTTGATTTAACACAAGAAACTGCATCCCAATCGGGCGAACGGTCCAAAGGTTATCGGGGAGGACTACCGAAGAAGACGAGTGATGATTTATTATGTAATACAAACTCTACCCGAAAATAAAAATTTAATCGATATCGGTAGTTTTTTCCAGGTTAAAAAAAAGTTACTCACAGCAAAGTAATAACACGCTGATCGCTTCAAAATTGTAAAAAACACTAAAATTATTCGAATCAAACTTAAATTTTTTGATAGTTCAACTGTTTCAAATAATAAAAATATATACCACTTGGTAATAGATAAAAAAAATTCGCTTATTGTTATTTTGTGATCCGTCAGTCATTGAACATTTTGTCAATATATTCGATACATAACATTTAAATGTATTCCTAAAATTTTATCCATTAAACAAATTTTAAATATTGTTTAACGAACCAATAAAATGCAATAATTATAGTCATTGACTTTGAATTGTTTGATCGTATCGATTGATTGCATCACTTAGCCTTTATGAAAACAACTGAAATGGCTTTTTTTTAAATATAGAAATATATATAAACGTAATAATAATCAAATAACAATAAGTTGATAACCTTGAACAGGTAATATATTGACTAACGATCCATAATGATCAAATCGAGTGACAGGAAATTAGAAACAGACGAAAAATAAAATTCATTTGGCAAAAAAAAAATATTGTAAAAAAAATGTGAGATAAATAAATGAAATTAAACGAACGATTAATGGAGTTCCGCTCAGCAGCGTAAGGTATTTTATTTAAATTCGAATCAAAGGCATTTAAATGACTTTGAATTAATCCTCAAAATTAAGTCTACGAAGCGATGCTTTCTTAAATTTATAATCAGATATTTTCAAGACACATGTGTTTATGCGGTTTTCGTGAGATATTGTTGATTATTTGTGTGTTGTCGCTAATAGGTATGGTCCATACGAACAAGATTTGAAAAATGATTTTATACTCGTATCTATAGGTAGTCAACAATACATAAGGTAGACGTTTATCTATTTTATTTTATCTATAGGGCAATATTTAGATCAGTTTAGATTTGTGTGGTGCATAGTTATATCTTTTTACAGTAGAACCTGAATATTATTAAATCTATTCAAGAGCCATTCATGTTAACCGTGATGTTAGTGGTAGACATAAATAATGAAAGGCTGGTGACGATGTTGGGATAAAACATAACAAAAGATATAATTGCCAAACTGCCATTTATTGAAAACCCGTATGGTGATAGGACATTGTTCGAAGTTTAAGTGAACGGCGAGCAATTGTTTGAAAATTCCACTTTGAAGTCAAACTTTTCTTTTTTTTTGTGTTCAACCATTGAACCATTTCTCATTCATGGTTTTCTCGACCTTTCTAGCAATGAATAATACTATTGGAATTTCTCGGCTTATAAGGTCTGCAAAAACAAAAAAGTAATATAACAAAATTATTATATTATTTTTGCGAATGTTTTTCACATCCAAATTTCCCCCCAACAGGTCAGGCATGTCTGCCCTGAAAACCCATCAGGAGCCTGTTTAAAAATCCTGTAAGCCTGCGTGGAAGCTGGTAAAGCAGGCTCTGATGACGGTGAGCCAGCTTCCATACCAGAAACAGGTTCCTGATGGGTTTTCAGGGCAAACATGCCCGACCTGTTGGGGGGAAATTTGGATGTGAAAACATCCGCAAAAATAATATAATAATTTTGTTATATTATTTTTTGTTTTTGCAGACCTTATAAGCCGAGAAATTCTAATAGGATTATCCAAACTTTTCAATAAAATGTATTCCAATCGGATTTTGATGTATGGGAGTTTTATGTATAATCATATTCTAAATAACTTTTGTTCTTGCACTTTTTTGATAAGATGCACCGTTTTTGAGATATTCGCAAAAAACATTTTCGTTCGCTCATTTTTCCCATTAACGAACTTAGTCTTGCATTTTACGAAAAGCGAATCTGCGTAAAATTTCAAGTCTCTAGCTCAATCCGTGCGCCCGCAATCCGCGCCACAGACAGACGGACGGTAAGGCAAATTTAATATACCCTTTGGTTTTACCATACGGGTTTAAACATCATACGGGCACGTTTTTTATTATCAGGAAAAGTACGCCGAAAAGTTTCACATTTGCCTCAAATTTTACATACACTCTCGAAAAAATTGAGTCGATTACGCACCGAAAGGGAGTTTGAGGGAGTCCATCACCTATTGGAGAAAATCGACCACCGGGCTAGGAGTTCACAACAATTCCTTATGGGTGTTAATTTTTAACAATTTTTCGGTGTTAAACCAATTTATTACCAAGAAAAAAAACCTCACAAATTCTCTTTTTTTTGCAAGCATTTGAGATGTTTTGAGTTTTTTTTGTGTTTCCAAAGTTAATATTACTTGTTAAAAACTTTTCTTACATGTCTCTTGCCGGGACTCGAACACGGGACCTCTCGAATTGTAAACCATTTGCCTTCCCAATAGGCTGTTGAAGCCAATTGGCAAGCCTCTTCTAAACGTGAACACCCTTTACAATTAAATAACTCCTAAAAGGAGTTGTAGTGAATTTTTGACTCCTTTTCGGAGTTCATTTAAAATTTAGGTCAAAACGGTGTTAAATTGAATATTTAGCTCCGTAAAATACAAATGTAAAAATAACTCCGCGCTACGGTGTTAAACTTTTAGCTATGTTTTCAGGCGGAGTTAATTCGTCCCCGGATTTTTTCGAGAGTGTACATACTTGTCGAAAATTATGTAAAAATTCAATTATCCCGCAGGTTTCCAGGGTCCCAAAATTCACCGTGATATTTAGGTTCCACAGCTAATCACTGTATCGACTCGAGAACTGTCAAATGCCTCTTTATAGCTGCAGGATTTTCATGAAGCGAATATTGCCCCAAAGACAATCCGTCGATCACCAATTTTTCCATTAAAGCAAATTAATAATGTCTAATCAGTGTGCCGTTCTCGTCACTTCATACGCTTCTTGTACGTGGATGTGAATTATAGTGAGGTCTAAATCTTTAGACCCGATTGCGTAAATTGCTGCATTTTTAAGTCGCAAAGAACAAATCTCTTGTGTCCGTGCTTTTCGATGCTGTTTGGGGAGTGCTCGGGAAATGTTTTTTAGGCAAAATTAAGAGGTCGAAATTTTTCGTGAATACTTCGTATGAGTTTATTATACTTCGGCCTATTTCAATTTCTTCGTATAACAATGCGAGAGAAATTGAAATAGGCCAAGACTGGAAACTTGTTGTAGCACCAAAAATGAAGAAGATGAAGAAGATGAAGAGAACGAAGAGAGGAGGATCCCCTTAGTTATTTTTTAACGTTTAAAAAAAAATTACTGATGCTTAGGGATATTTGTTTTTACATTCTTATATGTACACTCAGAAAAATGTCCAGGTCAACTTTTTGTCAGGTTAACTCTGACCTTACAGAGGTGTTTGTAAGCCAGCTAGCGGTCAGAGTTAACCTATCTAAGGTCAACTCGTGCAGCTCCCAATGCCCTACTTCACCTGCTGGTGGCTTAATTTCAGAATTTCTCCGACCACAGGTCAACTCAGTTTTACTTGCCCACATGCAGGCGAACGCGCGCCTGCCCGAGGCCGATTACGCCGCGCCGTATGTAGGTCGTCGAGTTAGCCTCCATTTTTCTGAGTGTAGTATAATAAAGCATTGTAATCGTGAAAAATTTCAATCTCTTACATTTCTCGTGGATTTTTTTCCCCCAAAAACAGTCTATATTTAATACGGGTTCCACCGTGTGTACAACGCATTTGCGCTCTAGTAAAACCAGTCGATTCGGACGATTACGTTGACGCATAAGCATTCGGTATCTAAAAAGAATTTTGTATATCATCAAAATACTGTCGGAATAAATGGAAAACAGAGGGCTTAACATAGTGACATTATTATTAAGTACCTACTGTTTGGTATACAAATACGTGCATCATAGCTACTTTAATTGTCGTCTGTGCTCGAGTATTCAAATTCTGATTCTTGTTGATCATTATTTTCAATGCGTTGATGTGAAACAAAGACGCAAACCAAATACTATTTGATGGACAGACACCGGTGGTAAATGAATCTAGCTTTCTATACTCACTCGGGATAATGTCATCTGTGGAAAATTCAGTCCAATGACCGAACAATACGAAAAAATACGCATCGGAAAAATATTCTAGTTGATATACTAGTTTCTTTATTATTGTGATCATGGTTGCGATTTTCACAGAAAAGGGGACAAATAATGAAAAGTTTTCCAATAAATAATAATTACTTTGGTCAATGACCATAGATCGACATGAAAAATTAACGAATTTCAGTTTCCTCTCCAATTTTTGAGTGATTTATGTTGACTTTTCATTATATGAAAGGTTGTTGGTCAATTTTTTATGATATATATTTAGCTGTTGTTTAAAGGGCGATGCTGGATGGATGAATGCCTGAATGTATGGATAGGGTATCCTATATACGAAGAAGCAGTATGAATTGAAAAACCCTTCGACGATTTGAAAAGGTTTTCTGGAAAATGGAAAAACGCTAGGGTTGGCCGTTCCGTTGTTGCGAACGATTTCCACTATGGTTGAATGTCTGAAGAGAGTCATTCTGCGTTATACACTCTCTATACTGAACAAAAGATGACATTTAATATTCAAATGGGTTATGTGATTGAATCTTAGAGTCGCCATATACACGAAAATACACGGGGAGACGCATAGAAATTTTTTAAATAATAAAAAAAAAATGACTCAAAGAGAGGGAGATTGTAAAGTTCGAATAATTCAAATAAAATCAAACAAGAAAAATAATGGTGAGAAAGAATTGAATTTGTTGTGGGTGTAAGAAGTAAAAAAAAGTAGCCTATAACCAACTAAACAGTGGGGACTCTGAATATACGCGTGTATTGTGAATATTAACCCTCATCCGCCCGTTCGTGGTTATACAAAAGAACTCCTGTTTTTCGGCTACAATATTCCCATCAAATTGAGGTAGGTATAAGAAAATTGTATTGGGGATTGTATGCTAACAGCTATTCAATAGCTTCTGGTCTTAAGCTTTTGTTATTCATTTCTAGAATTGAAATATATTACACCAACAACAAACGCATAATAAGCAACAGCGTCTACCACGGCAAAGAAAAAAAAACATTTCTGTAGAAGGTAAAAAATTTGTCGTTTTAATTTTGGTTCTGTGATTTGTGATGATTGAATGAATGATTAATGAAAAGGATTTATTCACTTTTTCGTTTTGGTCTAAAAAAAGTAAATCCATAAGAAAATAATAAAACGATTTTCCGAGACGATTGGGAATTAATAATAATTTTTCTATAGTTGTGATAATTATAAACAAATTTGGAGAATCTTTTAGATTTACAAAAAATGTATTTGTTTTTCACAAATGTTAAATTAGGTTGGCGCACATGACATGACGTTTTCTAGTGAAAAAAAAATCTGGAGTTGAATAAGTTGTTTGAACCGTTGGAAAAAATTTCGTTAAAAAGACCTTTTTAAACAATAAAAAATTAGGTAGGGGTGACCGGGGCTATTCCGAACGTTTTGTGTTTCGGCCGTCCTGGTGGCTGGATGTCGGCGATTTCAATTTCGAAAAATTATCTATCTTATAGAAAATTCTGTGCTCTACAACTTCCAAGAACATTGTTAACCCGTCGGACCATCGCAAATAGGCTTTTTTGGTCGATTAATGAAATATGAATTTTCGTTCGAATCAGCCCCACGGTGGGGCTAATTCGCACAAACGCGAGATTAGTGTTTTGAGGCGGTTTTCAAGGCGAGAAATGTAGAAAAGAGGTGAATAAAAAATAAAAAAAAGGAAATTTTGTTAAAAAACTCATTTGTTTCTATTTATGACTTCATTACCATCACATAGAAACAAATATGTTCGTATTAATTTTTGCGTTGATTTCTTGGAGCGGCCGCTGGCTTTTTCCGTGCCTTCGCGCCTTTCTTCCTTCTTACGTTTATAGGTACGCACCATCCTAAAACAAATCGTAAAAACTGCAATCAAAATCATAAAAACGAAAAAATAAACAAAGAAAACACCGAAACACATGTAAAAAATCGCGTTCGAATCAGACCCACCGAAAATGTACAGAATAGCCCCACACCCATTTTTCGCAGTCAGAAACGCGCTGAACAGAAATACACGAACTGATCGACTAAACTATATTTCATTCCGAAAGAGCACTAATAACTTACCTTGTGTACAAAAATTCACAATGAAAACTGTGAAATAACTCTCAGAAATCGAAACTTTCTGCGCAGAAAATATTTTCAGCGAACGCACGAAAAAACAAAAACAAACAAATATGGCGTCGCATTGCCGAGAATGGTGCGCAACTACTGACGTTCGTTTACCGTGCCGAGAGCCAGCTTCACCTAAAATTTCCGCTCTCTAGCTCATCACAAACGCGCGCACACTCAAATAGAAGAAAACTGCTGTGTTCGGAATAGCCCCGGTCTCCCCTACTTAAAAAAAAAACACTGAAAAATGCACAAAATGTGTAACTTTTAGGAGCCAAATGCGATAGAAATTCAAAAATATGCCTTTCGATGCCTCCGTAGCGGGCCGAAAGTTGCGTTTTCGGCCCTAGGGGCGAAAGTACGATCAGCTGACCGAAAGTGTGTTTTCGCGACGTGTTTCTCGTACCGCAGAATATCACAGAATACAGAAGACAACCTTTATAGGCAGAAAACACTAGAGTAAGCAGTACAGTCATATATGCTTCTAACCGAAAATTTGTGAATAAAACTGAACGAGTGTGAAGTTAGCTGCACGAGCGAAGTGTGCTTTAGTTGAGCAGCATTACCGATTTCCATTTTTTGTTATGTTGATTTTTCATTTCAGAAGAGAGAAATTTAAAAATTTAAATCTGTTTTGACCAACGTTTCTTAGTAATAAAACGAATTTATAGAATATAATTGTTTTGTTTCTTTTAAAAATTTACTTCTGCTGAAGTCAGGGGGCTTTGCCCCCCAAAATCCCCTTTTGCGTTATACTATGTTCACACCCACGCAAAATTACGTAATTTTGAAGATTTTCGTAATTTTGAACGAAATCACGCTCGAAATCACGAGATTTCCAGTACAAAAGCCTGTTTTCAAAATCACTAAAAGTATGTAATTTCCACAAAATTAGGAAAGAAATCAAGCAAAAACAATGGATACAACCCTGCATCACTTGAGAAGTTTTGACATTTGTGCTGCATTGGAAAATCGGAAATATAAGAAAAATAAGCCGTGTTCCGCACGCGAAGAGGATATATTAGTAAACAACCTAGGCGGGGCGAAAAAAAATTGACCTGTTTTTGATGCGATTAGATATGAAATGGAAAATAATTGTTTATTTTCATTACAGATAATTTCCATTGTCGTCTAAAGTGTCTAATTCTGTTTGCACGTATTTGATCAATGTTTTGAATTGTATGATTCATCATATTACTAAAATTCATAGTAATCCTACACAAACTTCCTCGATCCATTTTTGAATTACCGTAGTTGAAATGTCAAACAAAATCACTTTAACCTCTGTGTGAACACTTTGGTTTAAGATCTAAATCATTTCGCCAAATTACGTGATCTTGCGTCGGTGTGAACACAGTATTACTCTCCAATACGAAAATCGCATTTAAATGGCATCTCAAGTCATATTTTCAATGAATTTGTTATGAAAAATTGTATACGCAACTCGGAGTGAATCAACGATTTCACTCGTATCGCTCGTGCAGCTAACTTCACACTCTTGAAATCATTGACTTTCGCCCCTTGTTGCGTAATATACTATTGAAGTTCTCGCGCGCACTGCGATAGTAAACCATGGTCCTAGAATGGCACTAAAACACGTAAAGTTGAGTTACTAAAACACGTAAAAACTAGTTTTTGAAAAAACCATCTTAGCCATGTTATATGCTTAACATCGCAGTGCGCGTCTGTGCTGAGAAATAGGAAAAACCGCGTGTCCTAAAAATGTCGGGAAAATATTGAAGGGTTTGCAGCAAGAAGGGGGTAACTCCATTTTTGTAACTTTTCGGAAATTAAAAAAAAATCTTATAAATTCAATTTTCAAGCTTCATAAAAAAATTTCTCCCACTTATTGTGTATGCATTTCTACATGTCTTGCCACCATAATCATACAATAATACCATTTCGGAACGGGAGAAAGTCTTTTAAATTTCGGAGCTATCTCCTTTTTCCGAAAGTGGAGTTACCCCGTTCTTGCTGCAAGTCCTTCAATTGCGAAAAACTGAGAAAAAATGTGATTTAAAAATTGTCTTTGAGAAATTGGGAAAAAGGGCTTTTGAAACAAAAATATCCGTTCCACAAAAATTGTTTACAAAAGATAAAAAAAAATCCGATGTAACAAATGGCTTTAAAAAGTTAAGCAAAGATTTCAAATTCTGTCACTTCCAGAACGACATTTCTTAATGAAATTCAATTTTTCGATTAATTAGAAATCATTTAAAATTCACAACTCATTTCATACACAATTCACAATTTGGTAGCGATGACAAATTTTTAATTTCGACAAAAGGGGGACAATTTTATACTCTTTTTAAATGCCACTCAAGAAGCAAGAATATTTTTTTTAAAGTCAGGGCAGAAAAAAAACCTTAGTCAAAATTCAAGACTTATTAATACCCCAGTTGTTGATTCATTTTGGTCCTTCTTAATCCTGCATCTCTGCCACTTCTTCAGGACTCACCCAATATTTTCTTTTTCAATTCGTAAAATACACCCTGAAACAAAAGACAATAGAAAAGGACTCCAAAGGGGTTTTTTTTATGGTTTCTGTTTTCATTGTTTCGATTGCAACCGAATAAAAATTGGAAACCCTTGGGTTTTAACGCCAAACTTTGAATTTCCAATGGGATCGTCACTGTGGGGTTGTTTTGGCCTTCAACGTTTGTATTGACTGTCATCATTGTGCTATTATGATTATTATTTAAAATTACATTTTCAAGGATTTCACGGAGAAGTCATCGGTATCGAAAAGGATATCAGCCTAGACAGTTCGTAAGAGTAAATGAAAAGTATTTGGGGTTCGGGAATTAGATGGGTATATCAGCTTCAGTTTGACGGGGTTGAAAGAGTTCTGCGGTTCGTAAAACATTAGCATAGAATCAATAGAATATTTATGGGATGGGCGCATTTTGCATTAGGTATTAAAAATATCAATCTATCTATAACATCAATATAACAGTAATAGCTTTTATTTCTATAGCAGCACCCTTCGGATTTTCCCCTTTTGAACGCTTCCCATGAAGCGACATGGCTTTTTTTTCCTTGGCCCGAGATTTTTTTAAATTTTATTTTATAAAGAATCGAAACCACGCGCCTCAAAAACAGAGCCTTTAAAGTGTTGTACCAAAAAGGAAGGGCTTAAAAAGGGAAAAGAAATCAAATAGGTCCGGACCATATAGAGGGAAGAAAAGGATTCTAGAGAAAGCCAATGAATGGCTATCGCCTTGATATTTAAGGATGGTGGTGAGCTTCGAATTCCATCTGCAACCGTCAACAGAAATACATCGACTATAGGTTGCCATTAAATTCCAGCCAAAACCTAAAAAATCTCAAGCACATTTTGGCATGATGCTGGACGTTGCCGTTGGTTGCTGATGATGATCAAACCATCGTAATGAAGTCTTTACAGAATCGACTTTTGCCGAACGTCTGGGTATAGACATCTATCTATTTTATTTTAACTAGAAGCTTTTTCTGTGGATTTTAGTTACGTAGAAAATTTATGTAAGTAGACATCTTTAAATAAAAAAAAACTCTACACTCTCTCGGTTTTTCGATTTCACCAACTTATTTCTATATCATTCGACCCAACATTTATTTTATTTGAGTTGATTTTTTTCATGCCAGTGACTTCCAATGGAATGGTAAAAAAGGGTTTAAAACAGAAAAACGCCCGCATTTTGTTAATTAACTAAGATATCTCTGATTCGCTTTCCTGGAATTTTATTTATTCTATTTTTTTCCCCATCATTTCTGTTGTTGTTGTTGCTGTTGATTCCGGGGTTATTTCCAACTCAATCTAATCTAATGTATAGAAAATATAGAGAAAACCAGAAATCTATCTACAGATACATACGCTTTGACTGTTGAAAACATTGGGAAAAAAGGAAGCATTTTTGGTTTGAAAATAAAAGCCGGAATTGAGAAATTCGACTCTTTCTGATGTCAAACATCAGACGAGAAACTTTATTTTCAGTTAATTTGTACAAATTAAGGGTGACGATGGGAGGATTTTAGAACAACCAGTGGGTGGATGATGGTAAAATGGGTGACACAAGAGATTGGGGTGAATGTGAATTTTATCAGTCAAACGAAATATTCTTTAGATCAATCGAGTTGACAAGTTTTAGGTGAGTTTGGTATTTATGGCGCATAATGTTTTAACGAATGAAAATGAAGAATTTTAAGAAAGGATGTAAAATCCCAAGTCACCAATAAATAAATAAATTCAATCCCATTTTATCTTCTCGAATAAAATGAATAAAAAACAACAGCTTGATGGAAAAGCATATCGGCAAAGGAATGAGAATTGGATGTTGAGTGGGTGTGTGGGAGGGAGGAACGGGGAAGGTTGGGGTTGGTAATTGATGACGAACCTCCACTCTGGTCTAATCAAAGGGATCGACTTCGATTTTAATCTTTTAAGGATTTTATGTATTTTATTTATTAGCTTAAAGTTTACGCTATCTAAGAAGTGGATTCTTACGGAATTTGACTACCGAAGCAACTTCAAGTGCGACTTAATTCAAATACCTAGCGATAATATTAAGGATTGTGGAATTTTCGTGTACCTACTCTAAGGATGATGTTCAAGTGGGATTGGATTGACTGATGAATGGGTAGGGATTTTGCGCTAAAAAAAAAGATATTTTACGCATGGATTTCTCGGGACATGAAGTCAGCCCTAGCTAGCATTTTTGGTATTCGGAACGTATCCACCACTAAATTAGGTGTATGGCACACCAAAAATGCCCATAAGTAATGAGTGATTTGAATTTTTTTTTAATTTTTTTCAAAGATTTGGGGAATTGAAATATGTCGAATTAGTAGATGTTGGTAGAAGCTTGTATCTAGGTTTTATTTGGCAATGAGTTTGGTTAACTTTTTCCTCGACAAGCCCATGAACGGCGAATGGGACAAAATGAGGTAGTTTTCAATTTTAGGTTATATTTGTCACATAAAATATATTCGATCGCGGCTCATTTCTTGACAATTTTTTTATTGCGGCGCATTTTTACATTTTTGCATCTACCTAAAAAATTTTTTGCCTGCGGAGTATTTTTTTTTATTATTATGACTCGCGTTTTACTAATAAAAAAAATTAAATCAAAATTAAAGAAATCAAAAAAAAACTATGAACTAAAAAGGAAAAAAAAATTTTTGGTCGCTGTGTATTAGAAACGAAATTAAGAAGAGATAAATAATTTTTTATGCTATAATTTTGCTTTATTTCACAACGCCCAAAAGATTATTTTTTCTCTTTTTATTAAAATACTTTTTTTTAAATGAAAGCTTTTTTTAAATTTATTTTTATTTGATCCTTTTTAGTCATTTTGTAGTACGAATAAAAATCCAAAATGACGAGGATTTTTGTCGTTACTCTTATTTATACTTTTCAGTCTTCGAAAATGTATCTTGGTTTTTGAATTTTTGACTCCAGAATCGGATTCAGCGACCCCAAGAATTCCAAATGTGACTTTTCCGGAACATTTGGGGAAAAATTAACTACGTTATCCTTACAGCACCTTCCGATATCCTTACAGACTTCTTAATACCAGAATTGAATTCAGCTACCCCAAAACTCACAGATGATATTTTCCCGGAAAACTTGAGGAAAAGGATTATCACGTTATCTACTATATATATAAAATCGTTTAACCTGATTGACTGACTGATTGACTGACTGATTGACTGTCTGATTGACTGACTGATTGACTGACTGATTGACTGACTGATTGACTGACTGATTGACTGACTGATTGGCTGACTGATTGACTGACTGATTGACTGACTGATTGACTGACTGATTGACTGACTGATTGACTGACTGATTGACTGACTGATTGACTGACTGATTGACTGACTGATTGACTGACTGATTGACTGACTGATTGACTGACTGACTGACTGACTCATCAACGCCCAGTCCAAACCTCTGAAGCTAGAGACTTGAAACTTTCACAGTATGTCCCAACCATCACGTAGGCGCTCAGTAAGGCGGGATTTCCCGAAATTTTACCGCTAAGGGGGTAAATGGGGGGTAAAGGGGGTTTGGGTGTTTTTAAACTGTGATTTTCGCCATGAATCCTGCTCAATAGGAGGCTGAAAAGTTTCAGTTCGTGTTAGATTTTCAAAATTCGAAACGGAAGGTCCTGTAAGGATAACGCAAATATCCTTTTCCCCATTTTTCCCGGGGAAATGCACAGCTCACAATTGATAAAAAGAATATTTTTTTACGGGTCCCAAAATTGAAAGTTAGCACAGGTTCCAGTAACGTTTAGATACGCCTCTTAACCCATTCGGCATTTTGATGCCTTATGAAAACGCAGTTAAAAGTTGCTAAACAATTTGAATTGACTTATATTTATTTATTTTCAAACACTCTATTCTCATTCAGTGCACCTTTAAGTGTATTTGTAACCCAATTTTGATTAGTTAAGTAAAAATCTGGACTACAGTGAACGTATTTGTGGAAAATTAAAACTTTTTAATTTTTTTTTATTTATTTTTTATTTTTTAAATGAATACTGATAGCTCAAATATCATTAATTTGTATAGGGAGTATTTTTAACCCCCATAGAAAAAAACTTGTACCGAACGGGTTAATAGAAAGAACTTTTAATTTTACCCATCGAATTTTGAGGTGTGGTCAAGCAAAGCTTTCTAAAACAAAATAAGGATGATCGTTTCGAAAGTTTATCGAGAAAGAATGAGTTTTAAAATAATTTTGGACAATTGCATAAAACCCCGCATTGTGGCACTGTTGATGGCTTTTTGGTCATTTGCCATACTGAAAATTTTTAGACCCCTAGTAGCGTCATGAGTCATTTTATCATTAGACATTCTTGGCCTCAAAGTTTATGTATTTGATGTCAAAAAATTTGTTTGAGTTTAAATTTTTTTTAAACTAATTTTGATTGTTGGCTGCAGTAATTGGGTTAAATAAATACTTCACACATTTAGTGGGAGATGGAACCTGAGATAGTGTGACGGTAGTGTTAAGTCCCAAAGAGAAAAAGAAATGAAACAAGCGTTGTGATGAAGGTTATTAAAAAAATGCGAAAATTCGCGTGACGTAGTCTATGGTCAGCCCAGTTTTCTTTCTTTTCAGCTAGCAGTGTACAACCACCTTAAGACCAATAGCTTAGTTGTCCACATCAATTGCCTAAATTCAATGCCAATATTTCTATACAGTATATCATCCTTTCTACACAACAGTAGATCTGCCTAAATCATCCTCGGTTCCCTTTTTCAGAATCAACATATACCATTTTGATTTTAAGTAATGAAAATGATGGTATCCTCTACCCTGCATCTCACTTTCATCGATTTTGGAATTAATTATGGACGTCGATTTTGAGTTTAGCTGAGAGTCGTTTTGACGACGATGATGACGAGGACGACGAATTACTTTCTTGTATTTAATATAGGTTTTTCGAACACGTGGATATGCCTACGAATCATTCAGGGATATTATCTCAGTCTACTCGCCCCCTCACTGTCAATATAGTATAGGAAATACGGGTTTAGAAGCGATTCTATAGCCAATCATCCGCATTGCCTATACATTTGCAATCTCGTATCTATAGATGACAGTAAATCTATCTAAATCGATATTGTACAGAGCATAAATTTAGGACAAAATTCTATTTAACAGGAATATTTTGAGGGTTTTCTCAGGATGATGTTTTTAGTCCACAGCAATCAGTCTAACTACGTACAAGAAGCAAAATATATATCTACGAATATGTACCCGATATATCTATTAGTTGGTAATATTGAAAGATTGAAAATTCAGGACAAGTCGGGTCGACCGGTTCAGTTCAACTCGTCGATGTTTAATCAAAGATTACAAAATTATATCACCCTTCAATGCTGCTGCCTGGACCAAGGAGGAGCTACGGTGCCCACGCTTTTAAGCTAAACTCCCGCTAAATGGTGGAGAATGGGTATTGAATCTACAGACTACGATAATCACCCCTTAGACTACCCAGCCTACAGTTTTTGGTTTGCTTGAATTTGAATTCAACCACCGCAGAAATACGGATCTTTTTTTTTTATCTTTATTAGCCGAACTGGTTTGCGATATTTGCCTTCCAGGGATCCGATCGTCAATTTTTGTGGGTGGCTGATGACGAGCTCATACTTTTGCTGGTTTCGAAAATCTTTAAAGGGTTATCGATGCCATGAGATATTATCGGTAGGTATACCAAAGATAGATTTTGTTGTGAAAAAAGCGAGAGCTTACGCCAGTTCAATCTTCCCAAAAACCTGGTTAACCATTGAGATTTTGAAGAAAAGCGATATAAATTGACTCTCATCAGAAGGGTTTCCTATTCAGTATTCAACATTGAAGCGGCCACACGATGAAGGACGAGACATTTTGGATAGTGGTGGAAATTTTAAAGGGTTGAATTTTGTATTGGTAAATTTCCCAAAAATATTGAGAGAATATTTAGATGTACAGCCAGATATGATAGATTGGTGTAGGCGGTAGTAATGGGCTCTTTGCCTATAGATGGCCATTGATGAATAAAATCATCTAAAACCGTGTACAAAATTTTTGATCCTGTCGAATTTCAAGGAAAAGAATTTTATCTGATGATTTCCAGGTTTTCATACCATCTAAGGTGAGGTCGATGGATTCAAGGGTATTGAATCAAACGTCAAGTCAAATGAGTATCAGTCAATTTTTGGGGATACATCAATGTGGGTGGATTTATTAAAATCAGGATGGGCGGATGCCTATGGCATGCTTATTTCAAATGAAATGAAATATAAAGGCAATTCCTGTTCTTCGGCACGATGAAGTTTTGATCAAATTGGAATCATTTTCCAGGTCTATTTTTAAATCCAGATCCATATTTCTTAAAATGAGAAGACCTTAATTAGCTAATTCCAATTTATAATTAAATTTTTGAAGCGGTGAGGTGTTTTTATTAATAGTAATTCTTGATTGAAAATCTATAATTAATTTTAAGGTATAAAGTAGAAGCTATATAAAAAATTGAAAGGAATTTTTAAAAATTTGTGTAATTATGAAAGTTACAAAGAAAAAAAACGTTTAAAAGATTAACAATAGGTAACGCCAATTTTGGAGTTTTCAGCCCCTCATCACCCCATAAAACTATTTGTTTAGTATCAACGTCATACTATTGCAGACCCCTACCACCTACCACATACCACCTACCACATACCGCCTACCACATACCACCTACTACATACCACCTCCCCCCCCCCCCCCCCCCCTCTCCACGCCCCTATCAACTGATCCTAAAAGTGTGACGTTTTTTTATAGACAGCACTTAAGTGTTACGCCATGTAATGTCCTTGGACGAAAATTATGAAATAAAATCCGGGTAAAAACAATACATATGCGCCGCCGGCGCATTTTATAAACAGAATTCAACACAATAATTTAAATGAAAAGCTACACACTTTCAAGCGAAGAGCAGCTACATTTTCTGTGATTTTTCACGTTTTATAAATAAATGTAACTCAAATTGTGGAAATATTAATACATTGAACTGCGGCGCATTTTTGGACAGGGATGGAAACCAAAAGTTTTTTTTACTGTAGTTGGGTTTTGATTCAAGGGTGAATTGGTTTTGGTATGGTTCGGTTTTGGTTCAAGAGTGAACTTTCAAAATTAGGATCTTGTCTTGGTTTTTAAAATTTCAAAAAACTAGTTCTGGTTCCTAAAATTTGATTCTACTTTTGGTTTTAGTTCCAAAAATTTCCAAAGAACGATGCACGAAAATGCCCCTTGACTAACTTTTGGGTTTCACTTTCGTTCTACCTGCATTGGAAAAGTATTTTGCTCTAGTTTCATCGACATAAGCTCTTTTTTGGCGGGGAACTAAGATGGCAGCTGACCATCCCCCTGCAGTTCCCCGCCAAAAAAGCAAAATACCTTTCAAATGCAGGTAGAACGAAAGCGAAACCCGAACTGGGTCAAAAGTTAGCCCGGGGGCATAAAAATCGTCGAAAACTGCATGGTTCTTTGGGTTTGATTCACCTAAATTTCAATGGTTCAGTGGGTTTTGATTCAAAACCGGAAAAAATCCGGTTTGCATATCTGTTTTTAAGATATATGGATTATCCGATACGCCGCAGGCTAAAAAAAATGCGTCACAGGCTAAAAAAAATGCGCCGCAGGCTAAAAAAAATGCGCCGCAGTCTAAAAACTATCATCATCATCCTCCTCGGTGCTACAGCTCCCGAAGAGCCCGTGCTTCCTCAGTTGAGGTTTCACAACAATTTCTTCCCTGCTTCGCACCTACAGTTTTACATGAATTGCGAACCATGGATAAATTACAACATTTGTAAGGTTTTTTTACGTTGCGACCCATCAACAGCAGAGGCCGTGATAGCAATGTAGAGCGATGATGTCGTTAGCACCAAGTGGCAACTATCACTACTCATTTCGTAAAGCAAGTTGAGTGGACTTGAATCACAGCGTGCGACAGTCGGGAATTGAACCACCGACCTCTGGAATACGGACCAAGTACTTTACCACTTGGACTACGCTGGACTATATTTTACAGAAACTTCGACTTGGGGTCAAGTATGTTTTGCATGTTTTTTTGATGAGTATTCTAGTATTTGATAGCTTTTATAATTCGGGGAAAAAATTTCGTCTCTGGGACACCAGAATAACCTGATTGAGCTCAGGACTATCCCGACTAAACCTTTTATAATTTTTAGTGGTTTTTTTAGAACCGCTTGATGTACTGTGAAAAGTGATATTTTTTTTTTATTACGCATCATTTTATTTTTCGAAAATTCAGAAACATGAAATAATTTTAAAAAACTCAAGTGTTTTATTAAAATAAGGGTAGGAGGAGTTAATAATCTTGCATGATGCAAAAAAAAAAATATTGAGTGAAAAACAGTCTCTAAGAATAGAACCAAATGGAAAGTGACAGTGAAATGTCAAATTATGACAATCTTCTCATTTAATATTATCCATATTTTTATATGGCTTGGGTATTCAAAAACAGAAGCAGCCGATAATGCTAGCACACGCGTAAAATTTTAAGCACATATGAAAAGGGATTTCTCTCTGCGTTGAAACTTTTTTTTACATTCAAGGGTAGAAAAGTTTCAGCGATATTGCCTTCAATTTCGTTGAATTTACACAAATACACAGACAGAATTACAATATCGAAGTATGGAAGATCATAGATATAAATATGTAAGAAAAATTGAAGGAATGGCAAAGATGACAGGAAATTTGTTATCGAAGGAAGTGTTATTAATGAGTTTTCTGTTTTTTGAAGATGTTCAACCTCTGTATATGTCGTATACAAACCTACTTGTTTATAATTTTTGCCACCCCAATTTCAGGTATGAGGAAGACTAATAAAAATGTGACAAAGTATCAATCAATGTGACATAATTTTAGACAGATTGGCAGCATAACACTTTATTACTAGGTTATGTTGGGTTTTTTTTTCATTTCTTCATCCAAAACTGGTCTTTAAATTTGTTTTTGTATTTCGCTTAATGATTAGTTAAAAGTTTTACCATCAAACATCAAATCCACCCCCGAAACTTTTCCTTTGCGACATCCCCAAATCACGACGACTGCACTGATGTTTTTTTGTTGGTGATTGTGATTTCGTGCGGGTTTTCTTTTTTGATTTTCTTCGTCTAGCAAATCTTAGAAGCGAAACCATAAAGTTTGTCATTATTCATGTTGCTTTATATTTACATCAATTTTGTGTGAATTTTATGCGCCATTTGGTGTGCTCCATTCTCGATATACCGGTTCCATCATACAACATTACTAAACACGATGATGTTCAAGTTTTGTCGAAAACTCCGTCACTGAGCCAATGCTTCTTAGTTGTCGTCTATAAACAACCCCTCAGACTATCGCTATGCAAGTCCTTATTTACCGAAATCTTGGTATGAAACATAAGGAATTATCCGATATTCGTGTATTATATCTACTCGTATATGAGATACAAAATTTCCTTGCAAAAAAGGATTCTAGACTGATGTCCTTGGAATTGTTCCCCACTTTCCTTATACGCATACGAGTTCACCCTTTTCACTTTTCAAATTTGACAGAACAAATTGATGTGACATCTTGTATTCGATTTGATCAATTACTTTGACAAGAAATAAAGAAAGATTTTCCCTTGTAGTCATACAAATTTTTGGATACAATCTATTCGATATCCAGCCCTGACTGGCTTTTAATTCAGGTTCAACCCTTCTGGCTAAATTTCAAATGTTTCAAACGAATATTTAGAAAATCGGTGAAAATTTAGTTCAGCCTATAGAATTGAAAATTAGTCAATAAGATCAAACTGGCATTGAAAATTTTTGTGCACAGATTTCCCCAAGCAAATGAGTTGAAAGTGAAAATTCTTAGTAACATCTCCGGATCAAGGGGCGGGCGGAGACTTCTATAGGAGACAAAAATGTGATGTGAGGCATCGTGATGGTATAGACTAAAGATGTTCTCTACTTATTGGAATTTTGGGTAACAACAAATGTAATTAATTTAATTAATTCTCTTCGGTTTGATACTTACGTTAATTATAAATGATTGGGCGGCCTGACTGGTTAGATGTGTCTGACATTTCTTAGATTTGTCAGACATTTCAAGTCAATAGAAAATCACATGAATTCAGGCTGTTAGTGTTTAGGGAAATAAAAGTTAAAGAAATTGATTTTACATTTGGGTATTATTGCTATTTGTTCAATTTTTCAGAATTTTTATGTAAGGACTTTCGATAAGTGCGTAAGGATTTCACACAAGGGATGGGGTTGAAATGAACGAAAAAAAGTTTTTTTTTGTCAAATATTCAAGTCTATACATTGAAACCTGTTTTATTTGAAATATATTTTAGCAAAATTCGGAAAAAAAAAATACTTTTTTAAGTTTGAGAAACGAAAGGTGAAAGGGTTTGTAATCGATTTGTCTTTCTAACTAGAATAGTTGATCTGGGACTGTTTGGAAATAGCACAGTGGCCTGTCCATGAAGTACGACACATATCAATGAAGAGGGGAGGGGGGGGGGGGGGTGGGAGGTGATGACGCTTTTGAATTCCACAAAAGACAATTATGTGACGACCATAGATATACTAGATCGCTCGATTTGCTGTCTCAAATGGTCCCATTTCAATACAGTTCAGTGAATCAAAACGAGTCAAGTAAGAGCAAGATAACCGTATGAAAATAAATATAGTCCTCTCGTTTAAACCGTGAGCTGTCAAAGGAAAATAGACTTTCGGAATGGTGTTGGCGCCTAAAGTTATTTGTTTGCGCCTAAAGTTAGTAAATTTGAATCTCGCGACCTTATACAGTTCAGTGGATGCGTTCAAGTACGATAAAGAGGGAAATACTTTTGGGACCATTTTTCAGCAGAGCTTTGTATGGTGACAGTTGTTCTATGTTATATAGTTCTGTGGTGACGACGCTTTTAAGGTTACGACGCTATTGAATTCCACAACAGACAATTGCGAATAAGCTTCGAAGAGCAAATTTCTTTTTTAACCTTTGCCTCTTATTTTCGGAAAAAAATTGGCATTAGAGGGTTTTTGGGGTCGCTGATCACGAATCTAAGATCACGAATCTAATTATAAAGATTTCTTCCTGAAGCTCCTGTAAAAATGACGGTTTTTTTTTGAAAAGCTGTTAAGTGATTTCTGGAATTTTCTCTGGATTTATAAAACGTATATAAAATACTAGCTTGCATACCCGTCGTTGCCGGGTCAAGTTTTTTCAATTTATTTTTTATTTTTTTTGATGGTCTATGTTGGAGCTAAACTTCAGGCCAATCGGCTCGGTAGTTTCCCCGCGAAAGGGTAACATAGCGCAAAAACTAAGTTTCGAAATCACTTTGCCCCCTTCCCTTACTCCCCCACCCCTCACGCTACTTTTCCGTATGCCTATGTTAGAACCAGAACTCCAACAGACACTCATGCCAAATTTCAAGTCAATCGGTTCAGCCGTTTTTGCGTGAAAGAGGAACAGACAGACATCAACTCATTTTTATATATTAGTATGATTACTATGATGAAGTATGATGAGTATATGAGTATGATATTATTTGAACCCGGTAACGACGGGTCCATATTCTAGTTCACACACACTGTATTCAAATTGTTTATCGCGTGTAACGAATCTAGTATATTTTTTCTAAATAACATCTCTTCAAAATCTCAAATTGTGTAAATTTAATCTGTTTCCATCTCTTCGAAATAATGAAAACCACACAAAAATTTCAACACAGATAATTCTATATAAAATTACGCATTAATTTTAATGTTTGAACAAAGGGCAGGTAGGATTTCCAGCACTACCCGCTTAGTAATAATTAACATTAGGTAAGCAAAAATATATTTCAAACAAATAATAAATAAATAAATCCTTCAAAAATTAATACTTTCATTCCATCAACCTGTCTTCATGCCATACTATATAGCCGAATATAAACACGTGCAAATGAATCCGTTTTTTTTTTCAAGGAAAATATTCTCATATGTGAGATATATGGGCATCGAAAATTTTATAAGATATGTACAAAATCCGTCCATTAACCCTTTTAGCCAATAAAATCTCATCCCATATCGGCATCGTCAGGAAATTTCTGAAAAAAAGACAACAGCATGATGTACCAAAGAGCTCGCTTGTCTCCGACCCCCATTGAACCCTTTAAAACGTCCACATTAATGCCGAATTACAAAGTCCAAAAAGGTGAATGGTTGGCGGTGTTAATGTTAATACAGGATCACCATCATCGACCATTCATTTTTGGTAAACAACAAAAATAAAACTCGTGAATGGTGGTGTGGCCGTAATAAAATGTTGAGGGTGAGAGGGCGCGTTTCGGGTGTGAGTTTTTTCTGGGTCAAAAGAAATGGGAAATTATTTTTCATATGTAGGGACGACGAGATTTGAAAATATTCAGCAGGAATCATCATCAAACATTAACGCCGCATGTATTACTTATAATTTACAAGAATCAAATATTTTCCAAAACCAAGACCAAAACGAATAACATGGGATGCTAGAGGGGATGACAACAGAGGGTCGGGGGTAGTTGTTGTATGGTCGGTAGGAATCAAAAATCATGAAAGCCATTGGGGAAAAAATTAAAATTATTATTATTCACAAAGTGCGAGTTTATCCTTATTTTCGTTATAGTAGATATTTGCTTTTTGTATAGTAAAAATTTTAACCAAAGAAGGGAAAACGAAGGGTTTGGGGGATTTTTCTATGTAGCTGAAATTTTGTTTCACTTGTACACATACTATACTTATGCTGATTAAAGACTTGACCATCGTTTGCTTAGCAACATAGCCCCAACTCCCATTGATTCATACCCAAAAATAAAACAACCCTTAGTCTACGTAGCTACTGAACGGTATTAGAAAAATGACGAAAAATTTTTGGTTTCCTGCTAATGCCGAAGATGTTTTTTGGCCGAACCGAAAAGTGGAGATGAATCTGGGGTTAAAATCATACAAGGTAAAATCATCAACCCTTTTTTTTTTGGTATGTGCTATTGGATATGATAAGTGTAGCGTCTACGTGTGTGTCTGATGAGTGTAAAATTTTCGGCAGGAGTCGAAAAGAGTACATCTTGGCACCAGTTCCATATCCACTGACCGTATTGCTTAGAATATCGTCCCTTCTGGGGTAAAGGGATGCCTCTATGCGAGGAATCACTTGAAGGCAGAAGCTCATATATGAATCAAAGCGAGGGAGAGGGGGGGAGGATGAAGATGTGGCGTCGATGGCTGGACCTTTTTTGGAGAAAAATTTACAATCTTTTGGTTGATGTATAAAACTGTCCAGAGTTTCGTTAATTTTTTCCGGACTGCGGGTTTAAAAGAGGAAAGGGTGTAAAAAAGGGATAATTCTTATGGTTCTGCGGAGTGGCAGGGGGGCGAAAGCTTCAAACAAATGAAATTGAAACATCAAGGGATCGACTTCGATCCCAATGTGTTTCAATGTTTGAGGCGAATGTCGCACTAAGAAGCCGGAACAAGTTTTTCATTCGGTTCGATACTGGAAAAAGGGGTTCAAAAAGCGGTATCATCGAGGGTTTTGGAAATGGCTGTACCTAGTACCATGTATCATTACGTGTTCGCATAAGCATTGATCATAAGGGCAGACCGAAGGGATGGCAATGTGGAAAGATGTGCATATACTTTTATCGTAAAACCCTTTTTCTGATAACTAATTAGCGATTCAAATATGACTGTCATGTGAGTGTATATGTGCATCCTTCTGGTTTTCGTATTTTGCGCCCTTATTTTGTTTAACCAAAAATTTTATGGATTTTGTTTTTTCATTAAACATTTTCTGTTGTTTCTTTGCACATATACGTTTTAATGGATTTTTATATGTGTTCAACACACATGGGATGGAAGAGATATGAAATCAAATGGATATCTGACTAATTATTTATTTAGATATTGCTTAGCCAAGCAAATATAAAGTTAATGCCGACGCATGTGTTTTTGAGGGAACCAATCGTTAAAATTATGATCAAAAAAAAATTAAATGGAATTGCCAGGAGGAATTTTACAAAGAATTATTATTGATCATTTTTATATTGAAGGGCTTCGAAATCATTAATACATCCTGTGATTAAAATTGTTACTTGAATATTGATTTTTTCGTACAAGTTTTTCTTTAAAGGATTGAAAAAATAATAAATTTTCTTCCCTAGCTTGGGAATGGTTTACTTGACAGATTTTATTGAGAAATGGTTTTTCAATTTCTGGCAACATGTGGTGAGCACGAGCCAGTTGAACTTTACATTTTTCAATATTCATAATCACACAACTGGAAAACAATGAGTTGTTTGCAGCTTCCAGCCCATCTTTGATAGTATGCGAATTTTAGTAGAAATCATATGGAAACCTTTGAAATTCTAGGGTTAAGAGTTTGCTGGGGAATCAACCTAATATCGAGATTCCTTTTGTCTTTACCAATTATGGGACCGATATTGAAAGCAAATATGTATTAAATTCATAAAGTACGTCACGCATTTAGGGGGAAGAATGGTTCTGAGGCAGTATAACAGCGGTATTAGGACTCATAAAGAACCGCGAAAAGGCGTGACGAGGGGGTTCGAAAAGCCGAAAATCAGCATCACATACTTTATGGACAGTTCCCTAAAGCGTTTTCAAAGAAAAGAAATTTTCAGCTTTTTTTCTTTAATTATGGTTCAATACACATTTTTAATAGCAATAAGCCGTTTTTATAAAAAAATCCCAAAAAGAGGGTATTATTTTTGTGGTGATGATGCATTTTCGAAAAGAATTGTTTTTTTGTTGCTGAATTAATATAAATTCAGCGTTGCTGAATTAATATGAATTCAGCATTGCTGAATTAACATGAATTACCACGCTTTACCAAGCATTCAGACTGTGAAGCCTAAATTTCTGAATTTGTGTCCCGCGTGCGGCACGGTATAACCCCCAGCCCGCTTAAGTTGAAATGATGGAAGTAAAATAAGCGGTTCAGAGTTGTAATCGACGAAACTCTTTTCTCAAAGTTGACTGACTCAGACTCTGACCCCTAAAGCAATATTTTTGTCCCGTCTCCAATTTTTTCTACCTGGACCGCGATGGCTTGAAACAAAAACCTTACAAATGTTGAAATCCATTCTTGGTTCGTAATACACTTAAAACTGTGGAAGGTTTTAGAATGATTATAAAACTCTTAATTGAGATCCAATTAAAAGTGTGCAAGGTTATAAATTGGTTATAAAACTCTTCGAATAGTCTTTTTTTTATATAGTTCCAGCCAGAGCTTAGGGGAAGACCCTTTAATGCCGAAGCACAGCTCAGGATGGTCTGCGATTATAATCAGGGATGGCAACGAATAAAAAATCGTAACGTTATACATTTCGTTATGTAACGAAACTCAAGTTTTATTTCGTTACGTTATTTCGTTTTGTAACGATAAAAAATTTCATTTCTGACGTTGTTATGACGTTATTATTTAGTTACACATTTTATTGAAACTGAAAACTAAAAAAATGCACTTTAATAATAGTTTATTTATCACATAAGTTATTTAGTTCAGTTTCCATAAAAATAAAAACTTGACAAAAAGAAAATACAAATAAAGACCAAAAAAAAAACTAAAATAGTGATTTTTAAGTTAAAAAATCAATAAAAAATTAAAAGGAAAAAAAAAATCGTACAAAATTAAAAAAACTTTGCCTAACAAAAACGACATTTTTTGTGCCAGTATCAAAAATATTGAATTATAGGCTATTTTGACGTCACTTATTAAAAAGAAAATATGAAAAGAAAATTTAGAAAGAAAATATTTTCGATATCAAAAAAGTTGATTAACACGTTCCCTGCCGGACTTATAAACAGAACTTCTAAAAAGAAAATATTTTCGATACCAAAAAAGTTGCTTATCACGTTCACTACCCAGTCGATTTTGTTATATGTACACTATTTGCTACCATCAATTTTTCATTAACCCTATTCCTGTCAGGCTGTGACTGTGAGTCACTATTCAATTTCGAACCAATATAGATGATTTAATACATGTTTTAACGCAAAATCAATTTAATGTATTTTATTATTGGTCACTACGCTACTGTTATATAGAATAAATTTTATGTTTTTTTGTTAAATTGATTTTGCGTTAAAACATGTATTAAATCATCTATATTGGTTCGAAATTCACAGCCTGACAGGAATAGGGTTAACACGTGATTTTGTGTGCAAGTATTAAATAAAATTCATAACTCATATATGCAATTTATCCGTTGCCAAACCAAAAATCAGAGTCTAACTCGCTATGCCACATAAATTAATACAGCTATATACGTAGCTATACAGCTATACGCTTACGAGTATACACGTAGTCGGCAGTTAACGTGTTAAAATATTTTCTTTTTCGTATCTCTTCTAATCTTTAGAAATAGAGTGAATCTGGCCAAAACAAAGTCCGATTTAGAATCAAAATATGATCAAAAATATTACCCCAATATTTTTAATTATATTTTATGCAGGTGGTAGGTCTTTGGGGTTATGCTTGATAACAAAAAAAAAATTAAATAAATAAATAAATAAATAAATAAAAAAAATGAATAAATAAGTAAATAAAATAAAAAATAAAATAAACTAAAGTAAAAATAAATAAATAACGAAAAAACGAATTGATTTTTTTTCGGTTATCGTTATGTTTTTCGTTATTTTACCGTAATTAAATACCTTTATAACGCAATTTTTAGGGAAAAACTGGGAAATCGTTATTTTGTTTCGTTATTTCGTTACGTTACGATAACGTTTCCCATCCCTGATTATAATAGTATGAACAGTTTGAAGAATTTTTTTTCACCAAAAAATAGTTTAATTAGTTCTTTAATCCTTGGACATTATAGTAACAACAACAAATAATTTCTTGTCACTATTAAGAAGCTTAAATGAGTATTCAACTTCCCTTAGGTATTTCTTTAGGTTTTAAAAAAGTACTTACTGCACTTGATGAATTATTGATGCGAAACAATAACAATAAATTACGAATGTGAATACCTAAAAGTTGAGGAAAGTAGTGGGGAATGCCTGACTATCAAGAGGCGAGCCATATTTGGGACAACGATTTACATAAAATTAAGAGGCGAGCCATATTTGGGACAACGATCCGAATTATGTACAACTAGCTTGCATACCCGTCGTTGCGGGGTTAAGTTTTTAAAAAAAAAAATTTTTTTATGGTCTATGTTGGAGCTAAACTTCAGGCCAATCGGCTCGGTAGTTTCCCCGCGAAAGAGTAACATAGCGCAAAAACTAAGTTTCGAAATCACTTTACCCCCTCCCCTTACTCCCCCACCTCTTGGGGTACTTTTTAATGGGTCTATGTTGGGGCTGGACCCCCGACTAACATCTATGCCAAATTTCAGGCCAATCGGTTCAGTAGTTTCCCCGCGAAAGAGTAACATAGCGCGAAAACTAAGTTTCGAAATCACTTTACCCCCTCCCCTTACTCCTCCCACCCCTCGCGCTACTTTTCCGTATGCCTATGTTGGAACCAGAACAACCACAGACACTCATGCCAAATTTCAAGTCAATCGGTTCAGCCGTTTTTGCGTGAAAGAGGAACAGACAGGCAGACAAACGGACAGACAGACAGACAGACACCAACTCATTTTTATATATTAGTATGAAGTATGATTACCTTATTTGGTGTGAAAAAATTCCACTCACGATTCCTTTTACTTGCGATTATTTAAAGAAATTATTGAAATTAACTCTTTTTATCGAAACTGGATTTGAACATCATATTTTTGATTGCATTTTAATATCTGTGTCAGAAACGCAAAAATTTCGGTAACAGAAAGTGCAACGTGTACAAATATTATTTCAGAATGACTTTAATCGGTTGAAACAAACATAAAATCACCTAAATAACACATTTCCGACGTTAGATTTAGCTTTACAACATATAAGTATCATTTTGAAAACTTTATTACTGCGTGAACACGGCAAGTATGTGGAATAAAAATCGGTGGAAAATTTCACCCTCGAATAAACAAAGTACCGCATCGCATAGATTTTCTCCTTTATTTTCAGAAAATTCCCATCTTTTATGAATGGAAATATGCTACCAATAAACCAGCAACAGCTTTCATATACAAAAGGTGCCTATAACCGTCACTTCAATGCCTATACAAATCCTAATAAAAGTATAGCAGTCAAATTCAACCAAAAATCCACTGCCAATGCTGATCGTTCATCCCTTGTTGTATGCAAAACACAAAGGATACTTTCTTTTTAAACTCAAACCAATCATTTTCTCGTGGGAATTTACACTGTTTTTAACCCCGCCACTAAACTGGAATGAATTTTTTTTTTTGGGGATTTGAACATTTCGGGGGATAAAAAGCGCGATATTTTTCCTGGTTTTATCTTATGCAGGAGCCCGTCATTCAATGAAAGGGGGCGGAAAATTTTTTCAACTCCTAATGTTCGATATTTTTAAAGAAAAAAAAAGCGAAACACACAATAAGAAATTCTAGATATTCAGGGGATGGGTTTTCGAGAATGAAAATTGAACAAAATGAAAAATATGAATATTCCAAATTGATCAAAATTTATTGTTATTGCCCTGTGTGCATGCAACCCCCACACCCGATTGTTGCCAACAAATTCTTTTCTTCAGATTTTTCCCATTCTTTACAGTTTTCGTCTAATATTCAGTTTTGCTCCTAACGCGGCATGTAGGTGTAAGTCATTTTGTTCACTTCAAAATCAACCAAGCATCTTCAATATACGGAAATTTTCACCACGTGTGCTCATAACGAACGTTGCGGATAGCTTCGACGTTTGTTACTGGGGATTTTTTTTTAAATTTTTACCTGAGATATATGAGTGGTAGATTGAAATATTTACCTCACCATTGAGATACACAGACATGCTAGTAAGATAATGGATAAATTTTTTTTCAATTGCCGCGGCGAAATTTTCACACCGAAGAAAGAATTCATTTAGACTTTTCTTTGCAGTGTTTGAAGCAGAGGGAAATTACATTTGTACAGAAAGTATCGAAGCTCTATAGAGGGTGCCATCTTAATTGGTTTCCCGAGTCATTGCAGGAGTTTTAGCAAATACTCATAGATTTTTTACACCCCTGGAAAGAAATGGTGCACATTTCTGAGCAATGGAAAAAATAAAGAAAAATTGGGAGATTAATGCGATTTTAGGCTTTAAAAAATTGTACATTTTATAGATAGAAATATCAGTTGTGATCAACACAAAACTTTCCTCACCAATATTTAGTTTCAGAAAAAATATGTAAAAACAAATCTTCTTATCAAATACTAGCTTGCATACCCGTCGTTGCCGGGTTAAGTTTTTTTTATGGTCTAAGTTGGAGCTAAACTTCAGGCCAATCGGCTTAGTAGTTTCTCCGCGAAAGAGTAACATAGAGAGAAAAAAGGGTTTCGAGATGACTTTACCTCCTCCCCTTACTCCCCCCACCCCTCGCGCTACTTTTCCGTATGCCTATATTGGAACCAGAACTACTACAGACACTCATGCCAAATTTCAAGTCAATCGGTTCAGCCGTTTTTGCGTGAAAGAGGAACAGACAGACAGACAGACACCAACTCATTTTTATAAATTAGTATGATTTCGAGAACCGTTAAAAATACGTAAAAACCGTTAAAGGAGAAAATACAGGAAATCTTATTTCCTATAAATTTGGTTATATAGATTTTTTCATGAAAGTGCATAGTTTTCGAGAGATTTTCAAAAAACTAATTTTTTTTCAAAAATTTCTAGAGATACGAAACCATTTCCGCTAGAGATACGAAAAACCGATAAAGCAGAAAATGTAGAAAACTCAAGACAAAATAAAAAAGCTTAAATACGGAATATTTTGGGCAAGCCGTCGTTCCGTGCCACCTCAATTTACACGTTCAAGACAAAACTTAACAAAAGCTATAATTGCCAATCTGGCAATCATTGGATATTCATTGTGATATTCGTATCAAAATTCGAACAGTTATAGCAAAATTCCACTTTGAAGTCAAACTTTCCAATAAGATTTTTTAAAATTTATTCCAATCGGATTTTGAACTTTTGTTCTTGGACTTTTTTGATAAGATGCACCGTTTTTGAGATATCCACAAAAAACGATTTCGTTCGTATGGGGGGTACCCCCCCCCCCCCCCCCCTAATGGTCCATTTTTGCCCATTAACGAACTTAGCCTCGCATTTTACGAAAAACGGATCCACGCAAAATTTCAAGTCTCTAGCTCAATCCGTGCGTCCGCAATCCGCGCCACAGACAGACAGACGGACGGACGGACAGACGGACGGACGGACATACGGACGGACGGACAGACGGACGGACATGCAAAAATTAATTATTTTTATCATTCTAAACACACTGGTGTAATTCATTTTTTTGTGCGATGACGGGATCTTGGCGTTACAAACGGTAAGGCAAAGTTAATATACCCTTTGGTTTCACCATACGGGTATAAAAATGATAGAAACTTTTAAGCCAAGTAAACTTTCCGAAGTAAAATTTAAAAAAATGATTAACAACTCAAAAATAATGTTTTTGTCACCCTAAGCGAGATTAACTTTAACATCGCTTCAAAAGCACGTGCATTAAATAAGAATCAACAAGTTAATCATTTGATCTAATCACTTTTGTAATCATTTTCAAAGCATACAACATTTTAAGCATCATAGATAAAGCCCCAGAATGGATACGGAAATATGCAAAAGGGGTTGAACGAGATCGGGGGGCGGCGATGTAGGATGGCGGTTAACATAACATCGCATCGTGAACTGTTTGAGGTGAATTTAGGTTAAATGCCACTTTGATGAGCGCAAACCTTTGTACAAACAAAACTTTGACTTGATTCAGTTTACATTTCGGGGTAGCCTACAATCAAACCACGTCAACACCTCAAATAACCTCTGGTTCGGAAATCTACGCGCTGGGGTATGAGAATCAAGAAGTGAGTTCACTCACTAATCCGGAATGGCAAAGTACCAGATTCGTTCAATAGACACATCAAAACGATGTACACCTCCGAAATTTGCACAGTTCCATATGCAGACATGGTAAATTTGTTGCTGCTAGCCGTGCTATACTTTATGATGAGCTTCAAGGGGTTTGTATGCAAAAACGCACATGCGTTTATATATTCGTTGCTAGCAGATTTATACGGTAGGCTGATGTGTAAAGCCAACCAGAGTCATCATCATGTGAATCCAGAAACACTCATTCTGAATGCCATCCAGTTCACTTCTCCCTTCATCCAGAGAATTGCATGCCCCGATACCAATAGAACTGCGGTCAATTTTAGAAGATTCCCTGTTGTCTATGATGTGTTCTGTCCATATGCACATGTGTACCCCATTCAACCGACTGTATTAGGGGTTTGGAGGCGATTGAATTCCTTCATGAGAGAATGCTATCTACATCGGCCTCAAACCATCCATATGAGCACACTGGCATCCAAGGGTTCGGAGGTTAAGTGAGTGTAAGCAGCTTTTAAAGTGAATGAAATTCTGGTCAACCTGTTAGATACTTGCTAGAACCACTACTGGTCCTGCTACTACTGTTTTACTACTCCCTTCAATCGTATGACAGCAAACGCGTACAAAAGACCTCCGGCACGTCCACCACATCCAATGTGTACATTCAATTTCCTGATGTGCAATCGGTCCCTATTCTGGAATTCATCGGCAAACTCAAACAGGATCCAGCCCCAGGTAGATAGTTTTTTTTCTCATAAAATTGCGCCAAACGTCCTTCCATGTCATCCTGAAAATTCGCCACAGCATACATGCACTGCCAGATAACCAAACGCACGTCATAACAGGAACGAGGACTTTCTCTTGGAGCCTCCCATTTTTGTGTGGCGTACAAACTTGGAAAATCTGACTGTGTTTTTTTTGCACAACTGCAGGAATTGGGATTTTGTTCGTGCTAAGCTTTGTGGATGGATTCAATTAACTGGAAAATCACTTGCAATTGTGAAAAACCTGGACCCATATCGTCAACAGCGATTTCCCTGGATTTTTTTTTCGCCAGGAAATCGAAAAATTCTATGGTAGGTCGTAGATTGCAAAATAAAGCGATACCGTCCGATATACAGACTTTGCACTTTTTAATCGAGCTGAATAGAAGCATCCCATTGGTAGGTGGCCTTGAAGAGTTGAGGTGGTTTTCGTTTTTTTTTTTCGGAAAGACCACCAGTAGAATGAGTTCCGGTGTATGTTCTGGGCAATTATCTGAATGTGACAGGTGGTTGTACGGTGTCAAATCTGATGCGGTCGGTTTAGTGTTTTGCTGCCACCATCGACGACGCCACCAAATATCAACATTTGTACAAAACGGGTACATGTTGATGCCCTTTTGCATTTTGCGACAGACATAACTCGTTGTACGACATGACACAATGCCCTTCTGCAATTGAAAGCGAGTTACAAGGTCACTGACATTGAACTGACAAAATACACGGATATGTGATACATGGGAATAGGAGGACTTCGGGGTGGGTGTATGGGTGAGATATTGTGGGGTTGGTTCCGGAAAGTTGCGATTTCAGTTGCAAATTCAATGAAATTCCTGAAAATTGAATTTTAGGGTGGAAGGTTTTGTTATCGGGAGTAATTTGCAAATGTTTGTTGGATTGAAAATTCAAACCGAATGAATGTGGAGTCAATTTCCGGATTAGATTAACCCAGTGACAATCTTTCGGAAAAATGTGCCTCGAGGTGGTGAGTAAGTACAATATAGAGGTGAGTAAGTAAAAATATGAAAAGATAAGCAGAAAAAATCAAAATTACTACTGCTTTGTGAGTAAGAAAATAAATATTAGCGAAAGCTATTTGATTGCTTTCTATTTTCTTTTTGTGATGCTGTAAAAATTTATGAAATTGTCCTTAAAAAACTTGAAGAAAAATGGAAAATGTGTCAAAAAACCGTTTTGAATTATTTTTTAAATGTAAAAAATTTCGTGTAAAAGCCTGTTGATAAAAAGAAAATTCTGGCTTGGAAAAACAACACCCTAAAAACTTTGAAATTTCGCAAAAAAAAGAAAAAAACAAACAAGAAACGATCAAACGATCAAACGGTCGAGAGCGTGCATAATGAATTGAAATGCTCACATGCAAATTTCTTAAAACAAATACAATATAGATATAAAAAATGTCCATATATGAATTTTAGAAAAGCAGTACCTACTTAAATCGTTTTAAAAATCTTATAAAATAGTCCGAAAAACGGCATAGCCATAAGAAAAATGAACAATTCAGAGGTTGTGGCGTTCTGTGACAAAATTAGTGTATAATAAAAAAATAGAATAAAAAAATATTTTTTTTTATCGGATCTTATCCCCTTAAGCTAGAACCTGAATCGTACGTCGATGCGTCCGTCATGCGTCCGTCACGTTGACAGTTCGAGTAGAATCAACGGGCTGCTATGAGTACTCCCCTAATAATACGTTTTCCGATGCGGCAACCGCATAGAGTAGGTCGACTTTCTACTTTTACATGCGGCAACGCACGGAAATGTCATTTCACAAAAAAGTTTGTTTACGATTTAAGCAATTTAAGTATGGAACAAATTGAAAGTAATTGTTTCGACGATAAACTAATAGAAGAAGTGCAAAACAATGAGTTAACTCCAGATTCGTTACCGTACCCAACTGTCACCGCATAAAACTGTCAACCGGACGGACGCATGACGGACGCATCGACGTACGATTCAGGTTCTAGCTTTAAAAGCGCTCAACCTTGAAGACGAGACAGTGGGTGCATTCAGCGACCTGAGCCGCTCAGCATCGCTCTGGAGCGAAAACGGTGCTCAGTTACTGACCGCAATCACTACAGAGCGGCTCAACTGAGCAGCTCACATTTTTTCTGAGCGTAAAAGAACTCCGCTCAGTAGCTGAGCAAATGTCAAATGAAGAATTCCATAACCTCAATTTATGTGTAAAAATGACGACGGAAATAAATGGTATTATTTATAATATGGAAAGCCTCATGGAAGTTCTTGCTGAGCAAACGGGAAAGGAAATAGTCTGCGTTGCGGATACTACACCGCGTAAATAATTAAAAAAAATGCAAATATGATATCATGATAATAAAGAAACCTCTTTCAATTTATTTTAGGCGAAGCTTTTAAATGGTCCAAAGAAAGCACTCTTCTCCTCGATGAAAAATGCCGGTTTCTTTCAGGCTTCGAACTTCGAATTGAGGTTACTTCAAAAGGAGTATTACATCCGTCAACCAACATTTCGATGGGCTCCAAATTTAACATATCTGACGCGCAAATACCGAATATTGTGGAAATAATTATATCTCGCTCCATCTTTCACTATAACCAGAGAACAAATAATCTAGAGAATAATTTCTTAGAACAAATTTTTGACAAATTTCCCCTTCGAAGGGGGGAAAAATGTCCCTATCATTCACTAGCTACGGTCTAAAAGTTAATTACTTTTAGACTAGGGAGCACGAAGCAGAGAGAACATTTTCTAATCATTTTCGTCGTATCTATTCAATAAGATGGACGAATCGAATGGATAATTTTTTCCGTGTTACATCGGATCCTCTTGCTTCATCTCACAGTGGAAAAATTTTCTCTAAAAATTTGTTCTAAGAAATTATTCTCTAGATTATTTGTTCTCTGCTATAACCTCAAATATTTTGACAGTATTATGTGCGAGGCTCATTAGCGATGCATTCAGTAAACACTGAGCGGCTCAGATGAGCGGTTTTTTGACACATACTGAGCCGCTTCAGAGCGGCTCGGGTCGCTGAATGCACCCAGTGATTTGCATATATTCGGGGAAAGTAGAGAGCTAGCGTGAAAATCTAGATTTTAGAAATTTCCGAAAGAACGGAAATTTCAAATTATCATTTTTTGAAATTGAAACATATTTTACGGAGCAAAATCACAGAAAAAATGCGGCGCTGGTAAAATTTGTGCCGAACAGAATCATCGTAGGTAGAAACCTTACAAAAAAATGTGCCGCAGGAAAATTTTCTTTCATGTCAAGGTCAAAAAAATCCCCGAAAATCAAAAGTAACATTACTTTCCCCTTTATGATGTTCCAAAATAATGCAAACGTTATTAATATATATGAACTTGTCAGGGGATTTTTTTTTTACAAAATTGCCATGCCTAGTCACAGTCCTGTTTACAAATTAATTAATAATGCTAAAACATTTTCCCTATGAAGGTCGAGAAAACCATGAATCAGAAATGGTTCAATGGTTAAACACCAAAAATATTTTCCCTGTATTTTCCAAATTTAGGAAAATGATAATTTCCAGTGACATTTTAAAATAATAGGAATGTCAATCTGACAATTTTGTTATTTGAAAATGTCACTAAAGCCGGAGTCATTTCATTAGTAAAAGAAAACCATGCATAAAACTTTAATTTTAATCCCTTTTTAATTTGAACGGAACCTATCAACGAATTTTCTGTTTCAAAGCTGTCAAATTAAAATAAAACAAGAAAAATCGTTCGATTAAAGACCATGGTATAATATAGAATTGTGGAAAAGTGTTTATTCAATTTTCAATGTTGATTGAATGAATGTCTAATATTTGTGTGCACGATATATACGCTGTTTTAAATGACAGCTAAATGCAAATTAACACATAAAGCATAATCTGGTCGCTCACGTATTCCGTATTAAAACATAAAAAGTACCAAAGACCATTCAATTTATAAAGACTTTTCTTTTCAAGCAACCTACGCGCATTATTGAATTTCAATTCTTTTATTTCGGGATCGTCGTCGTTTAGTTCAATAACAAATTTTTTTTTCTTCGAATATTTCATTTATGTTTGGCCGTTGAAATGCCATGTAGTTATGTTGGTTTTATGCCAGCGATTTTTATAGTATAAAACACAAATGGCACCAAAAGCATCAGTTTCGTCTGTTACTCTCGTAGTTTAAAGCTGTATAAATGCTGGAGTTGCTAACGTTTGAATTTTTATCCCTATAGTGATATCCGGAACAAGCCGGAACGAAATAAACTGTTCTGAAGGCTTGAATTTTTTTTCCTCCTTTCAATATCATTTTATTTTTTGGGTGATCTTTGACAGGAAATGAAATTCCTTCGAGTAGATCGGTTAAATATTCGTTGGAATATTTATATTGAAGGGTTGTTTATGTGAATTGAATTTTTGGCACAAAATAAGAATATTTAGGTTAATTTCCTTAAGAACCAGCAGTAGGATAATAGCCTTACATATAGTCATCCAGCTACCGAACTTGAAAGAAATTTGGCCGAAGAAGATCAGTTCCAGAATTTGAAAAGTACAAGGAGCTGACCTATAAAATACACATTTTCGTGATCGAGATTTTAAATCCCGTGCAAAAAATTACGAAAAAGTAAAATGAGAGGGAACCGGAATTCGAGAAGCCGAAAATTTCCATGACGTATTTTAGGCACAAACCCTTACATACCAGCTTGTTTTTAGTGTTCCGATCAAAATTTATCACCCAACCTCAGATGGCAAGACGGAGTTGACCAAAACAGCGAGGAGAATTGGGATGCAAACTGGAGGACATCGGCACGCGACAGGGTCCTCTGGCGAGAAACATTGCCGAAGGCCAAGAGAAAAAGAGAGAGAGAGGAAGAGATAGAGAGGAAGAGAGAGAGAGGAAGAGATAGAGAGGAAGAGAGAGAGAGGAAGAGAGAGAGAGAAAGGAAGAGAGAGAGAGAGGAAGAGAGAGAGAGGGGGAGAGAGAGAGAGAGAGAAAGAGAGAGAGAGAGAGAGGGAGAGAGAGAGAGAGGAAGAGAGAGAAAGAGAGAGAGAGAGAGGGAGAGAGAGAGAGAAGAGTGAGAGAGCGAGAGAGCGAGAGAGCGAGAGAGCGAGAGAGCGAGAGAGAGAGAGAGAGAGAGAGAGAGATCTAAATTTATAGTTAACAAACCATATGGGAATTATTTGTTTTTAGGTTATGCTAGAACGAATCGTGACATTGTTACTGCATAAAACTCTAGAATTTTTGTTATTTGGATTGAATTCCATTCATAGCAATGAAAAATCACTGTTAGGAGGAGTAGATTTTCCCTCTGTGCACGAACTGAATTCCTGTACAATATTCCTCCGTACATTCGAAACGTATGAATGGAAAACGAGTATTTTAATAGGGGGAAACGATTTTTTCTACATATGAATGAAGTGATCATGAATGAGTTGTCAAGACGTAATTGGAATTTGAGGAACTGACGATCGTTTGAGGATCGTGAAACCATTCGAAGATCATTCATTAATGGAGGGGCAAAACTAATGAATGATTGGAAAATATTATTTATGGTATATCAGAAGGTATTTGAGGTGCCTTTGAAGTGTTTAGGGATATACTTGTTACCTTGTGATCAACCTACAGAATTCACGAAGATCGTTGTCGTCTGATCATGACGATGATTACGGTGATCGTGCCCATTTTTTATTGTTGTCTCCGTTTTTTGCATTCAATTGCGATTGTTCGGTTGGATTTTTTAAAATGTCGGATAAAAATAGGTTTAGTCGGCGAAATTATTCAATTTTTTGGGTGTTGTGGGCAAAATCCTGAAGCTGTTCGCTCGCTTAATGAACTTGCTGCACTCCGATGTTGTCCAAATTCATGAGAATGAATGGCTGATCAAAACGAAGAAATTATTCTTGTTGATTCAGAGGGACGAAGGGGTTGTACTTTTGATGCATGAAATTTCAATGGATCATAAATTTCATAATTGTGCGATCCTCAATTCGTGTTTATTAACGAAACGTCAAGAAGTGCATCCAGACAGCGTAGGTGGATTTCAGCGACCGAATGAATGAATCAATGGAAGAATGAATTCAGTTTCCCTCTTTGGATCGTCTTTAAGGTAATGAGGAACTAATTTTAAATATCATCAGTGTTTTGTTAATTTTTTTTGGAAATCTCTTTAATTGAACAATTATCAAGGTTCAGAAGATAAGCGCGACTCCATGCGTAATTGAATTATTGGAAAATTCATTGGTGTTATTCATTACAAAAATCCAACCAAAATCAATTGGGCTTAAAAGAAAAATCAACAAAAGTAGAACCAATTTCCCATTAAAATATTAAATTGTTCAGGTAAAGGGAAAGAAGAAAAAAATGGGATCGAAATTTTTAAATTGATTTCCGTCTCGGTTTGGTTCCACTCAAAGATAATTTCGGCCCACACAATTAATTTAAATTTAAATTTCATTGATCTCTTTGACCCGATTATATTGTATTCGGTCACGACTTAGCAATAATCAATAATCCATTCCATTGTATTTTAGATATTTCTTATATATTCCCATCATCCGCAGTATTGGCAGAAAAGATACACCATTGTTCCCATCAATCTATTCATTCAATAATTTTCTTTTAAATGATGAAAATTATTGAATTTTTGGTTGCTTCCAATTAATTTAATTAATTTATGTAAATCACAGCAATTTAATTTTTTGATTGATAAAAAAAATTGCAGCATATATTCGTGGATAATTCCAGAGGGGGGAGGGGGGGGGGGGGGGCGGACGCTGTTGGTAGTTTAATGGATTCCTTCAATTATTTTGATACCTATACAATGAACGTTTATAAATTTTATTATTTGTTTTAAGATGTCTGTCGGAATTTTTGTTTTAGCACTATTCCAAAACGGTTTAACCGATTTTGATAAAATTTTACACACGAATAGAGTTACTTACATAACAAAACATAGGCTGTTTTCTATTGATCTCCCACTCTCCTTCCGAACTCTCCTTCCCACTCTCCTCCGACCGAACTTTTGAACCGTTCGATGGATCGGGGTGCGGTTTTTTATGTTGGAAAAAGGATTTCTCAGGAAAGCATCTGGCATTAAAAAGCCACTATCCACTTTATTTGCACGTCATGTATCTCTCCTGGGTACTAAATCACTACTATCAATAAATCAATACTAAATCACTGAGGCAATTTTGATCCGATTTTCACCATTGCATAGGTCGGGCCTTAGACAATATTCTTTCTAAGTTCTTTCTAAGTAAATCTACCCTCTCCGGCCCCTTTAACCCCTCACCAGCTATCGCCTTACTCGCTGAAGTGATGCTCTTTAGGTTTTTACTATTAGATAGTGCAATTAGAATGCAATTAAAAAGAGATGGGAATGCCACAAGAGGTCCTGCGAGTATAGCGTAAATATAGTTTTCCTACTTTATCTGGGAAAATTTACCAATAGGAGTTTTTAAAGTTTCTCATGACGGATCTAGTGATCAAATTTTAATTTTTTTTTTCGAAGGTCCTGTAAGGGAAATGCTTTTTTTCAAAACCCCCTATACGGCAGGTCACAATTCTAATCATACTAATATTCTGTGGTCACAAGTTATAAGGGCTTAACTCGACTTTAGCCGTTTTCAATGTTTTTACAAAATCGTGTTCTCCTTTCAAAATGCTCTTAGTTGCACTAACCCGTTAGTTTCTACGACCATTTTTGACCGTTATAGGCTACTACACCAAACGGCTAAAGTCAAAAAAATTCCAAGTTGCATTTGAAAGAACGGCTAAAGTCAGATGCCATATATTTTTGTATAGACTTAATCCACTCTTATGGGCGCGAAGCTGCATTAATTTGATCGTTTTTGCACGTGGAATAGTGGCTTAAGTCGAGTTACTTCATTCTTCGTTTTTAACTTTTCCCAAACGAGCAGGCTAAAGTCTGTTTTGGCCTCTTTTTCAAATCGGGGTGTAGGTTTTTAACTTGGGCTTAACTTGACTTTAGCCATTGATTGTAGCCATTTTTAAGATATGAAAAAGTTTTGAAAGAGTGGCTAAAGTAAAATAATCCTTAATTTATCTGAGAATATTAAGTTTGAATAAACCAGATTAAACCAATCGTAAAAAGCTTACTTTTCATAATATTTTGTAGTTATAGATTTTTAAATTCGGTTTGATACCCTTTTGCCACCGACAGTTAAAGTTTCATAAATATTAAAATGCTTCTCCTGAAAAATCAAGAAATTCGACTTAAGCCCTTATAACTTGTGACCACAGATATAAAAATGTGTTGGTGTCTGTCTGTCTATCTGTCTGTCTGTCTGTTCCTCTTTAACGCAAAAACGGCTGAACCGATTGACTTGAAATTTGGCATGAGTGTCAGTGGTAGTTCTGGTTCCAACATAGTCATACGGAAAAGTAGTCCGAGAGATGGGGGAGTAAGGGGAGGGGGTAAAGTAATTTCGAAACTTGGTTTTCCCTCTATGTTACCCTTTCGCGGGGAAACTACCGAACCGATTGGCCTGAAGTTTAGGTCCAATATAGACCACAAAAAAATTGAAAAAACTTAACCCGGCAACGACGGGTATGCAAGCTAGTTCCAAATAAAATGTTATAAACAGGTTAACTCCAGCACCATCTATTGAGCGTTTTATGTAACCAAAATTTTGAATAAACAAAAATAAAGGCAAATTATCAAAAATATGTTATAAACACCAACAAAAATTTTTTTTACGATTAAATCACAAATTAATTTTGACGACAAATACTTGGCTATTTTATTTCGTTCCCTTTGCCCCCTTTGGCCCTTGATTCGACAACAAAAATCAAGCATTTCTCTGCAACTTTCTTAAAATGATGCGAGATATTCAAAAACTTGTTTTATACTATCCCTTCATGTTCATCCCTTCATGCACTCGTGGAAAAAACCCCCTTTCTTATCGCGGCTGTCGGAAGGTTTTTTTTTCATATAATTTTAATTCTTGGTATCCTTGAATACCTCCAAAACTCTTTGATCAAAACTAATATCTTGGCCACCGTTTTCTTATGAGCGCGAGCGTTGCAGCTTAGCCTCACAATTGTAGATTTTTGACCTTTTTATTTCTAAGAACTTGAAATAGTCTGAAAACTGTCTACAGGGGGACTATATATAGTTTGTTGATTTTTTTACAGAAAAAAAACCTTTAAAGGTTCAAGACAAAAATCCAGTGAGTCAAAGACATCTTCATCATAACTATCTCGAGCTATGTTTAAAAATAATTTCTGGAATGCTGTGTCCTGCTGGCAAAAATATGCATTGTTTTACAGTAACTTCCTTTTGTTTTATAAAAAAAGGAAGAGTAATGCTCTAAAGGACAATAATAAAAAGCTCAACAAAAAGCGGAAGTGGTTGAGGGTGAATTTCAAGTATTCAAACGACTGTCTGTTGTGCCTTATGTTAAATTATTGTTGTCAAATACTGTGAGTAGATGCGAGGATATAGAGAGGATGGTATTTCTGAAAATCGAGACACAACAAAATAAATCCCTACTCCACTTGATTCCAGACTCTTAGAGTCGAGCCAGTGTATGCGCGGCGGTCCATTGTCAATGTCCTTACCAGCAAATCCCTACGTTTCATCAACGGGATGTTTTACAATTTCACTGCAAAACAGTATTTTCAAGCGTAGGGAATGAAAATTCAGCGGTATTGGTGGAACACGACAATCTTTGCTAGTGGAGTTGGTGGCGGTGTTTTTTTTCCCTTTAGTTGCTTTTGTTGTTGTTATTATTGCTGTCATATGCGATGTTGCTGTCAAGTTGTCATATTTAATTGCTATTGAATTTTGAGACAAAGTCCTTCGAAGAACAGCATAAGTCATCGCCATCATCAGCGTCGTCTACAATACCAATATCGCCGCATAGTTGGAAAGTCTGCGACTTCAAAAAAATCATCTCAGCTTTTTGAAATTTTTTAAAAGTCATCTTATTAGGAACGTTATTCGATTTTTTTCGTATTTTTAAATTTATAGGATTTTGAAGTAATTTATACAATTCATGTAATCTTGTTATTAAATTCCTTGCTATATCATATCAGAGTCTATTTAAATTTTCTGTATTTTTTTTTGCTATACAGTATTTTTTATGATGGGGCCAGCGATGTCCCCCTACTACAATTGTAGTAAATCTACTACTATTTTGGCCTTCAAAAGCTTTAGTGCGTAGTAAATCATATCTACTACTATTTTTTGCAAAATACATGAATCAACCAAAAAATTGTATTATACATGTTAAATGTAAAAAGCTTCTAACGAAGCTTCTAAAAAGCTTCTAACGATGTTGGTATTATGAATGATAAAGCTTTAGTTATACAAATTGGTATATCGGCATAGGTAGAAAAGGTTTTTTTTTTTGAAAATCTGCTACTATTAGTATCAATCTACTACTATTTTTGGTCCAATCTACTTCCCTCCTAAGGCAAATTGGGGCCATCCCTGGATGGGGCTGTATCTAAATTTTTTAATCAAAATTAGTTTAATTTGTTGTGCATTTTCAGGAAAGAGTTTGAAAAAAAAAATGTAAAAACGTTGAGCTTTCATTAAAAAAAAGAGTTTTAAAATGTTTTTTCCGATGATGTTCAGCTCAAATCATAATAACTACAATTGTTATGTTCGATCGAACATATTGATTCAACATAAAAAGACAGTTGCATCGAACTTTCCATCTATATTGCATTCGAACAGAACGAGCATCCAAAGAAGCTTTCGAGTACGACAAGGGAAAATAGAATCAGAGGCTAAAAGTAATAGAATGAGAAGGGAAAGATGTGTTGCGCATCACTGGATATCTACGGAGAGCGAATACACTCTATATGCCCAAACTGTTGGTCTCAAGTGGATAAATCACCCCATGCTCCAAAAATTCTCGCTGAAGTAAGGAAAAAATAAAGTTTAAAAAAAAAATAAAACGAGATTTAAGAAAAGCAGAAAAGAATCGTAATCGACAATCGAGTAAAAAAAGGACCTCAATACCTAAAGCTTCAATTTATTTAAAAAAAAATTCTATCAAGTAAACTTTCCTCTGGGATATAACTTTATTAGGCGAAGGTGTATAGTAAAAGGACGACGATGGAACGATTGTGCACAATTTGTCGTCTAGGCAACATAAGACATAAAATCGGATGGCGCCGGATCGGAACGCATCGACTCTTAACGATATCGAGTATTGAAAAAAGGATATAAAAAGTGTTGCCATATTGCAAGGTTTTTATTGTTTATATACCGCAGTAATGATTTTATTTGTAGAAGATTGCAAAGATATTTAAGATAAATTTCGAGTAATAGATAAATTTTAACGTCAATTCCCAATGTTTAGTATTTCTTTTTAAAAGCTTTTAATTAGCTTGCCTTTGTGTCTGTCTGTCTGTTTCTCTGTCTCTTTCTCTGTCTGTAGGGGTCAAATCTTGCAATCCAATTTTCCACTTATCCGATTGACCACTTCCACTTATCCGATTGGCTTAAAATTTTGCACATATACATAATTCCGATGACAATACAATATTTTCTCTACTTAATCCTTGTAAGGATAAGGGGAAGTCTTGTAAGGATAACGTGATTATCCTTTTCCTCAAATTTTCCGGACAAAAAAAATCTATTCTGGGGGTTTTTGGGTCACTGAATCCGGTTCTGACATTAAAAAGTCTGTAAAGATAACGGAAAGTCCTGTTAGGATAATGTAATTATTTTTTTCATTTTGGATTTTTAATCATAGGTACTAAACAAATACGAAATAATTAAAAAGAATAAAAAAAGGAAAAAAATAAAAAAAAAAAAACTAACAAGAAAACAATATATTTTGGGCGCTATGTACCAGAAATAAAAGCGAGATAAAGCATAAAAAGTAAAATAAAATAAATATTTATCTCGCTTTTATTTCTGATATACAGCGTCCAAAATTGTTTATGCAATTTTTTAGTCAGCTTTTTTTTGTGCAATTTTTTAGTCAGATTTTTTTTTTAAATTTTTTGTTGACCGCTTTTTTGTTGGCTTTTTCTTCAAGATATACTTTTTTTTAATTCCAGAATTTTTCTTAATTTTTTTCACCATTTTTTGATATAAATTTGACGCTTCTTTTGTCAGATTCATTTAAATTTACGTCCGTAACTTTTTCTAGTGTTTTTAAAGAATATTTTCATAGATATACTAGATCGCTCGATTTGCTGTCTCAAATAGTCCCATTTCAATACAGTTCAGTGTATCAAAACGACTCAAGTAAGAGCAAGATAACCGTATGAAAATAAATATAGCCGTCTCGTTTAAACCGTGAGCTGTCAAACCGTGAAATAGACTTTCGGAATGGTGTTTGCGCCTAAAGTTCGTTTTTGACGCCTAAAGTTAGTCTGAAACTTGTGAAATTTGAATTTCGCGGCAAACGAAATTTGAATTTCGCGACCTTATACAGTTCAGTGAATGCGTTCAAGTACGATAAAGAGGGAAATACTTTTGGGACAATTTTTCAGCAGAGCTTTGTATGGTGACAGTTGTTCTATGTTATATACATAGTTCTGTGAATATTTTAGAATATCTTTCAATTTTTTGGGAGTCTGTTTGTTTCCATGTCTGCAACTTTTTTCGTACAGTTTGCCACATTTTTTTGTGACAATTTTCACGAAATGTAGTATACTGAATGAAATATACAAACACGAAATATGCAATCACATCCGCGGAAAACTAATTAGTAAATATGCGCCGCAGTAATTTTTTTAACCCGAATGGAGCTTAAATCAGAAACTACACAGTCCCAGGTGAAGCGTGATTCTACTTTTGATGTTGTATAAAAATTATTGAGTAATTATTGAAGTAAAAAAATTGTTGAAATAGTATTGGGCCCACTAAATCTGACGCTACACTCAGAAAAATTATAAAACTAGTCCATGTCAACTTTTTGACACGTAAATTTGGCCTGTAGTAGGCAGATGAAGTTATCCATTATATAACATAACAACCTCGATATACCTATCTCAGGTCAACTCGTGCAGGTCCTAACGTCCTACTTTACTTGCTATTTTAGGTTTAATTTTTGAATTTCTGCCGTCACAGGTTGGCCCTTTTTTACCTAATGCAAGTGAACGGACGTTTGCCATAGGCTAAATTTTCCTGCAGGAAGCCAATTATGCCGTACACTCAGAAAAATGTCCAGGTCAACTTTTTGTCAGGTTAACTCTGACCTTACAGAGGTTTCTGTAAACCAGCTAGCGGTCAGAGTTAACATATCTAAGGTCAACTCGTGCAGCTCCCAATGCCCTACTTCACCTGCTGGTGGCTTAATTTCAGAATTTCTCCGACCACAGGTCAACTCAGTTTTACTTGCCCACATGCAGGCGAACGCGCGACTGCCCGGGGCCAATTACGCCGTATGTAGGTCGTCGAGTTAGCCTCAATTTTTCTGAGTGTACGAATGTCGACGAGTTTGACTCAATTTTTGTGAGTGTACCTCAACAACAATGTCAGATAGAGTGATAAAAAATTTTATAGCCATTTTAAAGATTTTACATAAATTGTGGTTCTGTTTGGTTTTTTGCAAGGGAAATTCCCAAGGTTGATATTTTCAGGATTTATGCTCGCCGCCTTAAACTTTGATTAATTACCTGCCACTGGAGAAGAATTTCCATCTTCTTCATAATTTTCACAAGTCTTCAGTTTTGTACTTCTTTAATACGAGCTTCTTTAATATTAAATCGATATAAAAGTCAACGAATTTATATTAACGTAATTTCCAAGAATAGAGGAACGGCTTTATATATTAACGATGCTTACCTGAAATGAAAATAGAAAAAAAAGAAAATTATTAGTGAATAATTATTAATGCATGAGGTGAATGTAAGCTTTAAACAATGGGTTATAAAATTCAGTCGTCATTTTATCAAACATTTGATAAGATAAGAAAAGTATAAAACGTATCGACACCATCCCCCAACCCCTCAAAATATTTTTTGTACATGATTTCATCGTTAATGCAAACGAAAAAATCGACAATAAGGTAATATTCTGTTTCAAAAAATCTTTTTTTTTATATTTAAATAGTGTCAATGTGTGATAGAGAGGCGTTGCCGAGTGCAAGGAAAAAAAAGTGCTGTCCTATCGACAGTTTTTTTTATTGCTTTTTTCATTGACACGTTTATATATTGAATTTTATGTAATATTTCACTTTATTTTTTTGCACTTCTCATGGCTACATACGTACATAGATAAGAAACGCCTTGCGCCCGTGGCATCCATAGTTGGCTGCATCGTGAGAAGTACCTAGGCAAGGACTTTATGTACAAAATCGAACGAATCGGTCCTGAAAGCAGCGGTGTGAACCCTTGACTGTGTCTGCCCTGCCAGCCCTTCCGATCCTTACGGTTGTAAGGGGTGGGAAAAGCTGAAAAAGGTTAAAACGATTGGGGAGCCCGAGAATCATCCCCATTATATACTTGGATCGAAAATATAGAAAAGCCATCGATGTATAGATGATTTTGATTGGAAAAAGGACTGAATTATTTGTCGTCGTCATTAGGATTGGATCGGATCCCTGTGGATTGGTGTGCATAAAAATGGGAATAATTCGAAAACTCATACATAGGTATTGGCTACCTACACAACATCGATTCGATCGACTTCGCCTGCGTTTTTTTATCGAGTTTATTCATTTTACTTGAGGGTATTATTTTTTTTTACGTTTTTATTTTGTTTGTTTGTAAGAAAAGGGGGGCCACCGTCGTACACATCTGCTCCGCCCAATCGAATCGAAGTGGGTGGGGGCGACATATACAAAATTTCCAATACATTGGAACCGTCAGCATAATAATGATCATCCATATTGCGAGGTCTTTTCGCTTTGGTTCGATGTGTCGTATCGTTAAAGCAGGTTTTCCGCATACATGTGGTGGTGGTGTACTCCACATTTCGCTCCACGCCGCCCCGTACTAAAAAAAACTCCATACAGAATCCGATCGAGATTGCACAAAAGAGCGAAACAACCGGAATCTTTCGCTTTATAGCGTCTCCTCCGACTTTTTCGTATTGATGTGATGCCGCACACAATAAAAATTTATCGAATAAAAAAATCGAAGCCTGAGAAAACACTCTCCATATCAGCTCCAACTCAAACTGCCATTCCATTCAACCACCCTCAAATAACCGCCCCAACGGCATTCACATCAGCCGCAGCAGTCGTACCACCCCAGCCTCACACAATGAATTCCATCAGTTCTATTAAGCAGCGCGGTGGCGATTAAGGGGTTGGAACCCTAGTCCACCCCCCATTCCAATGGATGGCAGCAAAAACGAGCTTCGTGGGAAAGCTCTTTTTTCCCTATTGGAAACCCATATATGTATGTATGCATGCACGTGCTTTTGTATGCACACACTGGAGAAAAATAAAATAAAATAAAAAATATTAAACCTCCGATACTTTGAATGTATGTTCATATCATCGACATAAATGTCCGGATGGCAATGGCGAGACAGAGAATCATTTCGTCGGTGTGTTGGTGGCATTGAGTTTGCTCCCCATCTACTCTCCAACCAATCACATAAAATCTATCTATAAAGCATTTTTGTATTGAAAAAGAAGCTCCAATATAGAGAGAAATACACTGAATTCGAACGAAATGAACGAAACCATTGACAATGTTCTTGTTGAGCAAGCGAACTGAACTTCTGCTCCATCGGTGGAGCAATTCCGTGAGAGTTGAATGATCCATCAGAGAAGAAATGTAGATGGCAATATACACATATAGAAAGGTGGCTTCTTGTTGCATTTAAGAAGTTGGAGTTAAGAAAAGCATGAGAAGAAAAACTTGCTTCTTTTGATGCAATAAGAAAAAGAGTTATACGAGTTTTTTTTTTGAAAGTTAGAAAATGTTTAGAAAATCCAAGGCAAGCACTCATACCTGATCTGATATTATTTAAAGAAATTATTTCTTTTAAATTTTATTGAAAAAAAAATTCTTGCTGTAAATAAGCGACCAAAAGGAAATTTTGAGTATGGAAAAGTTATGTAATTTATATAAAAGCTCGGCCTTTACGATTTTGTCGATATTTTTAAACCATTTTCGATAAAAAAAAAAATAACATTTTTATCGGGGTGTGAGGTAGAGGCCCGCGAAAAAGGTTTTTGACGGTGATTATTAGTTAATTGTGGAATGCAGACTGCTCTCTCGGAAGCTGCTTTTAGCAGACCCTTTTTTGGTTTTTAAAGATAGAGATTTTTTGCTAATTTTTTTACTCTTTGTTTAGTTAAAAAAAATTGAAAAATAATCCAAAAAAAAAAAAACACGAATTTTCAAGATGTTTTTTGGGCAACCAATACGGTAGCGTAGCAAAGTAAGGGCCAACGGGAAGAAGGGTAAGAAATTGTGGGTGTGAAAAATTCAAAAAAATTTCTGAGGCGAAAAACTTGAGGGTGGCAAATTTTAACAACCAGCCTGGGCACCACCAATCCTTGCTACGCCACAGAATATATAGGCCGGTGAAACCACACTTTGCTGAGGTATAGGTATATTGGAGTTATTTTTGGGTGATTGGGTGCAGGAATGGCACCAATTTGCCTTAGGAGGGAAGTAAATTGGACCAAAAATAGTAGTAGATTGATACTAATAGTAGCAGATTTTCAAAAAAAAAAAACCCTTTTCTACCTATGCCGATATACCAATTTGTATAACTAAAGCTAAATAGCTTTATCATTCATAATACCAAAATTCTATCAATTCAAAACTTGCTGTAGTAAAACTTCTTTTGCATTGGCTGCCTCATATTTAATTTCGTTAGAAGCTTTTACATTTAACATGTATAATACAATTTTTGGGTTGATTCATGTATTTTACAAAAAATAGTAGTAGATCTGATTTACTACGGACTAAGGCTTTTGAAGGCGAAAATAGTAGTAGATTTACTACAATTGTAGTAGGGGGACATCGCTGATTGGGTGTCGCTGATTTCAGATTTGGCAGTGGTTTGGCTGGATCAGCTCTAATGTTGTGAGATATTCATTGTGGAGCATAGAGTGATGTTTTTGGAAAACCACTACCAGATTCGGATTTAGGGGATCCAAATTACCTAAAAAAGGCTATAATATCGAAACACCAAATTGAGGCCCGTCATATGTAATCGGTTCAATGGTCGGAGAAAAGCTAACAACGCGTAGTAAGACGAGTAATTTTAATTTTTTTATATTCGACTTGTCAGTATAACTCGGGAACAATAACTCGGGAACAATAACTCGGGAACAATAAATCGGGAACAATAACTCGGGAACAATAACTCGGGAACAATAACTCGGGGAAAAAACAATAACTCGGGTACAAATCGAGTTAGACACTTAAAGTTCAACACGAGTAGTACGTGCTATCGACACGCTTAATTTAAGCTACTACCGCGACATCTGCTGCTGATGGGTTGCAACATAAACTTATAAATTTCGAAATTCTCGCAATCTAGGTAAAACTAGAATTACGCACAGCAGGAACGAAAAATGGTTACAAATTTTTACTTTCTTCTTCTAACACATGGATCAATAAGTCCCGAGACTAACAATGAAAACAACATTTTTTTTGCCAAATTTTTTTTTATTCATCAATATAATCACCTTTTAGGGTGATACAATCGTTCCAACGCTTTTCCAATTTTTCAATACCATGTTTATAAAAAAAATTATCTTTCGCTTCAAAATAAGCTTCAGTTTCAGCGATGACCTCCTCATTTGAGCCAAATCTTTTTCCCTGGAGCATTTTTTTAAGATCAGCAAAGAGCCAGTAGTCACTGGGGGCTAAATCTGGCGAGTATGGGGGGTGGGGAAGCAGATGAAAGCCCAATTCGTTCAATTTTGCCATTGTTTTCATCGACTTGTGGCAGGGTGCATTGTCTTGGTGAAAAAGGATTTTTTTTCTCTGCATGTGCGGTCGTTTTTTTGCGATTTCCTCCTTCAAACGCACCAGCAAGTCAATATAATAATCACTGTTGATCGATTTACCTTTTTCGAGGTAGTCAATGAAAATCACGCCATGCGTATCCCAAAAAACTGACGCCATGACTTTGCCAGCTGACTGCTGCGTTTTCGGACGCTTCGGACGGCTTTCGCCAGCTGTGCGCCACTCAGATGACTGCCGCTTCGACTCTGGAGTGTAGTGATGTATCCATGTTTCGTCCATGGACACGTAACGACGCAAGAAATCTTTTTTATTGCGAGTAAATAGCGATAAACAGCTTTCTGAATCATCGACTCGTTGCTGTTTTTGTTCCATCGAAAGCAATCGCGGCACCCACTTGGAAAAAACCTTTTTCATGCTCAATTTTTCATGAAGGATAGTAAATGCACTTCCATATGATATCTGTGTTATCTCAGCAATCTCACGGAGCTTCACTTTACGATCTTTCATTATAATTTTTGTCACTTCACTCACATTTTCCGGTGTAACGGCTTCCACAGGTCTACCCGAGCGTTCCGCGTCATTTGTGTCGGTACGACCACGTTTAAACTCGGCAAACCACCGACAAATCGTTGCTTTTGATGGACAAGAGTCCGGGTAACATTTTTCAATCCATTGTTTCGCTTGCACGGTGTTTTTACCCATTAAAAAACAATGTTTTATCAGAACACGAAACTCGGTTTTTTCCATTTTTTAAACAAACTACAAAACGACTTTACTCCAACCTCGATAACTCAGCTGTTTCTGGTCCGATCGACTTAAAATTTTGACACGTTTCAAGCAAAGGTTAGTACTCTAGAAAGACGTGGTTACTGGTTTACTACGAGCGTCATCTCTGGGTTAGTCTCGGGACTTATTGATCCATGTGTTATGTAGGGAAAGTATTGTATTAATGACGGTGACCGACTCGAGAACGGCTGGAGATGGAAAATTTCTGATCAGTACGAAATCCGTTTCAGACAAAATTATGAAGATGTACGTGCATTTGTCTGTCGGCCTGTCTGTTGGCCTGTCCGTTGTATCTATCTTAAATAACTCGAGATCGCGTTGATCTAGCGATTTGAAATTTTTTGTAAAACAATTTTACGAAAATTGTACAGCTATCTGTCAACTCTTGGAAAAGTAAGGGTAGCTACAACGGGTACCAGCCATACATTATTTTTTTGAAAAAATACCGTTTTTTTAAATTTCTCGAAATTTACGCGCTTTTTGGAAAAAATGAATATAACAAAATTTAAAGGATAGAAAATTTTCTACATTTTATGCTTTAACGGTTTTTTTGTATCTCTAACTGTTCTCAATATATTTGAAAAAAATTTGGATTTTTGAAAAAATCTCGAAAATAATGGACTTTTATTAAAAAATTCATATAACAAAATTTATAGGAAACTAGCTTGCATACCCGTCGTTGCCGGGTTAAGTTTTTTCAATTTTTTTATGGTCTATGTTGGAGTTGAACTTCAGGCCAATCGTCTCGGCAGTTTCCCCGCGAAAGGGTAACATAGAGGAAGAGCTAAGTTTCGAGATCCCTTTACCCCCTCCCCTTACTCCCCCACCTCTCGGGCTACTATGGGTCTATGTTGGGGCTGGATCCCCGACGAACATCTATTCCAAATTTCAGGCCAATCGGTTCAGTAGTTTCCCCGCGAAAGAGTAACATAGCGCAAAAACTAAGTTTCGAAATCACTTTACCCCCTCCCCTTACTCCCCCCACCCCTCGCGCTTCTTTTCCGTATGCCTATGTTGGAACCAGAACTACCACAGACACTCATGCCAAATTTCAAGTCAATCGGTTCAGCCGTTTTTGCGTGAAAGAGGAACAGACAGACAGACAGGCAGACACCAACTCATATGATAAAATTTTCCACATTTTTTCTTCTAACAGTTTTTACGTATCTTTAACGGTTCTTGAGATATTTAAAAAAATATCATTTTTTACATATTTTTCCCCAAACTAAATACTGTAGAGGAAAGCAGTTTGTGACGGTGTTAAAAATCGCTGAAATGTTTCATGCAGATGAGAGGGGCCTGAAACGGCGGAAATTAATGTGACGCATTTTATAGATATCCCTAATTTTAAAAACTTATGTAAAAAAAGGTAATAATAAAAATGTTTGGGAAATAACATTTTCAGCTTTTAATATCAACGTCATAAGTTCAATCACTTTCCAATATCATCCGAACTTCGATTAACCGGCCGACGGCCTTGCAGCAAATGGGGCAGGTTTCAATCGAAATTTATTGGATTTTCAATTATCGATAACATAGTTTTATCTCTTTCTATTGCCTTCAAGTAATTCTTGATGTGTGAGAGTTTCGCTTTGATTGTGATTTTTTTATCTTTTCAATAGATTTTCCCATATAAAACGCGACAGAGACCGAAATATCGAAAAAAAGAGGGGATGGACTTACATCAAACGTCGTGATTAAATAAAAAAGTCGAAAGCTTTTTATATCAAAGTGTACTAGTAATAAATAGAAAAAAAGCTTCGTTTTCTGAACATGTACTGTGGCATTCACAAGGGACAGTCGATAGGTATGAAGAATAGAAGAATAACGAAGAAAAACCTGAAGAAGTGATAAAAGAAAATGACGAAGAAATAATTCGTGGCACTTGCGACTTGCGATGACCATGACCGCGGGTGGGTGGCGAGTCTAGGGTCGGCGATGTAGAGTGAATCGGGTCGTTTCTGAGTCCAAGCGAATTGGGTATCCGGCGAGTGGACGGATGGATGGTCAACAAAGTGTTGAATGGAATTGGACGCCCAGTCACAGATGAACGTTTCAGTGCGCATACAAGGAAGGTGTGAATTTTCTGTTATTGGCAGGTCGCATAATGTGAACCACAGTAATAGCTCCGTTTATCCCCGTTCTCTTGTTTCTATTCACGGAGGGGGAGGGTGGAAGCGGAAGAAATTGCGTTTTGAAAATGGGTAAAAAGATTCATTCCAGACTTACGAAGAATCATCCAGAAAAAGAGCTTCTCGCTTTTCCGGACTAAACTTTTTTTTTTTATTTTTTTTTCAGGGTAGAACTAGAAATACCACTGGATGGGTTTCATTGCCACTTGGACTATTTCGAAGGTGGATGCTGTGGATGTGTCTGTTGGCGCCTGCATCCAATCGAATCGAGATGAAAATGAAAATTCTGTTCTGTTTGGTGTTAATGATGTTCTGGCGATTATGATGACTGTCACACGTTTTTCCACTTAATTTAGTTCTTAATTTGTAGGTTAATTTCTGTTCTTCAAACTAATGACTTTTAAAATATTTACTTTAATCGGTTTCATCTGGGAGTTGCCGTACCTAATTTTCTAAGATTTTGAAAGTAATTTTAACATTTTAGTGTACGTTACTAATTACACTGAGAGAAATCTGAAATGAGAATTTTATTGTTTTGGTTTGAAATTCTGTAAATTTCGCCGAATTTTGACATTAAAATTGTTGAGTTTTGAGGTTTGAAGTCATGTAAAAATTACAAGTATTTTTTTTACCTACTTCTCAATTGATTTGAACTTTTAAACACGCCCGATACATAAGAAACATAAGAAAAGCTACAATTGCCTGGGGCCAATCTATATGATGACAGACAAAATGTTTATTTAAAAAAAAGTCCATTTGTATAGGATAGGGGGAAAGGAGCGATCTCATTGGATTTTGATGTATGGATAAGATATGTAGAATCCTATTCTAAACACATTTCACCTTTATTTAGAGAAAATTGTTTTAGAGAAAATTGTGAACCACTGTTTCGTTTGTATGGAGGAGGAAAAAATGATCCAATTTTGCCCGTTCAAGAACTTGGCCTAGCCCTTTACGAGAAACGGAACTGTACAAAATTTCAAGTCTGTAGCTCAATTCTTTCGAAAGTTATGATGTTCACGCACGGACAGACGGTCAAACGAACAGACAGACGGCAAACAGATGGACGGATACGCGGATATAAAAATCTTTTGTCTTTCCTAACACCCCAATGAACCACATTTTTGTGTTCGATGCGTTACAAACGATATACTAAATCTAATATACTCCTACATGATACATCATATAGAGTATAAAAACAAAATGACGACTGTTAGGAGCCATCTTCTCTAAATTAATTATACTAAGTACTCACCGTGTGAGATCTTAACTGAAATGGTTTAGAAAAAATAGTCAAACCGCCGTAATTCGAAAACAGGACAAAACAAAATGGCGGACATATGACGCTATTTTGTTAAAATCTTACAAGCGAAGCATCGACCGTATGGGGGGTTTTCAAATAAAGGAGCTACAAAATATGGGGAAATATAGATTTTATTTTTGATTTTGAGTCTTTTAATAAGGATCAAATATCACATGAGTAAAAAAAGCTACAGTGGCTCTCAAAACAATAAATAAACTTTTATATTGTATCCGAGATAGTAAATAATTTCCGAAAAATTTACTTTTATAACCGTTTCGGGACACTTAATTGCAGAATTTTCCGTCAAGAGTGTTTTGACTTAATTGCACAATTTTTCGTCAAGAGTTTTTTGAAATTTCGATTCTGCTCGAGTTAACTCGAGTGTAAAAAAAATTCTGTTAGTATCGTTGAATCGTCCTAATTAGGATATTGTTGTTAAAAAGCTCTTATCTTCTCTATGGAATTTCATCCCAAAACGGTATTGGACCTTCTGAATTGTTATTTTGTAATGTCTTTTCATTTCTGCTGCGCGGACGTAGTGGCTGTCCATAAAATACGTGATACGAATTTTAGGCTGTTTAGAATCTCTGCTCATCACACTTTTTCACAGAGTTTAGTATTGCCGTAACATGAACATGAATAAATTGCAACATTTGTAAGGTGCTATTGATACCCGTCAATAGCAAAGGCCGTGATAGCAGTTTAGGCTGATAGTGTCGTTAGCACCAAGCCGTATTACTAAGCCTGTGAAGCAACTTTACTTTACTTGCAGTTGTTTAGAAGTTTGTATAAGATCTTGCAATAGTGTTTTAACTTAAAACTATCGTAAAAAACTTGGAATTTAAAGAAGAAAATAACTTCTACTCTTCCTAAGCTCAAATACTCTGTGGAATTTGGTTCCGTTAAGTGAACTCTTTATAAAGTATGAATTGTTACAAAGGGTTTTTTCCAATTTTTTCTTCGTCCAGGTTTTGATTTAAAGGATTAACAGAAAAAATAGACATTCGTTTGAATTGAGTAGAAAAAAAGGTGGATTTAAAAACCTTTCAGTTACTCAGTGAAAATGAGTTAATCAAATTCTTTAATTTGAAATTTCAAACCCATTTTTAAAGAAACACGAACTAATTTGTTTTTTTTTCTGAATTTTTCCTCGTCTATCAGGCAGAATCGGTATATTAACATCCTTTTTTATTCATTTATCCACCGATGTTTTTGAAATACATTTTTTATATACTTTTTCACAATTTTCTTTGAAAAGCGATCTTCTGTAGAAAAGCATTCCCATCCGCAGCAAATTCTGATATTTTTCACACCTATAAAATATGTTTCGACAGAAAAACTTATCCCAGATATATTTTTTTCCTTGCTTTTTGGTCCATTTATACGAGTATTCCCTTTCGGTGGAAAATGTAGCTTCTTTTACTATTTATGGCAAAAAGAACTTCCACAAGAGCCATCTACTAACTAGCATTTGTAGTGTAGACTTTTAAAAAAAAAATAGCAGAAAGAAACAGCAGCGAAAAAAGGAAGATTTTTCCTGTGTTCGAGATGAACGGAAAAACTTGCAGAAAATCCAAAGTGGTGGTGATCTTTTTTTTCGCACAAAATAGGGGAAGTTTCGGATACTGTTGCAAGGGAAAAAAAACCCGCCGAATTGAAATGTAGTAAACCGTGGTAGTTGTGTGAATCAGCACTATATTCAGTATTCAAAAGAAGCACAATTCTGGCTCCTTTCATCCCTCGTTTTATGGCACTATTCCCGATTAGAGGAAATAGGGGAACTTCGTGTGAAGTCTTTTTTTCAGTTGATCTAAAGAATATAGAGATTGCCACAACTTACAGTCGCAGCGTGTTGTACATAAGACTCTTTGAAATCTTTGAACTTTTCAGTTGCATTTCTTTCGCCATTTTCCCACTTCTCCATTATTGACAATAATTTTGTATCACTGCTGATGATGCCTCGTTTGAGGATTCTTAACCCCGATTCTGCTATATTTATCCGATTGAGGGATATAAAGTATTTTCGACTTGAGGATTCTAGTTTCGGTTTGGATTTATACTGAAAATATGTTTCGGGAAATGTTAAATGGAGGCATTTTAAAAAATGGGTAGGTACAAATTTTGCAGACTTTCCGAAAATGAAGTTATGCGGTTTGCAGAGTTTTAGCAGAAGTTTTACGGAAAAAGATTTAGTAAAAGTAAAGAACTTTTTGGAATTCGATTTAAAAAAAGCACGACTATAACAACAAAACTCTTTCTACTATCAAATTGATAAAATCGGCGAAAAAATCATTCAAAATATATTGAAATATGTCAAAGAATACGGGGCTATCGGTAAGGTAATACTATTCTATAGTGTGTCGCGTTTCTCTATTGAGAATTGGAAGCTTCTATAGGAGATGCATGAGAAAAGCTCGTTCTGATAAGAGACATGGACGATATTGGCTCCACCCTCAAGTTGTGATTTTCATGTACGGTTTTCCAAAACTTGTTACGAGACGGCCCAAGGGGAAAGGGGGGTTGCATGATTGTTTCTATATAGTGAATCGTCTTATCGGTTGGGAATTTTACGATATCACTATCGAAAATAAGGGATCAGGGGGGGGGGGGGGGGGTGGGGGGAAAAGAGAATCCCTATACAGGTTCACATCAACCGATTCCATGGTATTTCAGATATTTGCGGACTGTTTTCAAGCGCCCAGTAAGCTTTTTATTTCCCTTCGGATTTTTTCCGTATATTTTCTTCAACTTAATGCGAATTGATATTGTGCATGAGTGTATAGATTTATTTTTACACAGAGGAAAATTTCCGACAGCTCTACATGACTTTGTGTGTGTGTTTGTGTGCGGGAATAATGCAGGAAGAAGGAACCGATAACAAGCAAGGATTTCAAACAGACGATTTCATGAGTTTTGCAGGAAGTAGGAGGTAATGGGTAGTAATCGGTACCTACCCCACAGCCCCACAGGTTATTGTTCCATAGAAAAAGAAGGTAAATTATAAATAAGTGTGAGTCGATTCTGAAGTAGGTTCCGATCTGTTCATTTCGGTTTCATTCCTTTTGCGTGTGTGGGGGATGTTCGTGTGCATGGATTGGATGAATGATTTAGATAGATGGATGATATCGAAATATAGAAACATTTGTTGATAGAACCTGTGATGTTGATATGTGGGTGGATAGCATAAGATAAATTTATATTCATGTAAACGAAAAAAAAAAATATATATATTTAGAAGACACATCCTGTACCGCACATATGGGCAAAATAAAGGAAGAAACTGAATTAATATGAGTCTCTTTTAGTTGTATGTAAGAACCGAAAAACGAGGAAAATTGTATCGGCCCTCCATTTATCCTTCGATTTATTCCTTTATTATTTTTATTATTGTGGCCTTTTGCTTCGACTCCGAATTCCCTCTTATCGTCAACGTCCCTCTTTATATCCCTAGCTAACGTCATCGTTCTCGGTTCGATTCGATTTTTTCCAAGAGTTTTTCTTCCTTTGGTCGTTTTATTTATTCTGTTTTGTGTATTTTTTTTTCTTTTGCTGCTTCTATTTGCTGGTGTTCTGTTATTAATTTTATCCTTTTTCTCTGTCTGTATCGGAACGACGACTGATGATTGTGTCCTTTTTCGTTAGATTTTCTCGTTGAATTGAGGCAAAAACGATTCCTTTTTCCCATTCGCTTATACCTTTCGATTTTTCTTTTCTTAATTTTTGTATTGCTTCAGTTCGCTCCACTTTTTCTCCAGATATGTGTGCTCCACAGAATCGAAATCGAAAAAAATTAAATAAGAAAAAAAAAAAGAAAATATACGGAAAGAAAGGAAAAACGATGGAGCAAGAGTCCTTTTTTGTGTCGAAGATTTTTTTTCCCTTTGCTGCTGTGAATGTGGGAATTGGGAAGAGTGTTCGGGTTCGAGTTCGAGTTCTGGTATCAAAGTTGCCTCTTTTTTTTATATTATTTCGCTTGATGGGCGTCTATAGTGGAGAATGTCGGTATGTAAAAAGGCTTCTGGTATTTCGTATTTCAGCATCTGGCTCGGATGTGTCAGATGGAGCTTTAGAGATGGAACGATAGTATATCTCTCTCCTACTTCTTCTTTTTTCTTCCTTTATTTCATATCCTTCATTCGTATTTCAGATTTCTTATATATCGAGAGGATTTTTTCACAATTTTCCAGGGATATAAAAGGAGAGCCAGCGGAAAAATATAAAACGACGAAAAAAAAACACCACTAACTACGATATAACATAACATCATTTGTATTTATATACAATATTAGAATTGTATTATATATTGAGGGTAAAGCAGAAAAGTTTATTTTTATTCTGGCTCTGGGATACCATTTTTAAAAATAATTGATCGCTTTCTGGGAATATATAAAAGTATATTTCGCATAATAGTATTGTAATTTCAGAAACGTAATTTAGTCATGTCAATCTGTTCCTCTATTACTTAATTTCTGACATATTTCATTTGTCCAGGATATTTTTATAATTGCATCAATTCAAAATTCCCTCTTATCTTCATATAAATTGATTCAATTTCTTTCAACATGAATAGATTTTAAATAATTTTGACATCCTACAGTTGAAATTATGAGTAACAACTTTTAATGGATATTGACATTTTGGGGTAAATATAAAAACTAACTAGGGGCCTTTAAAAAATATACATTTTTTGCTAAAAATAGTAAAAAAAAAACAAATAAAAAAAACATTCCGGCGCTGAACTGAACCCGGCTTAACACAAAAAGTATGTAAATAAAAACAAACTTTAAAAAAATATTTAAAAAAACCGAATGTAAAAAAAAATACTTTAACACGTTCGTGACATCGTGTACCACTGGTGGTACATGTACAGTTTTTTAAAACCGCGCGAGTAAATAGTGCGGTAGTTTTTTTGTGGAAACAATATAAAAACACGCACCGTGTACCACCGATAGCGCACAACCACCAGAAAACAAATCGCTAGTGTACCACCCGTGGTACACGATGTCCAAATGTAAAAAAAGTTGAAAAAGCAAATGTCACGAACGTGTTAAAAAGTCAGCCACTATACCACCACGCCAGCAAGCGGACTGGCGAAGTTGCACTTGATAGTGAAGATCTGCTAAATGCTTCTGAATAACGAAAATATTTGGAGAATTTGAATCGCAGATTCAAAGCAAATTCTACTTTTAAGAAGAACTCAAGTTTTTAGTACCGAAATAGCTTCATTGGAAGTATTTGCTCCTCGAATGGATGGTGGAAACTTAGGAAGAATTACACCCAATAATTGCAGAATAAATGAAAATAACACAAAATCTCTCTACACTATCTATAATCCTTTTTAAGATTGATTTTCTCAAAGATCTCTAAACCGACTTCAACCAGAATTTACCGTTATATTGACAGTATCACCACATTCAAAAAAAAAATAGCAAAAACTTCGTTCCTATTGACAAAATTTGTTTTGTTGAATCTCAACAAAATTTTTTTGTTAAATTGACAAAGGAATTGTTTGAAAAACAAAAATTTTGTAAATATCACAATGTATATTTCGATAAGGTATTATTAATTTCACAATTGTTTTATTGATTTAATAAAATCTCATTTGCAAGTTTGTTTTTATTAAAAAAACAATTTTTTTGTTGAGCAAAGATTTCCCTCCATTTTTTATATTTATTAAAATTGACAATTTTTTTGTGATTTTAACAAAAAATTTGTTGATTTAACAATGCTTTTATAAATGTGGACAATTTTTTCTCTGAACGTAGGGTCGTTTCTTATATTGATAGGATTTTGATGCAGTTTTTACAAATCAAGTAAGGGGCTGTCTCTCGAAAACCCTTTCGGCGTTTCAAACCCCTGTCGACGTTTCAAACCCCTGTCGCCGTTTCAAACCTCTGGCACCGTTTCAAACCCCTGTCGCCGTTTCAAACCTCTGTCGCCGTTTCAAGCCCCTGTCGCCGTTTCAAACCCCTCTTCTCCTCACGCTCTTCCTCGATTTTTTCATTCACCATCTTCGGCCTTACAGCTCTCGAAGAGCCTAGGCATCCTCAATTTGAGGTTTCATAACAATTTCTTCTCTGCTTCGTACCTACAGTTTTACATGAATTGCGAACCATGTATGAATTACAACATTTGTAAGGTTTTTATGTTGCGACCCATCAACTGCAGAGGCCGTGATAGCAATTTAGAGCGATGATGTCGTTAACACCAATCGGCAACTATCACTACTCATTTCGTAAAGCAAGTAGAGTGGACTTGAAACACAGCGTGCGGCAGTCGGGAATTGAACCACCGACCTCCGCAATACGGGCCAAGTACTTTACCACTTGGTCTACGCTGGATTTTTTACATAAGTTTTAGTATTGCTGTCATACGACCCCAAACTAGGGATGTCAAAAAAGAACCGGTTAAACCGGTTACCCGGTCTTTTTGCTTTGGTTAAGCGGTTTTTTCGGTGTTTTTTTTGCACGGTTATACCCGGTGTTTTTTTAAAGCCAAAAACCGTTCAAAAAACCGATCATTTTTTTTGTACGGAAAAATAATTTTAAATCAATTTTCGTGCAACTGATTTGTTAGAAACACTTCTTTTTAGGCACTCTAACCCAAATACAATATTATATTGTGCCATTTATGGCCTCTTAATGAATTATATGGCACTTCACGTCTTTTGTTTGTATTATAGTGTATTTGTTGCGTCTAAGACCTAACCTACCCAATTTGAACAAAACGGTTTTTCGGTGTTTTAATAACCGGGTTTTTGGACCCGGTTAAACCGGCCCGGTTTAAACCGAAGTCTTAAAAACCGGTTTAACCAAAAACCGGTGTTTTTCAAAAATTTGACATCCCTACCCCGAACCCCCTCTACCATTAAATTCCGTTTTTCTAGACAGCCCCTTAGCCGTTGAACCTATGATGAAATTTTAGCCTAGTTTTTGCAGGAGGTCCCTGGTGGAGGAAAACTTCAGGCTGAAGGAAAAAAGTAGGTGACAATTGACCGACTCTTGCTGGGAGAAGTGCAGGGTTGAATAAAACGATATCAGAAGTGAACGGGGTTGGAAAAAATTTCAGAAACATTTTGAAACCCCCGAGAAAGTTTTGGCGGTTTATTACACATAAAAAATACTTCAACATTAAAATTATACTATAGAAACTGAAAGAATGTTCATATAAAATTTCCTGTAAGTAATGATTTCCTGTTGTACAATTAAGAGGTAATAGTGAATAATAATCAACCAATTTTTTTTTAATTCTATGAAATTGAAGAGCTCAGGGCAATATACTTCCTGTTGTGGTTCATTCTATTCTGACCACTGTAATTGATTGGAGAATCAAGATAATCTATCCCTCAATTGACAATATATTGGCGTTTTAAAAGTACCAAAAATTCAATCATTTGTATCCAGTTCAATGCCTTGCCAAACTATTGCTACCAAAATTCAGAGATTCCATTCGATTTGTAGTGATCAGTGACCACAAAAATAACCAATTGATGGACATTTTGAAGTGATATCGATCAAAAATGTTTTTGTGATCAATCACTTAATAAAGGCACGAAATAACCAGAAAAAATTGAAAAAGTCAATAAATTAGAATCGACACGAAGATCTCAAAGTAACGAAAAAATACAATAGAGTTTAGTGCTTATGTTGTAATAAAACAAGTAAGAGTATTTTCTTTTTGGGTGTATGTTTTTTTTTTGTTCATTTTCTTTTAATCATATTGATCGTGTACGATCGTATAATAAAAATGATTGAAAGTGAGTGGCAATGGCTACTTTAATTCCACTTTGGGCGCCTCCTAGCATGAAAAATAAAATCATCATTTTTATGGAGTGATCAGCTGAATAATGAACACCACACCCGCATATTGACACAAAGATCAATTAAGTAATTAAGATCAAAGTCAATTAATCAACAATCGATTGAATTCTTGGAAATTTTTGCCCAGTTTTTATAGGAATTTCAATTTTTTTCATTTTATGTGCAAAAGTGATTCAATTTGCCTTCATATGGTATTAATGTCGGATGAACTGGTCTGACAAAGTTCAGATTCCATGAAAAAGTGTTTTTTTACTAACATCCAGAGAACAGATAAAAAAAACGAGCAATATTTAATGCTTTACCATGTGGTTAAATAAATTTTAATTACGGCAAAATGACACCACCCAGGCTTCTAAGTTACAACGGAATATCGGACAAAAAATGAACATGATTATGAGCCTCGGGGATCATCCTTATGGAAATGATCGTACTTAGAGATGCGATGGCGACAATTCCTCAAAAAAGTGAATGATTTCAGTGGAAGAAAAGGGTTCTTCGGTGAGATTTGACGATCGCAGTTGATAGGGACTACAGTTTTGGAGAGCATCGCGTGAGTATCATCATCAGCAGAACAGCATTTTGTTCCTCGGATTTTGATGCCTAAATAATGTAAAACGGAAACCGAAATCCAACAACATTTTAATAATCAATTGAAGTAGTAAAGAAGGAAAAGATCACCGCTCGCCACTTCGCCGATCACTTCTTATCCCACAGGAACATGAGCAGAACCGAAGCAATGGCAATGAATGCGCTTAATTTTGATTTATGGAGACCCTTCCTTCAGATCCGGCTATGTTTTCGTCTCGGAGGACCACATCACACAATGTATTCAGCATCGCACATTCGAGGGTCGTTCGAAAAGTATGAGGAGGTTGAATATATTTGTGATATAGTGGTGGTTCAACAGTTACTCGCAGTTGTAACTGTGGCGCTAAATTTCCCTTTAATAATAGTTCTGATATTCATTCGGGAAAAGTTTCAGCATTCACCGGACAATCCAGACTTGTCCCTTAAGGCCTGTGTCCACATGGAAGTTTACTTGCAGAAGTAGCTTCTAGCAGGGACTTCTGGAAGTTTTTCGTGTGTAAACACGAACTGGAAGTTAACTTCAAGAAGTTATGACTCTGAAAAAACAGCAAAACATGGACTTCCAGAAGAACTTCCAGAAGTTACTTCCATGTGGACACAGGCCTTTAGAGTTAGTGGTTTCAGTAGTAAATTCCCTAATGTTTTCTCTAAGAAAGTTTTGGAATCCTGTAACAGCTAACAAATTTTTTTTCCAGTATTTTTTTTTTTAATCAAAAACGAGAAAAAAAGACTTGTAAGGTAAAAAGGGCTTAACCAACCATAATTACAACTTTGCCTCTTATTTGGTGGCAACAAATCTCAAAATTGCTCAGCGACTCTAATAACCCCGAGATGAGGTTTTTTCGGAAAATTTAACCAACCTTTGTATCTAATAATTACAACTTTGATTTCTATGTGGCAAAAATAAGGCTCAAAATTGCTTATAATTATTGGTCGAATCCAGTGGACGTCAGTGGCTTAAAAACAAGGGAATCACCAAAAAACTAAAGGCATTTTTTCTTGGAACGACAACGATTTGCAAAACTGGAAACTACTGCAAGAGTTTTGGTTCGCCTAGGAGCTGTGCCTAAAGTATGACAAGCATGTAGGGAGGAAGGGGGAGGGGCAGACACCTGCGATAGTGTGATGACGGTTTTAAATCCCTTAAAAAAATGGGACATTTCATGGTATTTTGAACGTATATCCCTTAATTTCCGAACAACCCTCGGATATCAATATAAACCACGCTTAGTGAAAAACGGCTCATATTATTACAATTATGAATGAATGAAGTTCAGTACGGAGAACATCCCATCCGTGCCAAAGAATCGAATCGATCGTCTCGTCTACATAGTTGGAGGAGACATGAATCTCTTTACGATGAACAAAAACCCATAGACAATCTCTCACATATGACAACTTATCCGTTGATCATGTTGGATTTTATTAGTAATGAGAACTGGATATATATACGCCATACAATTTGAATAAGTATCTTCAATCTTCAATACGATGATGAAAGGAAAGACTCAAATTGAAGAACCCATCCGAATGGCACAAAAAAAAAAAACTCAACAACGACAATCAATTTTCAATTTGGATTTTGGGCTGTATAAAAATTTCGAATGGCTTTATAAAAAGTTAGAAGAAAAAAAAAATAATAACACTTTTTTCTCTCACAATACGATCTTTGAATGTCGTATAGCCATAACTATCATCACGATCACGTGAGCTTGTTTATAAAAAGATCGAAGTATATTTGAAATTTCAATATATCAAAAAAATATGAAAAAAGAAGATGAAAATTGAATCTCGCAATCGTTGAATTGAAGCGGATGTTGAAGTGTGTGAAGGATATTGAATTAAAAAAAAAAATACCAAATATTACTTCTGCTGCTTTTCTGATCGTGGCCATGCTTAAGATGAGGACGATCGTGTGATAATGATCGCTTGAGAAAAGATAGAGAATTCATTAGTTGGTAGATCATGCTTCTGGTTTTATCATACAATTTCCAATTAATTAAACATGTGTCATCAATTTTATGCGCTGATGATCAGCAGCTCAATATGTCTGACAATGATCGGAATGATCAATGACATCTCAAATTTTGATACGTACGTAATATTTCGAATTATGATATGTTTGGATATACAAGAATTTAATTTTGGCAAATGAAAAATTGACAGTTTCTGAATTTCATCTGATCGGTGATGTTGGATTTGATATGGAAATAATCGAAGATTTCAATAAATGTGTGTTCGAAGAGCTTCAAAGAAAATATTCGTGTATAGGGGAACAAAGCCAAACCCTACGAAGAATATGTGGGGTTCGGCTTTGGTTATCCACAAATTCGAGTTCATTGTTTTCCATAAAGCGGCTGTATATCAGATTTTAAGTATCTAGATCAGAGCTCGGCACTTCTTGGCTCGCCTGGCTCCTCACAATGATAACATTTTTATTCAAATTTTACGAGAATACAATCGATGTATGAACATTTTTACTCGACTCTCCAACGCAATGATACGTGTTGGTTGACGACGGCCACTTCGGCAGCCGAAATCAAACGATTGACTAACAATCGATGGAGCGAGCCTACGACAGTCATTTAGTATAATTTCTGTTGTTGATGCGTGCGGATGTATACATTTGCTCCCCAAAACCTTAATTGCTTCCCAAAGAACACTGACGTACGAAATTTTTTCAGAAATTTGATTTTTTTAGTTTTCCTTTTCCATTATGAAGCGCTCATATTCAAATTCAAATACTATGTCGTGTGATTGGGAAAACAAATATTTAATAACCACAAATAATGATAACCGTCAATGTCTACTTTGCAGTTACATGTCGAATAAAAAATTCAATCTAGAACGCCATTACAATAACTGTCCTATCAGGTAACATAATGCAATTTAACGCATGTTTTTTCGGAGCACAGAACCGAAAATACGTCCCCACAAGTTTTTTTGCACGACGGAACTTATTATTTTTTTGTAATCGCATCATGATAAATTGTGTAGTCCACTGCTCCTAAACGTCTCCATCAAAAGCGAAAGAGCGTAAAAAATAAAAAAGATGCGTTTTCTCATTTTGTGTTATAGTATATGAAGAAACATAAAATTTCTTCGAGTAATAGTAAATCACTACATACATGGTGCCGAGGCCTGCTCTAGATCAATTCATTTTGACTTTTCGTGTTGCCAGATAGACAGAAGGATTTTGGACACACTTCATCATCATTCTCGCCGCGAAAAGCCTGCGCCTACTCAATTGAGGTTTCATAACAATTTCTTCCCTGCTTCGGACCTACAGTTTTTACATGAATTGCGAACCATGGATGAATTACAACATTTGTGAGGTTTTTTTTACGTTGCAACGCATCAACTGCAGAGGTCGTGATAGCAATCTAGACCGATGATGTCGTTAACACCAAGCGGTAACGCATACAATTCCCAACCTACATTTTTTTTGAATAGTTTCAGCCAGAGCTTAGGGGAAGACCGTTTAATGCCGAAACACAGCTCAGGATGGTCGGAAAAATGAAAGGAATCAATTTATGTCAACCGTGACGTTAGCGGTTGACTAAATTCCGCTCGATTATTATAATTTTCCAATAAAATTGGGTAAAAGATAGAACAAATTTCACAGCAGGAATGAAATCATCTGTGATAATTATCGCATATTTTTAAAAGCGCAATCCAAAAAACAGAGGTAAAATTGTGCCAATGAGGATGTGATAAAAGGATCCTCCCCGATCACATTATCACTTAATTTTCATCGTATTTCTCATCATAAACTAGTTGTGGATTTCTTGTGAGTTGATTTTAATTTGTTTTGTGCTCATTTTATTTTGCGACTAAATCGAATTCAATTGAGAATAATGATAAAAAACGACAGACTCTATATCGACCACCACCGGATGTATGTGTTTTATCATCATGATCGTTTTATTTTTAATGAATAATCTGTTCGTGGTAATCTACATTTAATGCATGTATAGACATTTCAAACCAGCACAAAACATAGCGAAGCCACAGAGAGATTATATATAGAGAAGGAAATTATACGAAAAAAAAAATACTTTATCATGTATTCACATATCAACAATAATCAACAACATTAACAAATTTTAGACTATGCTCGATTGGATTGGCAGTTAAAGTGCTAGAATTTTACGCTTCTGATGCCTATAATCGAGTTGATATTGTGGCATCTTTAGCTCGGTTTGATGGAGTCAAGAAGAATTTTCTGCACCGGATCAACTCATTTTGATTCTGGATATGAAGTAAAATATCTGAAAGATTGTTTTAGCGTGTGTGGATGTCATATATGTGATGTCATCGCTATCATCGCGTCGGTATATGCATGTTGACTGATCATCCTCATCATCTTTCAAATAGAACGAATACAAATAGTTAATAGTATGATAAGGAAACACTAGTAATAGACCGATCATTATAAAAAGTGATTCTGAATTAATTAGAATTCCTATATGTGTCTGTACAGATATTTCAAACGTAATAAATATCTAAAGAGTAGTAGATTTTAATATACTTTGAGATACTTTTTGATGGATAGTGTCAAGAAAATAATTTCGTGTCTGTATCTATTGCGAACTAGAAGAATGATATTGTACTTGGTTAAAGAATTTTATATTTTACCATGCAGGAATACAATGATATAAATAATTGGTTAGGTGGAGGCGGGCAATAAACTGTGTGTAAATTGCTGAAAATTGGAATTCTTCAGCCAATGTCTGATTATTATTATTATTATGATCGCACTTGTTGTCAGGATGTGATTCTCTTTTAAACTGATCGTATGATCGTTCATTTAATTCATCTATTGATCGTGTTTGTTTGTACAATGAGATCATTGGCTAATCTGTGGAAAATCTGTTAATTGGCTACTAGGTTGGTGATACTGATTGTAAGATAACACTAGTAGTTTCAATAAAAGTGTTACAATCAAACATTTTGGACGATAAAAGTGAAAATATTGTTTGAGACACTAACACGATAAAATTAACCAGTTTCTTAAATATATGGAAATGTTATAAAATCATATTCTAAACAAATTACATTTTCAGTGAATTTTTTTTGACACAAACTTTTTGTATAATTTTTATAATCTTATTCTGTTTATTTTGTACTTTCTAGTCTTCGAATATATCTTTGCCTTTGGGCTATCCTTACGGACTTTTTGACTCCAGAATCGAATTCGTCGAACCTAAAAACAGCATAGTCCCGGCATATACTTTGCTCCTCGGATTTTGATGCCTAAATAATGTAAAAACTTTCAGATGAGATTTTTGTCCGAAAATATTGAGGAAAAGGCAAGTCACAATATCCTTACTAAACATTCTGTTGTCCTTAACCCTTTGTTGCATACACTCAGAAAAATGGAGGCTAACTCGACGACCTACATACGGCGTAATTGGCCTCGGGCAGGCGCGCGTTCGCCTGCATGCGGGCAAGTAAAACTGAGTTGACCTGTGGTCGGAGAAATTCTGAAATTAAGCCACAAGCAGGTGAAGTAGGGCATTGGGAGCTGCACGAGTTGACCTTAGATAGGTTAACTCTGACCGCTAGCTGGCTTACAGAAACCTCTGTAAGGTCAGAGTTAACCAGACAAAAAGTTGACCTGGACATTTTTCTGAGTGTAGTGTTGTTGTACAACAACACCTTTTCTAATTCAGTTTTTTAATATTATAACATATATTTCATGCACTTATATTGACTAAATTCATTTCGTAAGTATCCTAGGACATCAATTGTTATGAAAAAAAGTAGTATGCGCTTTTTTTTTTATAAATACTGCACTTTATAAATAAATAAAGAGCAAAAAAGTAGCTATTTTGCAGATTAAATGTAACTGTGGCAAATCTATTACAGTTAGAAAATCGGTAATCAGCTTTATAAAAGTTTTTGGAGTCGCTGATTATGAAGCTGAAGTCAAAAATTCAAAATGGCGGATCCAATATGGCGGTCAAAAAAGATTAAATTCATTAGATTACGCTGAAAACTGGTACGCGGGGGTTTTTGGGATCGCTGATTACGAATCTGAAGTCAAAACTTCCAAATTCAAAATGGCGGATCCAATATGGCGGTCAAAAAAGATAAAATTACGTACTACTTTTAAGCGTTTTCTAATGAATTTTATCTTTTTTGACCGCCATATTGGATCCGCCATTTTGAATTTTGAAGTTTTGCCTTCAGATTCGTAATCAGCGAACCCTCGGAGACCAAAAACCGTGAAAATTAATTCCATAGAAAAATGTATGCATGAAAGAGTTACAGACTTCTTAACGTCAAAATCGGCTTCAGCGTCTCCAATAACCCAGAGATGAGGTTTTTCCAGAAAATTTGAGGAAAAAAAATAATCAGGACTTTCGTTATCCTTACAGGACTTTCCGTTATCCTTACATGTACGAAGTAGTAAACATAAGAAGAGCTACTATTGCCAGGGGCCAATCGTTAAATACTCTATATCATGACAGATAAAATGTTTATTTAAATATAATATAGAGAATAAAAAATACATTTGTATAGAAGAGGGGGGAAAGGAGTGCTCCGATTGGATTTTGATGTGTAGAACGGTTATGCAGAATCATATTCTAAACACATTTCATCTTTATAAATTTTTCGATACGACACAATTTTTGAGAAAACAGGAAAAAAATCCTTCCATTTGTATGGCAGAGGGATAAGCAGTGGTGCGATTTAATTTTGATGTATGGATGAGTTATGTAGAACACATTTCACTTTTACGAATTTTCTGTAATCTGTTCTAAACACATTTCACTTTTACGAATTTTTCAATATGACTCATCGTTTTCGAGAAAATTGCAAAAAACTATTTCGTTCGTGGGGAGAGGGGTGAAGGAATGGTCCAATTATGCCCGTCAAAGAACTATACAAAGTTACAAGTGTCTAGCTCAATATTTTCGAAAGTTATGGTTTTCACGGGCATACATACGGACGGACATACAGACACACGGACATACAGACAGACGGACGGACATACAGACAGACGGACGGACATACAGAGAGACGGAGAGACAAACGGACGGACAGACAGATGGACGGAAATGCGGAAACCAAAATCTTGTGTCATCCCCACCACCCTGGTGTAGTTCACTTTGTGTCCGATGATTGGTTCGATGCATTACAAATGGTATACTAAATTCAATATAGTCCTATATGATATATCATATAGAGCAGGCCTGCCCAACCTTTTCGACTGGTAGATCGCGATCGCCTGGTTGGGCAGCACTGATATAGAGTATAAAAATATTATATTAGTTGCGTTTTTTTAATGTTCTAGAACACGGAACATTAAAAAACGATCCAGAGTAAGTGGGAAATTTCATTGAGTTCGAATGGCAACTAACTTCATGTTGGTTACATCAGTAGGCCGTTACTGCTATATTTTCTTGATGTAATTACGATTCGCGATCTTCCATGATTAAAACTATTTCGCTGTCGAACAGAACCAACAAACCACCAACACAAAATCCTCAATTGAGAATAAAATGTCAGATTTATTATGTTGAAGTTAGCAGCATTTCATTACCGTACATTACCGTTCCAAGCGCTGTTCGAGTTGAAAAGGTGGTGCAGGATTTTGTATGGAAAGCTTGTTCTGAACTGCTTCAGAACATTAAAAAAACGCAACTATTATCACCAAAGTTCGGTATATGTGCAAAATTTCAGTCAATCGCATTAGTAGAAATGGGTCAAAATTAGAATACAATATTTGACCCTGACAAAAAAAAAGTAAACATTCGTTAAGGTCCTGCAAAGATAATGCAAATGTCATTTTTTCCCTCATTCTCGAGGTAGTTAGCGTTACAGAGTTTTGGAGATTTCTGATCAGGATTCTAATGTTAAAATTTTGATGTTTCAAGTCACCAAAAGAGATTTAGTGTGTTGGTCTAATAAGGTTCAATATTGACTTCTTGAAACCGACATTTCAAAATTCCCAAGAAAAACCATTCCTCGTTCGACTTTCCGGTTTTTTAGTAAAATTAAATTATGCTTTTCTTCTTTTTAAAATTGACTAAAAGTAGTTAGCCTCACTTCCTATTTAGAAAAATTGTGCCAAATATTATGCCTCTACGTCAGTTCATTGGTGAGATCCGATTTTGTGTAAATTTTCCATACACAAAATTTCAATTTTAGTGACAATTTTTTTGTGTTTATTTACTGTAGAGTGCGCCGAATAGAATTCCTTGGCTAGTCAATCGTCGGTCACGTGAGTAACTATTTTGAAAAATCAATTGTCAAAGAAGATTTAAACAAACGTAGTTTTAATAGAGAAGAAATATTAAAAAGTCGTGAGATATGTTGTAAGCACGAAAAATATGCTCCCGTAGGTAGAAGAAGTGATGTTAAAACGGCGAATGACAGTTTCATTTATGCTAGCATAAAATAGGTCAAGTTAAATTCACGTATAACATTCCCCTTATTTATTGATTTCCCAATTATTTTACACGCGAAAAACGGGCCAAAATTCAACTAAAACAAATTAAATAATAAAAAATGTTGAGTAATTTATTGTTTTCGAATTATTGAAATCTACAAGTGCTTCTATTATTTCACATTTTCTCACCCCTATGGAGAATTTCCCACACTCGGTGTGGCAGTCGAGTGTAACATTAACACAATTGAAACAACACCAGAAAGAAGTAAACCTTTAAGATATGTTAATAATACATCGATATAGAACGAGCAACAGAATATTAGGGGGTCGGCGGCATTCAGTATCCAAAGGCGCCCTTTAATAACTCTTAAGAAGTGCGACTAACATCAAATTCATCTATTCGACCTAGACTCGTATCCTCACCCCCGTGCATAAGAATTACAGACCATATTCCCATCCCTCTGCCTATAAGCTCTATACAAAGTTCTCATATTCTTCGGCTTTCCGTCGAAGAACAGAATCTTACACCATTTTCGTATCGTTCACCCTCGTAGTTCCGTTCCTTTGGCACTTTTGAAGTGTATACAACATGGAAACAAGAAAATCACTTAATACTGTTCGTCTAATAATAAGAAGTTGGTCCTGTCACCCCATGCCTCTGCTCTTCTGGCCGAAAACGTGTTTGAATTGAGTCTCAATTCTAGTCTTCAGCCTTTCAGATTTGGGGTTTGATTATTTCGTAGAACGGCTCAAGGAACAGATAGAGGGTGACTGGGGAAATGGTAACGTTGATGATTCTATGACTGTCTCCATTCTCTCTATACTCTCTAATCAACCCGCAACGAAGAAAACAATTTGCCCTGTTCTCAGAATATCCTTCCTGTGTGTCCTTATATCTACGACTATCAACAAAATACAGAAAATTTAAGTTATTTCACACAAATTCAATTTACACTCAGCATTGATGAGAACCAAACACGTCAGTGTGTAGTAAAACCTACAATTATTCTATATTTTGAGTAATCGTAAGGTTTACTGTTTTACTACAATATTAGAAATCTTTTTTCTGTGGATTTTGAGACTCGGTACTTTAATTTTTGTCCAATTTCATCGATTGTGCCAAATTATTTTTAGTACAATTGGACCGAAATTTGATGTGGTAACAAACTATCGGACAAATGGCCGCCCTAAGGTCATGTTATGCGTTTTCAGTAAATTTGGATGACATCGCGGCACGTAGACGGGTCCGTGTTGGATTCATCAGAATTTTTTTTCCCTATTACATGTAAATAATATTTTTTTAAATTTTTGGGGCTTCCCATAAAATACGTCACACTTTCAGAGGGGAGGCCGAGGTCAGCTGTGATGTAATGATGGTAATTTAAAAACGAAGTCGAAGGGGATAGGTGGGAGGGGTCCAAAAACCTAAGATTAGTATTTTATGGACAGCCCCCTAAAACATTTCAAAATCTCCTTCAACATTTTTATATAATCATATGGAACAATTATTTAAAAAAAAATTTAAACGCTAATATTCCATAAGACTTATAAAACACTACCGAAAAGATCAAATAAAGACCCAGAATCCTCAATTTCATTCACTGAAATTCACCAAAACTATATAGCAAATTTTAGTGAATTCCAAGGAGGGCTTGTCTTTTTCTTAAAATAAACTACAAGCATGTAGAATATAGTACTGCTCACGAATACAGTTACAAAAATCAAGTGGAATTTCCTTATGCCTGTTATAAATGCCGGTAAAGTAATGTATAGTGAAGATTTTGAGGTTTTGTATTCAACTTAAAGTTTAGGGTAGATCTCTCTATATTTGCGTGTTTTGTTGCGTATACAAGACGAACAAGAAAACAAGAAAAAAAAAACAACAAAACTAAATCAAACGCAAAACTATACCACCCTCTATTGAAACAAATACAAATACGAACAGATATTCGCACTGGAAGTGATTTCCTTTCGTTTTGTAGGTCAAAGTTTTGTCATGTTAAACTTTTTGGTCTTTGAGAAGCTCCCTTTATTTTGTTGGTGTTGTTGTTGCTGTTCTTGGATATTTTTTTCTTTATTTAATGTTTTTGTACTTTGCGTACGGAAAATGTCGATGTCGTACAACTACATAAATGTGGGTTATTGTAACTACAAGAAATCCCTATAAGAACCCTTAAATTTCTATACAACTACCAACTACTTGGCTCTGTCTTGTATTCGTTCGAATTATTTTCTTCAAGATTTTTTTTTTTGATTTTTTTTGGGTCAAAGATATAATTTTTGGCTGGCAACTTCAACATGAACTTTAGTAGTGTCAAAATGGGAGATCGCTTTAAGCGTATACACAAAGGATATATGAAGGGTTAAAGTACAGTACAGAAAGGTCTTAAACTGTTTGATACTTTAATATGCGGTTCAATTAAGTTGCGGAATATTCATTACCAAGGATCATGAGAAATTCCGGTTAAAGATTCTACTTTTGATTATGGAAGTTTTTTTTGTTTATTTTTTATTTTTACTACTAGAAGTTTTCACGTTTTTTGAATTTGGTTTTGAGCAATAAACGGTTTTTATTGCATGGGTCAATTATTTGAACAATTTTTTCTATTTAATAATAAATATGTGACCAAAAGGGGTAAAAAACTTACAAAAAACAAACTTGCAGTAAAAAAAAACTTACAGTAAAAAGCTTAGGTCAGTAGTTGAGAAAATCGAAAACTAATTCACACCCAATTTAAGCTTCGAATATAATTCGCATGTCAAATGTATTGCATCAACAAAAATCTAGTTACGCAGTTCGGACGTCGAAAGGCTTAAAATTCGCACGACCAATTTTATGGACAGTGTCTAACATACTTTCATTTAAAAAAAATTTAAAAAATTAAAATCTATAAAAAAAAGTAAAAAAAAAAACATTAAAAAGTAAATTGACATTTTATAAAAATTATGAAAAGCTAAAATAATGGCTGACCAAAATCCGTAAAGTCTCATTAAAAAACGTGATTCATCACTGTCTAAAATTTTCCAATTTCATGAAAGAATTTGAAAATAACAAAACTGAAATCGGTTAAAAAAATTTGCTATCACAATTTTTTGATAATAAGCAAAATTTGTTTATTGTTTCAAAAGTTTCTTATAATTTGATTGTTTATCTGACTTTTGTGGTACTTCATAGCATTTTTTCTATTCCTTAGGGTTTTGCAATTTATTTATTGACGATGTATAATATTTAAAAATAACTTTTTTGTCGTTATATAAACGTTTTTTAAATTATTTCTAAATAAATCTATTTTAAAACACAGATTAGTTTTTTTCTAAAACTGTAATCAAAATCATAATAGGAACCAAGGGAATTCGCTAATCAAAGCAGCCAGCAATTAACTTAGCGATAGACTATTTAAAATTTTTAGTTCTAAGAAATATTTTTAGTTATCGCAACTCGCCATATTTGTGCAAAATAGTTGTGCAAAATAATTGTGCAAAATTTCAGGATTTATTTATGTTGTGTTTCACGAAATCTTCAGCGAAGGCTAAATTGAGTTAGCGGGCGAATTTCAAGCAAAAAGTGCCTGCCTACACTCAGAAAAAAAGCTCACCCAAGTCAACTTTTTCACAGGTCAACTATGGCCTATATCAGGTAGACGGAGTTATTCATTGCATGCCATCACATCCTCGAAATATCTATCTTCGAAAAACCCGTGCAACTCCTTACGCCATACTTTACTTGTCGCAGGTTTTATTTCTGAATTTCTCCCGCCACAGGTTGACACATTTTTACTCTTCCTAATGCAGGTGAATGTGCGCCTAGCATAGGATAAATTTTCCTGCAGGAAGCCAATTCACCGTAAGCAAGTCGACGATTTTTACTCAATTTTTCTGAGTGTGGAATTACACCCGGAATTACCAAATTAGTCCCACATTTAGGCAAGTTGGTATGGCGTCCCGAAAGCTTTACTTTTCTCCCGAAATTATACATCTACACAGAAAGAAAAAAAAATAGTTAAAATTGCGTCAACCTACAAGAATAGTGGTTTAACCATGCTTACGTGGTATAATCTTCTCAAAACTACCTACACACGTACTTACTCCACCTACTACAAACATTTTTGGCCGTTTAATAGTTGAATTAAGTAGGGTCGGGTAGGGTGAAGTGGTCCGTAGGGAGAAGTGGTCCAACACCATTTTTGTTAGTAATACTGACATTAGAACAGAATATGCAGCTTAAAACGGTTGCTTTTGATGACAGCTTGTTTTTATTAGTCATTGAAGTGTGCAGACGTGTATCTACTCACTCTCACAGGCCAGTGCCAAAAACACATTGTGAAAAGTTTTCACAAGTATTCACATTCAACAACATTTTGACAAATTCTTCATCAATTTCAATAAGCTAATTAATCTAAAATGTTGTTTACATTATGAACTTTATAAATTCACCGAATTTCTGCACTTTTTTCTACAATTGTTGAAGCAGCGTCATTCCGCGCAAAATAGCGTCGGTAGGGAGAAGTGGTCCACGTTTGGTAGGGTGAAGTCAATGTCATATTTCGTGTTTTCAAGTTTTTTGATGAGTTATTTTGAGTGTTTCAAATCGTGGCCGAAAATAGATACGAAGCTCGATTATAACTTCTCCCGAAAGTCGAGCTGAATTAGAGTAGCAGAAAAAGCCACCGGAAAACGACGCTTAACAACTACACCGAAGAAACCAACACCAAAACAGACCAAACGCTCATTTGTTACTTTCGAATAAACCATATTTTTGATCAAACTTCATGATTATACTTTTGTTTGTCATTTAATTATACTTTTATTTGTCATGTTTATGCGATTTCTGGAAAATTTTTGAGGGTGGACCACTTCTCCCTACCATTTTGAAAAACTCAAAAAATCAAAGTTTTCGATAAATGCCTAAAAATTAAATTTAATGTCAAAAAGTTGGCAATCTGTGAATGCAGAAAGTTAGCTTAGGTCCTGCGCTTGCGGTTTGACTGTGTTGTCATGCAAAAATTCCAATTTTTGACCATTTTATGGCCAATAATAAAAACGTGGACCACTTCATCCTACGTTTGTAGTAAGTTTTGAGAAGATTATACCACGTTAGCATGGTTAAACCACTATTCTCGTAGGTTGACGCAATTTCAACTATTTTTTACTATTTTTTTTCTGTGTAGTGTTAGAAACTCTAAATTTAAAAAAAATCGACCTTGAAACCCAAAATTTTTCGCCTGAAGCGCAATTTTCTCACAAATTACTACCTTTAATGCATTTTCTTCAAAAAAAAAAAGGAAAATCGCGTGCGGCGCACTTCATTGAATAACATTAAATATACATAATACAATCTTACATATATCAGAAACAAAAAAAAAAACAGGATCTGAAACAAACCTTAATTTCGAAACATAAAAAAATTCTTCACAACGTACCCCCCCTTTTTTCCCCTCTCCCCCTTCCCCTATCCTTCCATAGGGGAAGGGGGAAAAAGGGGGGGGGGAGGGTATTTATCTCGGATTCATACACAAAAAAAAATATAGTTACCCTACTGCTAACTCGATTTAGTGGCCGTTCGTGAAACCCGCCATAAGTGTTTTTTTTTAATTTTTTATTATTCACAAGAAACACGCTTTTGATGGTCAGTTTTTAGAATTTTTCTAAAAACTGACCATCAAAAGCGTCAAAAGAGTGGATGCGGTAGAAAAATTTCCACTAATACATTTTTACAAACTGAAAAATTTGTTCGTATTTTCAGACAAAAATTCGAGAAAACTTAAAAATCGAATTTTCAATTTTAGCACACTTATGATTAAATAAATACAGTCCCAGGTTTGTTGCTCACAGCATCGACATCTAAACAGACTTTCGTCATAGGCTTTAACAGACAGGACTCGTTGAAATTTTTATGGATGTGGAATAAACTAGAAAATAATATTAAAGGTCGAACAAAATAAATTTAAATGCACTTAAAAAACTTTTACACCAATTTGATGATCCTTACAGAAATTCTTCACTAATTAATTTATTGTTTCAAATAAATTCAATTGAATTCGGTGCCAAAATTCGGTCCAAACATTAACTTTATATCATTCAGGTCGCAAATAAATTCCATTGTCTTAAGATTTAACCAATAATAATAATTATTTGAAAAGATCACGATTGTAGACGAATTCGTCTATTGTAAAGACGAATATGTAATTTATTTGAATGCAACATATTTAAGACAAATTCTTATTGCTTATAAATTTAGATACGTGCATGTATCGATCATTATGCGACCAAATTCTAAAATATGCACTAAAGATGTTTTACCAAAAATAATAATAATAAAAGGCAGATAAAAGTGTTTCGGTTGCCAAATTAATTGTTAAAATTTATAAATAGTTTCGATACGAATAAAATATTTTGAACGCGATCGTCGCATATATGTTTCAATTTGATTGGGATCGTTCAACACGGAAACGATTTATTGCTTTAAAAAAACGGCGTTTTTTATTTGTGAAATAGAGAATTTTTCGCTTGTCATTATAAGAATAAAATCTTATTTTATTAAAATTCTTACTGTTGCGATCTTATTTTCAATCTATAAATATTTTTTTAATCTTATCTGTATAAACAAAAAAAAATATATATTGCACAAAAAAATCCATAATGTCAAACTAAAGCAATAGGAAAAAAAACATAAACAGTCATTCAAATTTGAATTATGACTCTTGAGAAGTTTAGCTTAATGTGTGTGAATATATTAACACAAGTTTTCTTATGACAAACACGAAAAATTAATATTTTTGTTATTTGCGGTGTTGTTGGATGTTTGATTTATGTTATAACTTAATCATGGCCGATATTAAAAAGTGGTAAAACACTAGAAATATAACCGTGTGTAGGTGGATTAAATAAATTTTAAAATGAACAAAAATCCATTTTCTCACTTTCAGGATTTTTTCCTATTGACTTTGATTATTGCTAGTGAAAAAGAAATCGTTGCGATGTGAAAAAAATATAATATCGAAATCTAAAATAAATACATTTGACAGATATATTGAAGATGGTATTTAAAATTGTAATCTAAGTGTTATTTTTCGTGTATTGTTTTCAATTAGAACCGAAAATAGATTTTTTACTTGGTGTAATTAAAACAGAAATTCTTTCGTTAAAGTCAATGACATTCCGTCAGAATTCTCGGAAATCTTGAAAATGCTTGTTGTTACCTTACTTTTTGGAAAGCTCAGTAAAAGTCATTAATGCAATTGTATTAAAGAAAACAACCGAAGTTTAACGATTAACGAATGTCAAAAAATACGTCACACTTTTAGGTAGGATCGGGAGGGGGAAATTACGCGTATATAACTAATTTTTATTATTTACACGTCAGCAACGTAATTAATGTAATTAATGTAATTAATGTAAACTTGGGGAGAAGCATAAAAATCGTGCTCCTAGTGCATTTCTAAATAAAAATCTAGGTAATGAAACATTTGATAAGAAAAAAATCTTTATATAAAAATTAGATTTGATATGAATATTCTTGTAAAGAGCTCTAAAGCCCACAGAATTATCTAAAATTTGAAAAATCAAATGTAAATCTTTTCACACAAACCAATCGATGTAGTATAATTTCCCACGTGTTTTTATTTCAATCAATTGAAGTGCAACTGACACCCAAGTCATTATTTTATTAATATGCATTCGTTTGCAATCTATGCAAATACGGATAAATGTTGCAAGATTGGAGGGAAAACTCTGTTATGAAAATTCAAATTGGAAAAACAATGCTAGTCCAATGCCATTGAATAAGATTACTTAATAATTTGTCATGTGTACCGATCGTCGTTTTCATATACTCCGATGCTGATATAAAAAAAACTGCCGATATATAGAGACCCGATCAACTGTAAAATTTTAATTTCCTATAATAATTACAAATGTTTTGTTTTTGATTTCTTACTATTCTTTTCTTGTTATTCTATGCTACAATAATTTTTTTACACCTTTTACATAACAATCGAATTTAATCTTGACCCAATTACTTACTTATGTTTTGTAAATCAAGCGATTTTTTTTTAAACCCAAACATGTGCTATTTTTGATAAAGTAAGCAAAATTATTTCAGATCGGTTTGTTGGCGATTTTAAAATAATAACTTTGTAAGCAATTTCTGATGTTTTTCCGTATACATAATGTTTGTTTTCAATAAATTTTTCTCTTCAATTTTCGTTGGGATATGCATGTGAAATAATTCAATAAAAAACAATAACAAATTTGGATAATAAAAATCGTCGAAAAGTAAACATGTTTAGGATTTGTCATAGTATATTACAATATTTTCAACCTACCTTATGTAGAAAGTAAAAAGAAGCTTCTTATCATTTCAAAATTCCAATTTAAAGAAAATTAGGAAATATAAATTATACCCAAGAATATTGGTTAAAATTGGTGTCATTGGTTAAAAATATTGTGGAAAAGTTTTTGCTTTTATATTTTTTCTATTGCGTAAAGATGACTTTTATTGTGGGTATTATTTAAATTATAATATAGAAACATAACTTGATCCACCTGATGGTGCGATAGTACTTTTTTAACATAATTAGTTATGTTAAACGAGTTCATCGTAATCCCAAGTAACCAAATAGGGCGTAAAGTGGTCGTCGCGACCATAAAGATCCGATGTTAAAGTCGCCACGACCACTTTACGCCCTATTTGGTTACTTGGGATACTAATTCATCATATTATGATGAAATATCAGTTGTGATCAACACAAAACTTTCTTCTGCAATATTTAATTTCGGAAAAAAATATGTAAAAACAAGCATTTTTTCCAAAATCTCGAGAACCGTTTAAGATACGTCAAAACCGTTAAAGGAAAAAATGCAGGAAATTTTATCTCCTTTAAATTTGGTAATATGCATTTTTACATAAAAGCGCATAGATTTCGAGAAATATGTACGGACATCCTCATAATTTTGCCTGAAATTGATCTCGTCTAATGCAGTAAAAATAAAATTGGGTCAAAAAGCAGTAAAAATTGGGTCAAAAATTTAACATTTTAACACAAAAAACAAAAACTTGAAAAAGTAAGAACTAATAGAGGTAGGAAGCTAAAATTTGGCACAGTGTATGCTCTTAGCAAAAGTTAAACGTCTTACGAAAATAAAAAAATTGAACTATTCTTTCTCTCGTTCGTTTTCGAGAAAATAGAAAAAAAACGATACAATTTCTATCGGGGAGCCGGAACGAGTGGTCCAACTGGATTTTGAAGTTAACACTGTAGAAAATGGATTTGTATTTAAACCGAAAAATGGGGTAAAAACGGGGTAAATTTGCAAAAAAGTCGTAAAATTTCGAAAAAAAAATCAGAATTTAGCTCGCACACCATTTAAGTTGTAAACTCACCCAAAAAACATTAATCTTACACTAAAAATAGGGTAATTTTAAACCTTGCGTAAAATTTCGACCAATATTCATATTTTTACTCTCATTTTGGTGTAAAAACACGCTCACGGGGCTTTTTGCTTTATTGAACGGACAATTTCATTCACAATGCAGTTGACGACATTAGCGTGTTTGATGAGTCATTTGATCGCCATTCCAGAAATGGTTCAATGGTTAAACACTAAATAGTTTATTCGCTCTGGCTTGATGGAGCTATGTTGCCTTAACCTTATAATTCGCGCAAGGTTTGTGGCACCGGAGTATAAATACTCAAATCGAGTTTTACTCCACCAAAATCCTGTAAGCCTGCGTGGAAACTGGTAAAGCAGGCTCTGATGACGGTGAGCCAGCTTCCATACCAGAAACAGGGGTGGCTTCATGTAACTTATTTTCGATCGACTAATTGGTCGAAGGAAATCTTTCGTCGACCAAAACTGATTAAACAGGAGGACACTCACTCTGGTGCACACGATATAAGAGTCTTTTCTGGGTAATTTGGGGTCGCTGAATCCGAATCTGGCAGTGGTTTGGCTGTACCAGCTCTACTTTTTCCGATATGGTGAGTAACTCATAAATGTTTATAATCTGGAAATCAACAATTATTTTTTCCTTCATATCTGAAAAAGTAAAGCTGGTACAGCCAAACCACTGCCAGATTCGGATTCAGCGACCCCAAATTACCCAGAAAAGACTCTTATATCGTGTGCACCAGAGTGAGTGTCCTCCTGTTTCGGTCGACGAAAGATTTCCTTCGACCAATTAGTCGATCGAAAATAAGTTACATGAAGCCACCCCAGGCTCCTGATGGGTTTTCACGGCAGACATGCCCGACCTGTTGGGGGAAAATTTGGATGTGAAAACGTCCGTAAAAATAATATAATAATTTTAATGTATTATTTTTGTTTTTGCAGACCGTATAAGCCGAGAAATTCTAATACCACTTTCGGTGTAATTTTAAACAAAAAATGTCGTAAGTTTACACCAGTATTGTACTCTTACTTCTTATTTAGTTTAAAGTTCCCCCGTAAACGTGGCTTTTGTACGCCACAGAATGAGTAAAAATGCATAGCTTTTAAGCCATTACGACTCGGTTTAATTTTACTACTATTATAGTAGGAAAATGGTTTCCTACTATTATAGTGGTAAAATTACAATAAAATTTTCTAGTGTAGATAAGTTATGTAAAATCATATTCTAACCACATTTTACCTTTATAAATTTTTCAATATGACTTACCGTTTTCGAGAAAATCGCAAAAAACTATTTCGTTTGTATGGGGGACGGGGAAAAGGGGAAGAGGGAAGGGGAAAGAGGGTAGGGGGTAAGGGGTAGGGGGAAGGAATGGTCCAATTTTGCCCGCCCAAGAACTTACTCCAGCCATTAACATGAAATTTCAAGTCTCTAGCTCAATCCTTTCGAAAGTTATGGTGTTCACGGACGGACAGACGGACAGACATGCGGAAATCAAAATCTTTGTCATTCCTAACACCCTGGTGTAGTTCATTTTTGTGTCCGATGATTGGTTCGATGAGTTACACACAGTATTCTAAATCTAATATATAAAATTTCAAGCAATAAAATTTCCTACAGTGAAATTACAAAAAGCTTCGGCATTTTTCACAAAAACTTTTTGCATTTCATTTTTACGTCTATATTTAAAATTAAAAATTAACCTTGCGTACAGATAATCGATTTAATGAGTTTAAAAAAAAACATCTCAACGTTTGCCAGTGAACTACTTTTATTTTGTAATGCACATACATTTTCCCAACTACGCTTTTGTCTCTTAGAATCTCCATACATTTCCCTGCACGATATGATTATGCACTTTTCAATGGCTAAAGTTTGTGGCATGCATAATTAACATTCGAAAAAAGCATAAACAATAAAAACAACAAATGAATTAGTTATGTAAGCGCTTAACGAGGGTGTACAACTATATAATATGTCAGATAGATAGAGAGTGCAACGAATAGAGTTAAGAAACCATCAAGAATCTAACGTGCAAATGAAATGCAAATAAAACTTGTTATGGTTTTAAAATACAAAACATCAAAAGGTATTACGATATATCGCGACATATTTTCAATTAATTCAACTTTTCCATGTTGTACTGTTCGCATAAGGTTGGGATAGTTTTTTTTTCCATGAGTTTTCTATGCGGAATCAAATTTTCCACTTCGGGTGATAACATTTTGATATTTAATACTATTTTTTCATAAGATACGTTCGTGTTTTATGCGGTTGTTATGTTGCGAATGGAGTCAATTTGAAAAATAACGAAATAATTTAAATCTTTTGCTCTCGCGTTTTGTTTTGACTAGAGAGACGGTAACATAATTTTATGATAAATTTATGCTTATGGTATGTATTGATAAGAAATGGAAAAAATATCAAACAATTCCCATAAGAATATTGTTTCAGAAAATTTCACAATTCTTATATCAGTCAGTCAAAGCAAAAAAAAAACATCTTTGAAAGAATCTTTGGTTGCAAAGAATATGATATACGAGGGAAAAATCTGCAGAAAAGTTTCAATTTCATATTTCGAGTTGAGGTATATGAACGCTTCTCTTTTTCGTAAAAATTTTAGACCCAATATTTAAACAACCGGTTTTTCGGGATTTAAAAAAAACTTAAGTTTGCATTGAAAAATATTTAGAAGATACATATATAAAAAAACCCCCCTCAATTTTTTAAAAACGCCTTTTATTGTGATTTTCGATTTTTTGAAAATTAAAAATTAAAAAGGAAACCAGGCGGATTTTTGCCAATTACTCAAACTTTTCATGATTATCAAAAACTATTATAGCTTTCGGACTCACTGTTGACGGGTTTATGTTGTTTTTGACAACGTACATATTTTTAAGCTAGGTACATTATTTATACCCGTATGGTGAAACCAAAGGGTATATTAAATTTGCCTTACCGTTTGTAACGCCAAGATCCCGTCATCACACACAAAAATGAATTACACCAGTGTGTTTAGAATGATAAAAAAAAATTGAATTTTGCATGTCCGTCCGTCTGTGGCGCGGATTGCGGGCGCACGAATTGAGCTAGAGACTTGAAATTTTACGCAGATTCGTTTTCATTCGTTAATGGGCAAAAATGGACCATTAGAACGAAAACGTTTTTTTGCGAATATCTCCAAAACGGTGCATCTTATCAAAAAAGTGGAAGAACAAAAGTTATTTAGGATATGATTCTACATAAAACAGGCCTCCGAGTGTAGCGCTGTGCTTGCGTCTGGGCGCGCGCGGTCTTCTTAACCTAACCTAACCTACATAAAACTCCCATACATCAAAGTCCGATTAGAATAAATTTTAAAAAATCTTATTGGAAAGTTTGACTTCAAAGTGGAATTTTGGTACAACTGTTCGCCGTTCACTTAAACTTTGAACAATGCCATATCACCATACGGGTTTTCAGTAATTGCCAGTTTGGCAGTTATAGCTTTTGTTATGTTTTTGAGCTAGGTTAGTACCACCACATTTGTCCCTTCCCAAGTAACAATTTGAGGTTACATTCCGGTTCAGAAACGTATTTGAAACCATGGTAACAAAAGTTAAAAGTTTCACATCTGGTTTCTGGAACCTTTCAGAAACGTTTCAGAAACCCTATTTAGAAGCTGGTTTCAAAATAACCGTTTTTGGCGGGTTTATTCGGAAACCATCTAAAATGTAACGAAAATGTAACCTAAATTGAAGGTTTTTTTGTAACCACGGTTACAAATTGTTTCTTGGGTTCTCACTTTCCCATACAGGTTTTTTCGAAAACAGATTGCGAAGTTTTAATTCTTGAACAGTGACTCCGATTCAACAATAAATTTTGGTATATGGAAGAATTATATGAAATCACATTTTAAACACTTATTGTCCTTTTTCCCAAATTTTCCGGAAGAAAAATCTCTTCTAGGGATTTTTGGTGTCGTTAAATCCGAATCTGGAGTCGCTAAATCCGAAAGTCCGTCAGGATATCTCAAAGATAAAGTTATATTTTCGACATTTCTAAAAGAAATTCAAATAAATTAAAAGAAGTTTTTATTTTTTAATTTATTTTTATTTTTTTTACTTTCGAAAATATAACTTTACCTTTGAGATATAGATAAGAAACTTTTAGAAATGTACTAAAAAGAAATATTTTTTGGTCGCTGTGTATCAAAAATAGATATAAGATAAAAGCATAAAAAGAAATAGATATTTGTCTTGCTTTTATTTCTGATGCACAACACTTAACAAAATTTTTGTTTCTTTTTAGGACATTTTTTTAAGAGAAGCTTTTTTTAAATTTATTTTAAATGTGTTCGACCCTAAGTTTCGAAAAATTCTGTGCAGTGTGTAAAAATATGGCGGGTCTAGGAGTTTTAGACCCGCCATATTTTTAAATAAATGGATTACATCACAAACTATTAAATCAATATGAAGCAAGAGATAATATTAAAATGTATTTCTCTCTATCGATGGTCGACCATTTTCGAACTTTAATTACGCGTATAGACCCTACTACCAAAATGACAGTTGGAAATCTCATCCCATCCCAGTCCGTCCTATCCCATAAAAACCATAAGAATATTTTAAGGGGCAAAAACACAAGCAAAATATCTACAATCCAAGGGCTATGATAAGTCTTATGTTTGCCGTTCGTCGCGTCGTCTGTTTATTACAAATTAATTTTATCCTATTGCGTTCCATGACCAGATATTCTTCGCTGCTGATCAATTTTTAAACTTGACACAATAAATTTGCATTAACGCGATGTGATCGCCCCTTCACATACACAACGAGTATTTATTTATTTAGAAAAAAGAGTTGAATTAAAGAATCAGAGAAAAAAAAACTTTTAATAAGTTCAGCTTCCATGTTGATCAGGGGAGCGAAACCGGTTCCCAATGGCGTTTTTTTATTCAATGTTTCTGAGTTTGTTATTTATTTCATTTGGTAGCAGCATTAATATATCGTAGTATCACACATGCAACGCTCACATATCGCACACGAGCATCCAATCGAATTATATGGCCAGCAAAAAAAAAAACACACGGCATAAATAAAAATAATTGTCGTCTCTACTGCTATCAACCGATATAGAGTGCCAATAAAATTTATTTTAAAACTTTTCGGTGTCCAGAGCGCGAAAGGATTCAAATTTGAATTCGATTCAATGAAAGTGAAGGAAAAATCCAATGCATTTTCGGTGTTCATCCCTTAACTGCCTTAGCCTAATGATGTCCTTTTTTTCGAATTACCCACAGGACTTATTCAAATTACTAGGCGATGCACAGCTCATACACAAGGAGAATAAATACAAGAAAATTGATTAGAAATGTTTTGGAAGAGTTCTGTTTTTTTTAAATGTCTTTTGAAAATTAGAATTGCGCCCAATAGGGTTGACGGGTATGCAGTCTAGATTAGTTTCGAAACGCTCAAAGATTATGTGGAAAGTGTGTGCAACATGCACGGATGTTGGTAACTGATAAATTATCTTTTTATATTGAAAATGCCTCATTCTCCGTACTTTTTACAGACTTTGAAGGTCTTTTTGTGTTCTTTTTTCTGTTTTGGATTTGCTGATAAATTATGGGAAATGATCAATCAGTGACAGTTGGACCCTTCAGCATCTGACATTTTTAAAGATTATTTGAGTTAACAATGACAATGGTGCCATATTATCGGCAAAAAGGGGTAATTTAGGCGGTAATAATATCCAGCATGTCCGGCGATATTGAAGTTTTGCTTGATTTTTATGTGTGAAAACTTGATTAACTTATTCAGTTAGTCTAAGGAAGATATGTGAAATTAGTCAAAAATATGGAAGTCCAATCGAGTGTATATTTTTAAAGCAACAATCAGAAAATTCGCAATGTTTTTAAATATTTAGAACAGTGGGAAGATAGGTGACCGTCAAATATATCTTCCCACTGTTCTAAATATTTTTTTTTTGATTTTTGAAACAACTTCAAAAAGGAATGGGTTGAAAAAAATAAAAATTTTTTATTAAATATGTCCGCTAGTAAAAATGCAAGTACATAAAATTTAAATATGCAGTAGTGTACGAAGGTAAGAGAATGCATTTGACAAAAGGGTACGAGAGTGAGGGAATTTATTTGGCAAAAGGGTACGAGGGTGGGAGGATTTTCAGCCAGTGATGAAGAGTGTCATGGTTCACTAAGTTCACATCACAACCACTAAAAACTGTGGAAAAAACATTTCAAAAACACTCAAAATATTATTTCCTTTTTCAACTGTTGCTGAAAACAAGCTTTTCATTCGTTAAAACAGCGCCATCTGTTATTCGGAGGATTGCATTATATAGCTCTCATTGAATCTAAGCCTGGACCCGAACCCAAATTCTCAGACTTCGAAGCTCTGATATTTCCAAAAGACAAGTTCTAAAGAGAACAGTAAATTGTATTACTTTACTGTTCTCTTTAGAACTTGTCTTTTGGAAATATCAGAGCTTTTTTAATCGAAGTGGCAAATGAATTTTAACCGAAGTGGCAAATGAATTCTCTCTTCTCTGTTAAGCTTCTTGCTCCCAAAAATTGGTTAAAAAGGGTGTTGAAATTTTCGATTTCTAAAAAAAGGTCCTTTAATTTTTTTAGCCGTTAAAAGAAGATTTGTCTAAGGTCTTAGTTTCGCCACAGAATATTGAGATCACAAAAAATTTCGCAGAGATGAAAATTTACTTCGGATTTTCCTAAAAGTTTGACAAAATTGTTCTAAAATAATCGAAAAGTTTAATCTCTGAAACGTCTCAGAAAACCCATAAACTAAAATCAGTTCCTTATAGTGGAAAACATTCCTAAATATGACCTTATGTACATTTGTTCTATGAACAACAACGACTGAAATAAATTTAAGAATGTAATAAATTTCCACCAGTAGACCTCGCAGCGATAAAATTCACCGCTAAGTAGAGGGAAATGCATTTTCTAATTACATGCATAATGCTTGAAACGTTTAATGTACTGAGAGTATTATTGGGTGAGAATTGTTTCAACAGTTTTCCCCGCCAAAAAAAGACTAACTAAATTCACTTAATACGCACTCGCATTTTGTTAGATTATGCGGTGGCGGAGTGAACAAAAAACGAACAATTTTATAGTATATTATAACTACATAACTATATATGTTACTGTACTAAAAATCAGTCTTATTCTAACCGAACAGACGATATGAAATTGTTTAACAATTTTCTCTTCTTTAGAATTTCTAGCTCCACAAGGTTAGATACAAACTCTACAAAATTCGAAACTCTACTCAATTTTCTATGGAGGTACGTGTGCTTTTGTATATATCTACATAAAATAATATATAATTTTGTTTATATTTTGGCCAGTCTCTAGTAGTACTAAAAGTGTAGTGTATATTTTGTTATAGAAGTGATTTTCCACATTACGCGACGTTGTGTTGGTGGGGTTGGTTTTTGTACGGTTGTTCGGTTTTTCGGAATATTATGCGTATGGCTGTTTAGTTGCTTTGTTTGCGTACGAAAAGTAAGTATCTGTATCTTTAGTATTTATATAGGTATAGAAAAATTCAAGTTGGTTCGTGAACTCAGTTGATGGAAATGATTTTCGGTGGTAACTACCCTTGATTTTGAACACAATTTCAACTTTATACAGCATTAACTTCTATTCCATTGTACCAAAAGGACAACCATGCGAAATACTTACTTCTATGGATGTATTGTATATCCTTGTATCTAAAGCTACTATATCTATACCTACAATACGAGTGAATCGAGTAAAATCGCAAAAGGGGAAAAATCAGACGGCACGGGGGCATGTAACTAAATTCACTTTTGTAAGGCTTACATTAACGGACGCATGTGGATGAGAGGGGGCGCCGCGCTTCGTAAAATCCCATGCTGTGCGACCACGTGCTCAATATTTTGGATATTGTTTAATGCACATAAGTAAACAAACATAAATGAAAATAACATTCCGACCGAGAGAGATTTCAGTCGATTGCCAAGAAAAAAAAAGAAAAACTGAAACGCAACAAACAAATCTTAAAATTATGAGCAATATTTAGTTTTACGGTGATTATCATGATGCCTATGCTGGTTCTTAAATTGACTATTAAATGTGATTAAATATTATCCTTGAGAAATACGCGTGCTAAAGCTTAAGGCAGCCACTATTCAAACAAATAAATCAACGCAACTCAGATTAAGACACTATGCTTGAAAAAGCCGTCGGCAATTCGTAACTATCTTTTTGACGAGTTCGTTTTATGAGTTTTGTTGAGGTTTTTTGGTCACCAGTGTTAAGGTAAAAGTTTCTTAACGAAATTATCACTTAAAAAAGGTTATAAACACGTTGATAGCCGCGTTGGATTCTGTTATTCGAGGTCAGGATTTTTTTCGCATTGAAGTTTACAGGCTAGAATTGGTTTTAGTTTAGGCTAAACTTTTCCTTGTCATTTGTGTAAAATTGTGATGTTGAAAAATTTCTTTCTGTCTTTTTAGAAAATGTCGGCCTCTTCACAACCGTCGCCCTATTTCAAAAATAAAACAACAAAACTATTTTGAGCTTTTTCTGGAAAACAAAAAAACAGAAAAAGAAACACTAAAATTTTGTTCTGAATGTCAACTCGCGAACGAATTGAGCTACAGACGTAAAATTTGGTATATGGCTGTTTAAAACTATTTTGCAACTGAAAATAGTGAAGCGAAAAGGCAATGAGATGAATATCTGTGTGTGCACCCGGCTGTGTGCATTTTCGTTTCACTATTTTTAGTTGCAAAATAGTTTTAAACAGCCATATACCAAATTTTAAGTCTATAGCTCAATTCGTTCGCGAGTTACCGTATTGACGGGACAGATAGTTAAACGGATAGACAAACAGATGCGGGGAAATCAAAATTATAATTTATTTATTATAGTGCAATTGGCTTATGTGTCTGCATGTCTATTTCTCTGTCTAGATGGCAAACGCAACTCGAGAACAAAAAGACAAATAAACAAATTTGGACGAAACTTTTAAGGTGCCGCTCCACATGAGAGTAAATCCGCGAGTAACTTTCAAAAACTCTCAAGAGTTACTCGCAGGAGGTTGTCCATTTGAGAGGTACTTACGGCGATTTTTTTTTTGAAGACCAATATCTTGATTTTTTTGACATCTTGCTTTGGCAAGTTCTCGAGAGTTACTAGCGAAATTCAAACGCCATTCGTATCTGGCGAGCAACTCCCCGAGAGTTCAGTGGGTGCGTGTCGACTAGTCGACTAAAGAGTAGAATCACTTTTGACAGCTCGCAGAAACTAGCTCGTGAGTTTCTGCGAGCGACTCTCAGAGACGTGTCCATTTGCGAGTAGCTGCTATTGAGAGGTTCTCGCCGGCATTTACTCTCATGTGGAGCGGCACATTTAGGGCAACTTATTAGCTTAATGCTAGGGTTTTTCATAAAAAATAGGTAAAAAAAAGGGTTTTTAGGTAAAAAAAAATCATGTCTGAAGCGCATTGCGCGCAATCCAACGCACTGAATTCTAAATTTTTGCTCGAGATAAAAACAGGACACAGAACTAGCGAGAGTTAAGCTAGAACCTGAATCGTACGTCGATGCGTCCGTCATGCGTGCGTCCGGTTGACAGTTCGATGCGGTGACAGTTGGGTACGGAAAGTAATCTAGAGTTAATTCATTGTTTTGCACTTCTTCTATTAGTTTATCGTCGAAACAATTACTTTCAATTTGTTCCATACTTAAATTGCTTAAATCGTAAACAAACTTTTTTGCGAAATGACATTTCCGTGCGTTGCCGCATGTAAAAGTAGAAAGTCGACCTACTCTATGCGGTTGCCGCATCGGAAAACGTATTATTAGGGGAGTACTCATAGCAGCCCGTTGATTCTACTCGAACTGTCAACGTGACGGACGCATGACGGACGCATCGACGTACGATTCAGGTTCTACCTTTACTCGGGTTAGCGCATACCGGTCGAGGTGTCGTTCGAGATGTTTAAGCGGTTAAGGAGTGCATTTTAAACCGTGGGTTAGCCCAAGTTTCTTTACATAAACCACCTCAAAATTTTTGAATTGGTTGCGAGGCCCAAGGCCGTGTAGTGGAATGAGATTGGACCACGAAATGATCAGGGACGCACATTCTAGTTATTCTAAAAATACTGGTGGAATTTTCGAACATTTAGCGTAATTCTTTTTTGAGTTATTGGATTTATTTTAAAATGTTTATGACTTATTGGTCATCTGGAATATTTTTTGTTCCTCTCGAAGTCATTTATTATTACAGTAATCCCTCCAACTGTGCGGTAGATATGTTCAATAAAAAGAGCGCGCAAACCGAAACCGCGCACTGTGAACCTTACTTTGTATGAAATATTGGGGTTAGGAACATGTTTTTTTAAACGATAATTATGAAAAAAACCACGTAGCTGCGAAATTTTTACCGCGCAGTTCGGAATTTTGGTATTAAAAACTTAATCGCGCAGTTAAAAACCGCGCAGTTGGAGGAATTACTGGATTGTGTTTGTTTGATGGTTTGGCCTGAAAAAAAAAAACATTGGGAAAAGAGAAACCCCTTCAACATCTACAAATGAACGTTGTTAGAAAAATCAATCTAAAGAACTCTTTCTTAAACCAAATCATGATCAATAAACGGTTTGCAGTTGGAAACCCTTGAACATTCAATTTCACTCGAAAAAAAATTAATAACAACAAACATTTAACTACCGAAACCGATTTTTATTTCAAGTACTTTTAACTCATTTCGATATGTTTCCCAAAAATCAACTCAAAATTCAATAACTGTGCCGTAAAAAAAATTAAAGATGTCGAACCACTTGAGATTATTGACAACATGCGACAAAGAATAAGAAAAAATTCATGTTGGATGATTATCGGTTTAGGAGAGAGGACAAAAAATGAAAAATGAAAACATTAAGGAAATAAAAAGAAATTTCTGAACAAGTACCACGTTTTATCCCTCCTTCTCGTCTAGACTTTTTTTTTTGATCTCATAATACAAATTGGCCCCATGACATTTTTCTTTTATTTAGAAATTTTGAAGTCCTTTTTCTTAAAAGAAAAAAAGTCGTTTTTGGTACGGCCATGTGTGGAATATATATACTTTTTTTTTGTTTAAACACCGGCTGGAGTCGATCATTGAATTCGATTGGTAGCAATATTTTCAAATGTCATTCACTTATGACGTTTTCGACTGGCAGATTCAGGGCAGATTCAGAGCACGCTCTACCCCAGTTTAGAGCAAGGTATTTCGAGCAGATCTCGAGTAGATTTCGAGCACCTCTGCTTGGGAGTCGAGCATTTCTCAAAGAACAAGAAGAAGCATAAAACAAATTAAAATTAATTTTGATATATTCCCCTTAAGTTGACACTGCCCTAATATATTTCTGACCAAATGAAATTCTTCTTCACTAGATGAAGAAGAATCCAAGAAATCAAAATCATAAATATCTTCCATTTACGATTCCACACGATTTTGTTAGCCTTAACCTCAAAAGAGCAACTCAAATCTGACTACATTAGGCAGATCACAAAATTGCTCGAAAAATGCTCTTTTAGTGCTCGCATACGGAGTACTTGCGTCACTCGAACACGTAACTCTTTTTCGAGCGATCAAAAAATCTCAGTCGAACACAAGATCTCAGAGTGAGCAAATTTAGAGCAACTTCAGAGCAAAAAGAGCATGCCAGTCGAAAACGCCATTAATTTCGTTGAAAATACCAAATGTTGGTTAGACTTAGAGATGTTTAAAAATTCGAATACGCCGTAAAGTCATTTCAAATAATTTTACTCTATTAAGACATTGGAAAAAAATCGAAATAATTGCCAAAACTAATAACAACAATAAACAAAACACTAAATTAATTCATAAACATTGTTTGGAAAATAAAACCCATAAACTAAGTAATTCACTATCACTAAAGTGAAAGTAAAACATTTTAAATGCACAATAATCGGGATATTTTGTTACAATATTCCTAATAATCTGCACACTATAAATTTTGTGGCCAATTGAGATATGGATCAGGGATTGTCCCTTTTCGATTGCACATAATGTTTAACGGAGCACCCCTCTTGAACATATACGAGTATCAATTATGATTGGTTCTTATCAGGTTTTCGCATCAATTATTATCAGATTATTTGCCTGTAGCTTAAAGATTTTCGACATTAGGAAATGAGGATGCTTTTTACCAAATTTAAGGGAATTAAAACCGATATGGCAGAGCGAAATTCAAATGTGTGGTGAATATTTTGTAATTTTTATATGTATTACTAGCTTGTATTACTAGATTACTAGCTATGTATTACTAAGTTTTTTCATTTTTTTTTATGGTCTATGTTGGAGCTAAACTTCAGGCCAATCGGCTCGGTAGTTTCCCCCCGAAAGGGTAACATAGAGGGAAAACTAAGTTTCGAGATTACTTTACCCCCTCCCCTTACACCCCCACCTCTTGGGCTACTTTTTAATATGTCTTATTTGGGGCTGGACCCCCGACGAATATCTGTGCCAAATTTCAGGCCAATCGGTTTAGTAGTTTTCCCGCGAAAGAGTAACATTGAGGGAGAACTAAGTTTGGATTTGAATTTACCCCCTCCCCTTACCCCCCACCTCTTGGGCTACTTTTTAATATGTCTATGTTAGGGCTGGACCCCCGACGAACATCTATGCCAAATTTCAGGGCAATCGGTTTAGTAGTTTCCCGCGAAAGAGTAACATAGCGCAAAAACTAAGTTTCGAAATCACTTTACCCCCTCCCCTTACTCCCCCCCACCCCTCACGCTACTTTTCCGTAAGCCTATGTTGGAACCAGAACTACCACAGACACTCATGCAAAATTTCAACCCAATCGGTTCAGCCGTTTTTGCGTGAAAGAGGAACAGACAGACAGACAGACAGACACCAACTCATTTTTATATATTAGTATGATATGATATGATATACAAAAAATTAAGATTTTCATACATCTTTAGTTATGCAGTCTTGTCGGACCGATTTAAGTGATTATTTTTTTAATCGCAAGCTGCTACTTTGTAGAGACGCACAAAAATCTAAAAAGTCGCGATTTTCACTTCCATCACATTTTTATTGGCTTTCAAAATTTCGAAGTGATTTAGGCACAAACTATGATAAATGTCATCACATGAAGTAAATTTTCACAAATACTATTGACTAGAGAACCTGTATACCAGAGACGCCAATGGGTAATTTAAAAGCGAGTGCGAAAATTTCATAAATTCCTAAAATGTTTTCAGGGCCGAAAAAGCGATCGCGCCAGGTATCGTCTTCGAGAAAATTCTATTAGCTTCTGTAGGGATTATTCGAATATTCTTTTTCCGATTTTTTATTGGAGCATTAACACTCTAACTGCCACGAAAGTTTTAAGCCTTTTTCGGATATTTAGTTGTCAGTCAAAAAGGCACTAAGAGAAAAAAAAATTGAAACAAAATTATACCTAAATGTTATTTTATTACCATAAAATGTGTGCATCTACAAAAAATCGTTGTGGTTGCAGCGAACACTTTAATAATTTTCATTGTGGCCGTTGTGTACAATTAGGTGTCAGGTCTTTTTGACTGACGTGGCAGTTAGAGTGTTAAGGGATTTTGGGGGTCGTTGATCATGAATCTGATATGGGAATTTCAAAATTCGAAATGAAAGGACCCGTAAAGATAATACGAATATCCTATTTTCACATTTTCTTTGGGAAATGGAGATTTTTGACTTTCCTAATGTCAAATTTCAACCTCGGGTCTACAGCTCTCGAAGAGCCTGGGCCTTCTCAATAATTGAGGTTTCACAAAAATTTCTTCCCTGCTTCGCACCTGCAGTTTTACATGGATTGCGAACCATGGATGAACTGCAACATTTGTAAGGTTTTTTTACGTTTCAAACCATCAACAGCAGAGGCCGTGATAGCAATCTAGACCGATGATGTCGTCGAATTTAATGTCAATAAAATTTGAAATGTTGCCCGAAGGTCCTCTAAGGATTTCCGCAAAAGTTGTTAAGAAAATTAATCCTAGAGTTTTTTCCGCATTTCTAAAACTTTTTCAAAATCCATTTTTTTGTGTTCAAAATAGTTAACACGCTATCGACGAGTACACATTCTTGTTTAATTTAAAAGGATTGTTGGTTTGCTTCGAAATAAATTTATTTACAAAAATTGTTTTGATTTAAAAAAAATCTCCGAGTTTTTTAAAACATCTTATTGATAAATCAACTTAAAGCAATTTTCCATTCAATCTAAATGCAATAAATACCGCGAAATCCGTAGGGATTTCCCAAAAAATTCAAAAACTCCCGATTATTTCCCCAACCTAAGGTATAGTAAAATTCTCTCTGGATAATGATTTTCGAAAAATGGATGAATTCCAAAAAAATTGTATCAAATTTCACGATCCAATTAAATTTTACAGTCGTTTATCCCTAATGAACTTCTAAATCGCTACCAAATTCTAATTTCCAAAAAAAAAAAAATCAAAATGAAGAAAAGAAATCGTCAGACGATTAGAAATAAAAATAAATATGCCCCTTGATACTATATCAAATATTTCTTCACATATTGCACACCATATAGACCTGAGTCAGGGCATGACACCAAATCGAATAAAACACTATTTTATTTTATGATAATTCATTTTTTTTTGTGTTTGTTTCGGAGCGTCGCGATCAAATGGCATCCTCGGTGGACCAGACTTTTCAATTTTCAGTAATTTTCACATCTCGTCTCGATTGTGGATCTTGCAGTGTCTATCTAGTTATTTAATGCATTGGTATATGTGATGTGATTCACATCAGACGTCGTGAAATGAAAGCATAAAATTGCCATAAAGTTTAAAAATGTCAAACTACTTAGTGCGATGTCTATTTTTGTCCATCGAAATACTCCATTGAGATCAACATACGATCAACACTAAAATAGTACAATCTAAGCATCTAGAAATCAAACAAATCAATCGATCCACAGCTTGATCCTTAAAATCCACATTCCACAGCAAAAGGCTGTTATCAAGTGTGAAGAAAATCGATCGTGGGTTGATCGTACAGACGACAGTCTATTGTTGATCGTGAACCTGACGATCAGTAGACAAGAATGTGGTGGTAGAAAGCAGGGAAACTCGATCATATTTTCCATTCAGTGGGGGAAATCTGATGGGAAAATCATTTTCCACCGTTGTTGTCTTGTAAGATATTTATTTATTTCTTGGTGTCTTCTTGAAAAAAAAAACATTCCTGCAGTGTCTGTAGCCTTTAGCCTTCCTGCTACTAAAACACTGTGATTTCTGATCATTTAATTTTTTTGTTGTTGTGGGTGCGTTTTATTTTTGGAGAATTTTTCCCTATATTCATTTTTTTTATAATTATAGTAACACATTTTGAAGAGCTTGGACTCGATTGTAAATCGATCGACGCAAGAGTTTCGATGTTATTTATTTATCTATTTTATTTTATTATGGAAAGAAGTCGCATTAGCTGTGTTTTAATGTGATATTGATCTTGTTTTTTACTATATGGGTTTTTTTTTCTTCAAAAAAAAAAAAAACTTTTTTTATTCGTGTGTGCTGCGAGTTAGCATTTGCGTGTTGTCGATTTTCTTGTTCAAAATTCTTAATGTGTCGCGTCTCCCATGTGATTTTTATGACAATGTTCCTACTGAAAATTCTGTAGCAATGAATTCTTTTCGATTTTTATTCGAAAGTGAGTGGGACAGGGAGAAGGGGGAGGGTTTTAGTCGGGCCGGGAGTTTTTTTTTCTTACTTGAGGTATAGTTGCCTGGTGTTAAGATTTAGGTTTTTTGCTCTTATTTCGTGCCGATGTTCCACAGAGTTTTGTCTTAAATCGTTTTAATGATCATTCAAAGATCGCGATGTCGATCGTAAGATTGTTAAATTATGTTGTAGACTTTTTATCTTTTAGTGGGTGACTGACGAGTGATCTATTTTTGATCTTCTGTTATTTTTGTCAATTATTTTCACTGCATTGTTGTTTATTGGATTTTTATACAGAAAGGTGAAACAGGATAAGTATTTTTGCTAGCTTTTTATAAGTGGTTTTCTTTGTCAATTTTTTGATGAAATAAAATTGTTTCGACGAAATCCTTTTGATATCAAGTTTATATTTTGTAAATTTATCGACCACAACCATGGAAATTTAATGGAGGTGGTTTTTATAGTTTGAAATTGAGTGTTTTTTTTTATTCCGTTCTATATTGTAAAACTTTTATTTTATAGAAAAAAAGCTAAAGTATTTCAAAATAGAAATATTTTTTGATATCACTAATAAAAATGTTTTCGAAAAAGAGTCATAGTTTTAACGACCATCAATTTTTAGAATTTCGAATACATTTTTGGCTTACAATTTGTAAATTGTTTTTGATTTTCCCAAAATTGGCCCAAGACATCTAAAAAACATAACAAAAGCTATAATTGTCAATCTGGCAATTATTGAAAAATTTTAAGTCTCTAGCTCAATCCGTGCGCCCGCAATCCGCGCCACAGACGGAGGGACGGACGGACGGACGGACGGACGGACAGACTGACGGACATGCAAAATTCATTTTTTTTTATCATTCTAAACACACCAAAATTCAATTTTTTTTTATCATTCTAAACACACCATTTTGCATGTCCGTCAGTTTTTTTTCTGTGATGACGGGATCTTGGCGTTACAAACGGTAAGGCTAATTTAATATACCCTTTGGTTTCACCATAAGGGTATAACCATGCTAACACAAGTGTTGTGGTAATTTTAATGATTTTTTGTCAAAACATTTTTTTTGAGTTTCTCAGGAATATCGAAAAAAATAAATAAAATGGAGAATTTAAGCTGAAAACGAAGATTGCAGGCAAAAATTAGAGGTTTCGCTATTTGGTCGCCGCGACCATAAAGTCACGGGTTTCGCTACTTGGGCGTTGCGACCATAAAGTCATGGGTTTGGTGAGACTTAAGGTCGCGACGACCAATTTAACCCTTTCAGTCACCACGTACACTAAAGAGTACACACTTTTCAGAAGCCATAACTCATAACTTGACTTGGTAGAAAGTGTGTACACTATAGTGTACGTGGTGACTGAAAGGGTTAAATGCATTTGTGACCCAATTTTGATTTTTTGAGTAAAAAGCTGGACTACAGTGGACGTAATTTAAGAAAAATTAAAATTTTTGATAGCTCAAACATCATTAATTTGTATAGAGAGAGAATTATAACCCCCATAGAAAAAAATATGTACTGAAAGGGTTAAGAGTTCCTGTACTATCGTTTTTAAAAGCTGCTACTCTAACTTGACTTTTTTTTTAGGCTCATGTTCGTGTATCGAAGTCAGATTTAGATCTTTTAAGAAGCCTCCACACGTTCAATGTTACTTGACAAGTATTATTGATGAAAATTTTCGTCAAGTAACATTGATGGAAATTGCCTCCACACGTAACATTGAAGAGCGACCAAACGATCAATGTTACTTGAAACATGAGTCATTCAAGTAAAATTGTCAATTAAGATTGAACGTGTGGAGGCGCCTTTACGCTACTCTCCTATACGAAAAGTAAACTTAGGATTTTTATGTAAGGGTGGTAAAAAGCCTGCTCCTGAACTATCAATTTTTTGATGAAATATTAGTTTCGACGAAATTCTATTGATTGGAACTACTAAAAAACGAAAAATTAGCATGTCGTTAGTTTATGGACAGCTTTTAATTATTGACTATAGAAAAAATTAGGCACGTTAGAAAAAGGAAGTGTCGCCAAAGCTTTTCAGGAAAAAACAAACATGAAATAAGGACCAAAAACTTTGATTTCTTTTTAAATTCCCGCATTTCGGTCTTTAGGAAAACATTTTTAAATGGAAAACTGTTTAAAATTTGATATGAATCATTGCTGGAACAAATATCTAACTAGTTTTCCATCGATGACGATGTATTTTTTTGAGAATTTGATCAGTAAAGCGTTATTTTTTTTCTCAATTAACCAACGAGCCACGCAAATCGGAAAGACACGTTTCGTAATTTATTTGCCATTCAATGTCAATCGTTTTTTGATCTCGACTACATATTTATGACAACAGCAACAAAACATGACGCTTTCGTTCAATCATCTAATCCAGAGCAATAATTATATTGCATAATAAAATTTATATCTGAAATATAGAGAAAAAAAAATTAAACAATTCAACGGGAAAATTGACAATCTGTAATCCAGACAGAGCTAAACCGAACCAGACTGCATTTCGTTAATCGTACTTGACGATGATGAGTCCCTCCAGATGGAAAAACAGAATCATCATCATCATTATCATTAAGTTCGATTGAACATCCGAAGTCGGTGCTCCGAACTATGTACATATATGTAAGGTAACACAAGAGTGTTGAGGACGTCATCAATGACTATCAACCGGCAAATGTTTAAGAAAACCTTTACGAAAAAAATGTGTATATTCCTCAAATGAAACCCAATGATCAAAACGATAATACGGGGTAAAAACAATTTAATGGAAGTCAAGATGATCAAAAAAAAAAAAACTATAAAAATTGATGAACCTGCTGGTGTAAGTTGGAATAAAGATGGGACCTAAACACCCAACACTATACCTTATAAAAACCCATTTACCATCATCGATTATTGCCATTATTATTATTATTATGATTGTTATTATTTATTCCGCTGTTCAATGTTTTAATCTCTGGGCCAATGTCTGTCTGGAAATGATCGACAGCAAATGATCATTAGTTGGTGATCTTCATCCACTAATGACAGTATTGGATGATTCGATGTCATTAATTTGTACTTGAACATATTTCTCGTTTTTCGATTGTATATATATTGAACGGCGAGACGGTTCCATCAGTCACACAAATTATGAACTTGAGAATAAAAAAATATATATATGAAAAAAAACTCTTATAGAAACTCTAAAATTCTGAACTGAAGATTCTGATCACTTACTGCCATTAGAATTATGTTTTTCTTACAATCATCATACGAACTTTTTAAAAACTTTTCCTGTCTGGATGTGCAGAAAGCCAACAGACCTCCAATGACGTTTCCGCTGTTTTTTTTTCGTGATATTTCCCCACTTCTTTGTGCATTCTGTGTACTTAAAATTAATCTAAGTTTTTGAATTATGCATTTTGGGATATTATTTGTTAATTTTTTATAAAATTATATTAAAAATTCTATGAAAACATAATTTTTGTTTTATTTCCTAAAATTGGACCGCTAAGCCCGCCAAAACTAAGCCAAATAAAAACATAACTTAACACACATAGAGGTGGGATAATACTTTGGGGAGAAAAGTAATTTAAATCTTATACAGTAATCCCTCCAATTGCGCGGTTTCTAACTGCGCGGTTTCGCAACTGCGTGGTTAAGTTTTTAATACCAAAATTTCGAACTGCGCGGTAAAAATTTCGTAGCTGCGCGGTTTTTTTTTATAATTTTCGTTTAAAAAAACATGTTTCTAACTCCAAAGTTTTATACAAAGTACGGTTCACAGTGCGCGGTTTCGGTTTGCGCGCTCTTTTTGTGGAACGTATCTACCGCGCAGTTGGAGGGATTACTGTATCGTAAAAAGTTTGGTGTAATATTAAAATAAAAGCACCCGATAACTTAACAATGGAATGAGGTAGACATTTGAACCTTAGCACACATCTGTGTTTTATCAAAAGGTAAAACAAATTCAAAAACGGCAAAAATTAAGTTTATTGCTTCCCTAATAAACGCTTTTTTGCATTTGCACAAATACCTCTTCTATTTGCATCGGGTAGGGAGCCCAGTTCCTTATCCGATACAAATAGAAGAGATTTTTGTAATTTTCTCGAAAACGGCTAGCGTAAAAAAATGTGGCGATAAAAAGCGTTTAAGTATAATTTTACAGTTTAATTTAGTATTAAAGTCTAAAATTTTGATTAAATTGTAGACATTAATATTAAAAGTATTTAAGTTCAATACACAATAAAAAATTGTTAAAATATGAAGGCAAAGAGGGCTAAATTTTTTTCAAAAATTCACATGTATTAAATTCCAATCCAAAATTTTATTAAGATTTCGGCAATATAATTTTTGGATTGAAAAATACTCCAGGATTTTTTGCCGTGTAGCGGATTTAGATATATTGTCCCGGCGTCCCGGAAACGAATCTTTTGTCCCGGATTTTTCAAATTAGTGTGATGACTTTTCAAACGTTGGGAAAAACAATCATTAGATATGCAGAATGTACTCTACTTCGGACGCATGTTGCTCCAAAAAACGTACTCTACTTCGGACGCATGTTGCTCCAAAAAACGTACTCTATTTCGGACCCATGTTGCTCCAAAAAATGTACTCTATTTCGGACGCATGTTGCTCTAAACTACATTTTTTTGCCTGCGGCCCATTTTTTCAACAATTTTCTACAAAACGCGCATTTTCTCAAAAGATTTGGCTTCCAAAGCATTTTTCTGTATTGGTATTTTCACAATTCCCGTTGCGACTGCTTATATGGCGTAAAGATCGCGAAAATTTAAGTTAATTTTCGCGTGTGACTGAGTATCTCTTTTTTAAGTGCCTGTGTTTCGCTTGGGGCTGAGTATCTCTTTATTTAAGTAAATTTCGTCTGCGGCGCACATTTATCAATTTGTTCCCTTTGGTTTCTGTCTATTTTAAATATAATTTTTTATACAAAGTCTGGTTCATTTTATCGCGGATTGATAAAAAAAAATTTGGTCACCCTAGTTTTACATAACTTTTCCTTGATGTTCAATAGGAGCAATTTTTTTTAGAAATCCACTGGGATTGAAGGTATGTCCCTAAAATATGTCACACTTTCTGAGGGGGCGTGCAATCACGGTACCTAAGTTTCATTAAAATAGTGTGGTGAGGGGAAAGGGGGTCGGATAAGCCTTAAAACGTCATCATAGACAGGCCCTAACTCGAATTGGAGTTATTCAAAATTAGTTTCATTTTTTGTTTGGTCTTTGCGATTACATACCTTATCGTTTATTAAAATTGGCCTATATTGCAAATTGGGTGATTTTTTCCATGCCAAATTTGCAGTCATCGATTCAGACATAATTTTATTGAAAATTTAAAGAAAAACAAAAAAAAAAATCATTTCAGGGAAGTCCAATTTTCTTTTTGTAAACACACGGATATGACAAATTTTTAGATTTAGTTGTATTTCTCTACATATTATTGTTTTCATAGATAGACAAAAGAATGTCACATGGATTTACCAAATTGACGTGTATTTTTTTAAAACCCCTTAGTTTGGTGCTTTTTAACTTGTAGGGTAAATATGCTTTCGCTAAAAGGAGTGCATTTATAAAAAAAGTTTGCTTTTCTTACACGACTGAACTTAAAACCATTACTTCCTCATAATGCAAACAATAAATAAATAAAATAACTGAACGTGACCTTAGAAAATAGTTTCTTAAGGACTAACTCCAGTTTTCTTAGTATTTCATTTTATTTCTTCACTGCTATTTACTTTTATAATATTAACTTGTTGACTAAATAACACTTCCCTCAGGGGTATCACAGCAATTTAAAAAAATACAAGCACAATTAAAAAGAAAACATAGAGAAACTTGGAGTTTTGCTGTATACTTTCTAAACTGAAGCAAGTCAAAAACCAGGGGTGATTCAAAAAATAGGGGCAACATCACATAAAAAAAAGGGATTTAAAGATATTCATATTTTTCAGTAATATTTGGGACAACGCACAGCTAAAAAATTTAATTTTAATGGACAAAATAGTCAATTTTACAAGAGAACAAATCTAATCGCAAATTTTTCATATATTTTATTTATATTGAAACTACTTGCAATTACTTGTAAGATTGACTATTTTGTTTTAGTATTGTATGGTTAAAAAATACTTAAAATGAAAGGTTAGTACCTGTTGCCATTGAAAAATAGTTTAATTTCCTATATTTGCTTCTGCATCCATGAAAAAAAGTAATTTAATTTATAGCAAATAATTTAAATAAATAAAAAAAATTTCACGAAAATTGCTACGAGTTTTTATTACAATTTTTGTCTTTCCAAGCAATTTAAAACATAAAAAAAGCTACAATTGTCAGGGGTCAATCCTCAAATACTTTGTTTTACAAGAGAACAAATCTAATCGACAATGATGACAGACAAAATGTATATTTTAAAAAAATACCATTTGTATAGGAGAGAGGGTAAAGAGTGGTCCGATTGGATTTTGATGTATGGAACAGTTACGTAAAATCATATTTTAAACAAATTTTACCTAAATAAACTTTTCAATACGACTGACCGTTTTCGAGAAAATAGAAAAAAAATCAATCTGTATGGGGGAGGGTCGAAGGAGTGGTCCAAATGAATTTTGATGTATAAATAAGTTATGTAAAATCATATTCTACACACATTTCATCTTTATAAATTTTTCGATGGGATGCACAGTTTTCGAGAAAACAGGAAAAAAGTATTCCATTTGTATGGGAAAGGGGAGAAGCAGTGGTCCGATTGGATTTTAGTGTATGGATAAGTTATGTAAAATCTTATTCTAAACACATTTTACCTTTATAATTTTTTTCAATATGACTCAGCGTTTAAGATAGAATAGCAAAAGTCTGTTTCGTTCGTATGGGACAGAGATGAAGGAATGGTCCAATTTTTCCCGATCAAGAACTTAGCATACCCATTTACGAGAAACGTGACAGTACAAAATTTTAAGTCTCTAGCTGAATCTTTTCGAAAGTTATGATGTTTATGGACGTACAGACAGACGGACAGACAGATGGACGGACAGATGGATGGACAGACAGACGGACGGACAGACAGACGGACGGACAGACAGACGGACGGACAGACAGACAGACGGACAGACAGACGGACAGACAGACAGACAGACAGACAGACAGACAGACAGACAGATGGACGGACAGATAGACGGACGGACGGACAGACAGACAGACAGACAGATGGACGGACAGATAGACGGACGGACAGACAGATGGACGGACAGACAGATGGACGGACAGACAGATGGACGGACAGACAGACGGACGGGCATGCGAAAATCAAAATCGAACTACTCCAGGGTGTTACGGATGCCAAAAGTCACCCCTAGTACCCCGGTGCAGTTTATTTTTGTGTCCGATGATTGGTTCGATGCGTTATAAACGGTATACCAAATTTAATTTAAAAAAGTCTAATAAATAAGACTGTTTCTGTGTTCGCGATTAACTAAAAATCTGTAAAACTTGTCTCATATTAATAATTTGAAGTTTTTCAAGCAGGTGTTACAAAATAATTTAGCTTTGAAAACATAATAAAAGCTATAATTGCCAATCTGACAATTATTGAAAACCCGTATGGTGATATGGAATTGTTCGAAGTTTAACTCTTTCAGACCCGGTGGTTACATTTGTACACATTAAAGTTTTTCCCAACAATTTCATAAAATTATTTCGTATTTGAGACCGGTTGCGAACGTTTGTACAAATTACAAGCTATCGAAAACAGTAATAGATCTTGGATTTTTTTTTCAATATTTTCTTACTCTTATTTAACCACTTTATCAACACAAATTTTATCACAACCAAATTTTTTAAAAAAACAATTCAGGTCTGAAAGGGTTAAGTGAACGGGAAACAGTTGTATCAAAATTCCACTTTGAAGTCAAACTTAAAAAGATTTTTTAAAATTTATTCCAATCGGATTTTGATGTATGGGAGTTTTATGTAGAATCATATCCTAATAAACTTTTGTTCTTGGACTTTTTTGATAAGATGCACCGTTTTTCAGATATTCGCAAATCACGTTTTTGTTCGTATGTCCATTTTTACCCATTAACGAACTTAGCCTTGCATTTTACGAAAAACGAATCTGCGCAAAATTTCAAGTTTCTAGCTCAATCCGTGCGCCCGCAATCCGCGCCACAGACGGACGGACGGACAGACGGTCAGACGGACGAACGGACATGCAAAATTCAATTTTTTTTTATCATTCTAAACACACTGGTGTAATTCATTTTTGTGTGTGATGACGGCATCTTGGCGTTACAAACGGTAAGGCAAATTTAATATACCCTTTGGTTTCACCAAATTTATATTTTTATACCCTTTGGTATAAAAATATGGTGTAAATGATTAGAAAAATACTTAATGGCTAAAATCTTTCAACTAAGAAGCAAATCGAAAAATATCTAATAATTGGGATAAAAAAACTGTCTAAATGTTTTAATGAATTGTTTTAAAAATTTTTTTTTGCATGTCTTTAAATAATGAAAGGCTCTTTTTTCGTAAAAGTGACAAATTTCAGAAAAAAACACTACATATTAGTAACCCATTTTTTATATGCATAGAAATTTTTTTAGATCATAGAACATGTTTTATAACTTTATTTAGATAATTGATAATAATGACTTGCATTTTAATACTAATAAAAAATCCAACAAATATTTCTACAAATATTTATAAAAACTGTAAAGATTAAAGGTCACAAAAAATTTATTGTTTCTAATTTGAATGTTTTAAGCACACAAAAAAAAATCAACAGTCACAATTAAAAATCAAAAAAGCACATTTAAAACACCGTTTAAAAATATTTCAAACATTTGTAATTTATTGAATTAGCTAATTTATCTCGTGAAACGATTTAATCTAAATTTACAGAGTTGCAATTTATCTAACCTAAAAGATCTCAAGTGTGCAAGATCAAAAGGTTTCCCAATCAAGTTTGCTACCAACTTTAGTAATAAATTATATCTAGAAACAACATGATCTAACAACATCCAATTAAATCACATCAAATGCACAACAACAACAAAAAAACCATCATCAAAAATTTTCTCAATTCAGTAGTCATATAGTGATTTTACGCAGTTCAAAAAACTAAAATTAACTGGAATAAGAAAAAAAAACGTGGCAATAGCCAGAACCTCGGAATAATTAGCAAAAAAATCAGTAGCTTTTAAATTTTCGGCCAATAAAAATCATATTTCTACACCATTGCGTTGGAAAAATCATTTCATTTCGATGAAATGTCGTCGTTTTTTTAATGCACAAGTATAGCCTGATGATATATAATGAATTTTCGTTATGGCCGGGTGAACAACATTCAACATGGCGATATTAGTTTTTAAATAAATAATAATCAAAGTGTGTAAAAAACCAGATCTGCGTTAATCGCTATGCCGATCAAATCAATCTCTCAACTGGATTTTCGTGCGAAAAATTCAAATTAATCCGGCCGTGATCAGAGAGACACAAACGGCGAGGTAAGTTTTAAACTTGTAGATTCAACAACTGATCAAATAAAAACAGCAACAAATAACAATCAGATTAATCAAGTTTCCTAAAAACAAATACAAATACGAAAATGTATTTTTTTTTAGTATTGGTTTAGGCAATTTTTTGATGTGAAAATGGATCTCGAATTTCCCTAAATGATAGACGATTTTAAATTCAATTCCTGGAATAACATTTAATACCATTTAAAATTCTGTACAACAAATGAAACGAATCGAATTATTCATGAGCAATGACTAATGACTGTATATATCGATAACACTTTTTAACCGCAAGTCTCTTTCTCTGATTTTGACCAGAAATATTCATATATCACCAAAGATTTTTCTCCGATAGTCGGTAATTGCAAAAAATTACATTTCACGTGATTTATAATTGCACTTTTTTAAAAGAAAATTATAAACTAATTACGTTCACCTTAGCTGTGAATCACCAAAAAAAAAAAAAAATCCACAGGCAAATCAATTGATCGAAATAATCCCAATTCGATCGAAATTTAATGACAACCTCGGCAATTTTCCAATAATAATATTGATCTGTTTTTAAACAGAACCATCGAAGGTAGAGAATTTAACATATTTCGAATGAATGAAGCGTTTTTTTTTATTGTGGGGGGCTCAACTTGTATCTAATCTTTGGGAATTATAATATTGAAGTTTTGTCTGTTTATAGAACTTAACGAGAATTTGATTATTTATTAATGACTGACAGTCTTTCCAGTGATGCTGAATTATGGACTTTGTTTAAAGATGAAAAGATGAAAAGACAAGACGGGGGAGGCAAAGGTAAGGATCCAGATCCAGATCCAGACAGACTCTCAGTTTCGAAAGTGTTACAAAAGAATCATGAAATTTGTGTCTTTTGGTGTTGAGCTTTTCTGATGCTGAGCTGATGGATTATTGCTCTGTAAAGTGTGTAATTTTAAAGATTTAAGAAGAGCCCATGGGCTGGAAAAATGGTAAAAGTGAGTTCTTAAAGATCTTAACTACTTGATCTAATGTGAAATTGTTTTATTCGCAGAAGTTTCTAATTGCTAAGATAATGTGAAACCACTTATCTTTTTTTAATAATACGTGAAATCGATTTATGCAAGTGAAAATGTACATGACTAGAGGTTAACATTATTATAGCTTACGGCCAATTTATTCACTAGGAGTTAAATCGCCTTAACTCCCTTAACTCACCTTTAACATGGAAAATAACGTTAGCTAACTCCCTTAACTCACTAACTCGGCTTAACTCCTAGTGAATAAATTAGGGGTTAGGGTGCTAAAAATTATGTTCGGTTCAATAGAGTTTTGATTTCCGATTTTTTAAGTCAAATTTGTCAATTTTTTTTCCTGACCAACGAAAAATATGGGTGTCAAAAATCTTAGGAGCGTTCAAGAATTTTTTTGCATTTGAAAACAAGAATATTCCACATTTTGTGCAACAAATTAAAGAATAATCAAAGAATTTTTAGTTTTCTATTATATATTTATATATAAAAGCCCAGCGTAGTGCAACATCGTTCATAAGACCTCGATATATCGAAAATCGATGTTTTTTTTAAAGACGACATCGATGCCAAAAAACATCGTCCTGAAAACATTGATACCTCGATGTTTTGAAAAAGTTAAATTTAATAAATAATTTAGCCACCTGGCGGATGCTCTACTGTAGGTTTTAATTCTTCTTATACGTTGAACCACCAAAAACCCGTTAGTTTTCAAGATATTCGCAGAAAACTAATTTTCTTGAAATACCAGCATATCTTCATAACGGCTTGAGATACAGAGTTCTAGTAAAACACATAAATGTGGCAAATTTTATTGTCTCCAAGCTTTGTAATACATAAGACTACTGGAAAATGGTTAGTTTCGGAATAAACCGCAAAAAACCGCATATAATTTAAAAAGCCGCCGTTTTGGTTACTTCCGGTTAACGGATTTCCACATCAGGACCAAACTTCTCTGTAAAATTTCATGGCTAGCTCTGGTAATTTTGCGAAATCTTGTAGAAAAAATGAAACCAAAAATGGATACCAAAGGAAATTTAAACAAATCTTTGAGTGGCTATATTAAATCTATCTAAAAACTAGTCCCTCTAGTCCTAAAATTAGTTTCTCTACTAATAGTATGAAGAGTAATGTTCTAACATCGTGGATAACAACATCGATACCTCGATATATCGGCCTGTTCAACATCGAGGTTAAAACTCGATATTTTTCAACGATACCTCGATGTTTTGCAAACACCGAGGTATCGTTGGCATCCCTAAGCGTAGTCCAAGTGGTAAAGTACTTGGCCCGTATTCCGTAGGTCGACGGTTCAATTCCCGACTGTGGCACGCTGTGATCTCAAGTCCACTCAACTTGCTTTACGAAATGAGTAGTGATAGTTGCCGCTTGGTGTTAACGACGTCATCGGTCTAGATTGCTATTATGGCCTCTGCTGTTGATGGGTCGCAACGTAAAAAAACCTTACAAATGTCGTAATTCATCCATGGTTCCAAATTCAAGTAAAACTGCAGGTGCGAGGCATGGAAGAAATTGTTATAAAACCTCAATTGAGGAGGCCCAGACTCTTCGATAGCTGTAGCGCCGAGGATGATAGAATAATTTTTATAAGTTTCCTTTTTATTTGAATTTCCCATAAACGTTCATGGCATCTTTAACACTCTAACTGCCACGTCAGTCAAAAAGACCTGACGACACCTAACTGTTGTGTACAGTGAAACAATGAAAATTATTAAAGTGTTCGCTGCAACCGCAACGATTTTTTGTAGTTGCACACATTTTATGGTAATAACACAACATTTAGGTATAATTTTGGTTCAATTTTTTTTTCTCTTAGTGCATCCTTTTTGACTGACAACTAAATATTCGAAAAAGGCGTAAAACTGTCGTGGCAGTTAGAGTGTTAAATAATGAGGAAATTTGTGAGGAAAATAGGGTCTCTACCGTGAGGGTCTCTACCGTGAGGGTCTCTACCGTGAGGGTCTCTACCGTGGGGGTCTCTACCGTGGGGGTCTCTACCAACAAATTAATGCAAAATTCGTGAAGAAAACAAGAAATTAATTTGCAAAGAATTTTTTTTTGAAATTTTCCGTTAATTAGAAGTATTCAAATTTTTTTTTTCAAAAATTTTTATGTTTCATTAAAAAAAATCACGATTAATTCAATAACTTCTTGTGACACTATAATTCTACACTATAAAGAAACTCATTTACTCAGTAAGCATCACAAAATCAAGAACTTTCAAACCAGTGTTTCGCCAATACAAACGTTTTGAGTTATAGCAATTTTCTTGTAATCCCATAAAATAATAAATATGGTTTTTCACAAGTTTTCAGCACTTTTTTCACAGTAAAAAGAATATTTTTTATGCGAAAAGTAAAATTTCACAAAAATCTAGACAATATTAAAATCCAATAAAGCGAAAAGTTGTGAAATTTTCAAAAAATCCCAGTAAAACCATTTGGAAATGTAGTGATTTTTTTTAGCGCAGAGTTTTCAGTAGTAGATACAAAGTTTTAAGTGTTTAACTCAACTTTTTTGTGATTATTAGAGCGAGTGGATCACAAGTCTGGTGAACCCTTTTGAAGTTTAGAGCATTTAAAGCATTTTGGTACGAATCTATATATAAAATTTCGTATAAAATTTACAGTACTAGATTTTATTCAGTTGCCTATTATGTTCACGGACGGGATGAGTTTCTGGAGAAATTCGTTTTTTTGTGGAATATACAGCAAATTTTATTTCTACACCGTTCCCGAAAAACCATGTATTAAAAATGGTGTTGAAAATTCCATTGGAGATCTTGAATCGCTTTCAAAGTTTTCACAACCAATCAAAAATTAGCAATTTTTTATCCCACCGAATACTTTTCCCTGAAGGGCACTTTTTAAAGCAAAAATTCCACTCATATAAGAAAAAGTTGAAGAATGGTGCGAAGTTTCATAAAATGATCGAAGAGATTTTTTATACTTTCTGGCAAAGGTGTAAATTTTGAAGAACACAAGGAGCGTCACATTGCGGAAACCGTGCGAAACTTTAAAAAACTAACCCAATTTTTTTTTGCGAAACTTTAAAACACAAACCCAATTTTTTTTGCAAAATGTGAACACAATTTTTTTGCGAAATTTTAAAAAACGAACCCAATTTTTTTTTGCAAAATGTGAACACAATTTTTTTGCGAAATTTTAAAAAACGATCCCATTTTTTTTGCGAAATTTTAAAAACCGAACCCAATTTTTTGCGAAATTTAAAAAAAAACAAACCCAAGAACTTCTCAAACGCAAAGCTTTCTAATGAATTTTGTAGAACGAACTTTGAAAACCATAGAATAAAATTTTTGCACTTTCCGAGATGTGGGGCGAAAGTCTAAAAAAGCACACTAGGTTTTATAAATTTTTCGGAGAAAACACCAAAATCACACACAAAAGACCTTTTTTTTTGGTACGAAATTTCACAAACTAATCGTAGGGATTTTCCACATTATATTAACTTTCGAAGAACGAAATTTGACAAGGAAACAGAAATAAGTTTTGCACTGTCCGCCAACAAGTAAGAAATTTTAAAAGTCCAAGCAAAAGATTTTTCAAACTCTTTGGACAGGAAAGAGGTGCAAAGTTTCACAAAAAAACAAAGGAAAATATTTTTGAAATTTTCCGTTAAAAAAACAAAGGAAAAGATTTTTTCCCTGGCAAAGGTGCGTTTTTTCAAACATCTCCACTCCGAAATTGAAAGATTTTTTCAACTTTCCGGATAGGGGGTGTAAAATTCACAAGTCTGATTTTGGCTTTTAAACCTCACCCGAACTGAACCACTTGAACACTCTTAACACAAATTAGGAAAAAAAAAAATTTTACTAACCTGTTGCCAAAATTGTGCCAATAGATAGATTCGTTCTTTTTTAAATAACCAATCCATAGATTGAACAGCCGGCAAATCCATATCGGCTGCTCCGGTTGTTTGCGGCAATGTTGGCTGCATTCGGGCTAATTGTCTGATGGTAGAGGTTAGGACCTCCTCACCACCACAGTTATTTATGTTGGTACTATTATTATTAATATTTAATTGATTGCTACTCAATATGTTTATACAATTAATTGGAAAATTTTGATTATTGAAAAGATTTTCAATAGTAGCACCACCACCACTACTATTATCACTAAGATTTGTAATTTTAGGACCACTGTTTTCACCACTATTAATTCTGGTACTGCTAGTCACTGTCGATGATGCATTCGTTGATGTTAATAATAAATTTTTACTACTATTACTATTATTATTATTATTATTATTAGTAATATTTGTAATAATATTATTAGTAGTATTTTTAATGCCTTCAATTTTTATTATTTGATTTGCTTCCTCACTTTCACAAACACTATCACAATTATTTAATTTATTTATATATAAATTATTTTGATTATCACTATTATTATCAATATTACTATTTTTACTATTACTATTAAGATTATTTTTATTATTCAATAAATTGTAATCACTTATTGTTGTTGCAGTTTCAGATGGTTGTAATGTTGCATTTGTTGTTGTTGTTGTTGTTGTTGTTATTGGTGCGGACGTTGATGTCGATGCATTCAAATTTAAATTTAGCAGGCCTTGTAAATTTTTTAGGCCATTCAAAAAACCCTCCGAAGAGGAGGGTGCGTTCGCTAAATAGGCCGTGATTGTTGGTTAATTTTTAACAACTATTACCGGAAGAAATTTATTTTTTTTTTTTACTTTTCACACACATTCACTTTACTTTGTAAATTTCATTCCAAAGTGCTTAAAAAAAGTGTGATTTCTTAATGGGGGATGATATTTTCTGCAACCACTGTTCTTTTTCTGTTGAACATAAACAAATAAAGGCCAACCAAAAGTATGTCACAAACACTTGTTTTTCATTTTTTTCATTTTTACCATTTTCGGATGGCTTGCTTCAAATTCTTGTTCCGAAAATTTATCAAAATTCTCCAAATTATTTGAACTTTTCAAAAAACATGAACCACAACATTTTTCAAATCGAAACAAATACCAGCCACATGAAATTATCGAGCTAAAAACTTGCAATCATCGAATAAGAATTGTCCATAAATTTTTCGTCCTTTGAAATTGTAACCAAAAAATAAAAAAAGTTTCATTTTCAAAAATTTGAAATTTTTTGTTTTTGATTACTTTTAAATATTCTTGGAATTTTACGCTATAATTTTTTTTTCAAAATTTTTTATGTTTAATTAAAAAAAAATTCCGATTAATTAAATAACTTCTTGTGACACAAAAACTCTGTCGATTGAGTTTAATCGTTTTCTGAACGCGGCCGACGACGTTATGCAGAAAATTGTCGATGCCTCGTTTGTCGAAAAATACAATTTTGTAATTTTCTTTTATTTATTGTATGTTTTTTTTTTATTATTTACTTTTTTATAGTTGTATTTTTTATGCAATAGTGTTAGTTATGGTAAATGTAGCATGGTGTGATTGTAACACCATAGAATAATTCTATAAGATGACAATTTCATGTCATTATTTATCGTTCTCACTTTTATTTATTTCAATTTTATTATAATTTGTTTAAATTTTCTTGTTATTTATTCACAAATACATTCAATTTTTTTCAGCAAATCAAATGAAGGTGGAAAAAATTACTCAAACGGAAGAGATATGTTTAAAATTCTATTAAACTGTCAAATTAAACACGCACTTGTTAATTTCACTATCAAACCGATTGAATTTCGTTTAGAACCGATTACCAGTTTTCCGATAGATGTGATTTTTTACAGATTTTATTTGATAAAAAATCAGGCAACAATTTTTGTTACTTTAAGAAAAAAAAAATTTTTTTTTCACGAAATAAATCACTTAACAAAAATGCCAATAAGATTAATTTTTTTTTGAAAAAAATGTTTAGGAGAAAAATTATAATTATTATCGATGATGAATTCGTATCGTAAACGAACTATGTTATTGAGTGTTTTCAAAAAAAACGTATTTATTTCCCTATGCCTAAAACGCAACGAGGCAATAAGATGTTGCCTGGCTTAAACCAGCAGTTTGACTGAAAAATCCAAACATACACGAAATACACACAACCCCCGGCAAAAAGCATAGTATCGCTTTTTATGTCGCATTCGCATAGCATTCATTTCGGTTTCGGATCAACATTGAATAAAATTGTGTGTGTTTGAATTTCGAATATATATTGGCCATCCATATATATATTAGAGTACTTCTATAGAAGCATATAGCATAAGAGTCGTTCGTCAGTCAGCAGCGAGTGAGAGTCAGTCGTTTTAGTCGTTTTTGGTCGACTAATTTTGACGTTTGTTGCTCATTGCTCGCCAACTCTGTTCTTTGGTTGCGTTTTCCAATGCTACTGCATTGACAAATGCCGCTATCTATGCTGAGAACATGAAAAAAAATCGCCTCCCAACATAACCGAACGAACACTTCGGTTTACGATTCTCTCCAATACATAACCTCGAAAAACCAATTCGGAGGTATTTCATTTCAAAAAACACCCGGCAAGGTATCGAGTGTAATAGAGACGGAAAAAGGACGATGGAACGGGAAAGTTGATCGCGAGAGTAACATAAGGGTGTGAGAGAGTGGAAAAGGAGAGAATGAATTCAATAGAGATTCTCAATCTACAGAGGATTTCTACCGTGGTTTTCTTATTATTATTGTTTCTACCTCTCTCACGCTACCATCAATATGTTCACATTTTTCTCTACACTTTTTTTTGCACTTCTCCTCATTCAGCCTACTCTACGTTGAGAGGATTTCCGTTTATCTTTCATTATTCTGTTGATCCTTGTAGAGTACTTGTGTCGGGCACCTTCTTCTTCTTAATTTTTCTTGTCTCATCCCTCTATTGGAAAAAAACTTTGAAAAAAAAACATTAAAAAATCTACCAATAATTCAAATGTGGTAGTTTTATAGAAAAACAAAAAAAAAATAGCACCCCCACTGAATGGCTCCAAAATAAAACTTCAATATTACTTCACACATGGACAACACATATCGAAAACAGAAAAAAATTCAGTCAGCCAGGATATTATGATTCTTTTGCCCTGTCTCTCTCATTTTTCGCTACGAAAAAAGGACATGATCCGAAGAAGTAGGATAAGAACCTATAAAAGAAAATCACATATCCTCCAATATTAGCGCCATCCCTTTTACTCATCATTTCTCATCAATAAATTTTCCTTACTCTCTGTTAACAAAGTCTTTTCACCCCTTGGTAGCCGTGTATATATTTCTCAAAAAACAAAAAACCCCCTCAAATACACTGACAAATCGTGTATTTCTTTAATAAAAATCGTATTCAAAAAAAATCTCCTTGTCAACTTTTGCTCATATTCTTCTTATTTTTCTCTATATTCGATGATCGGTTATTCTTTTCCATATATGATTCCTATTTATATACAGATAAATCTATCTATTTACCTAAGATATACAACTACATCGACAGCAGTTAACCAACTTTCGGTCAATTTTTACACGAAATCCTCTCGTTGCGAGAGAATTCACAGCATAAACATATGAAACGCATGCGGAAAATGAATTCAACATAAAACTCATACTCTAAAAAAGTCAGTTTGCACGTTTTTCATTCAAGAATGTAATCAAAAGTACCAACACCAGTAACAAATATCGCTCTCTCTTTCATCTATAATGATTGCATCTCACTCTCCCATTGTATATGGTGAGAATCGGACCTATACACCGAATGACAGAATATCATTATATATATTTTTTGGGATGAACCAATATCTGAAGATTGAACGATATCAAATGGGATGGCATTTCTCTATATCGGAAAAATGAAGAAGAAAAAAGATAGATTTAAAAAAAAACGTGTACATATATACGATTTTTTTCAATGTTCAAATACTAACTCAAACCCACCCCCGGGTAAAGGAAAAATACTGGGAATCATGAAGGAATACCAAAAAATTGCCCCCACTGTCGCACGAAATCTATCAATGACAATTAATTGAATTCTGATTGGGTGAGAATAACGGCTGACCGTGCGACGTAAACAGCAGCTGTCAGTCAAATGTCAAACAAGTGTCAAAGTGGGTGGTTTTTTTTTAAATTTTACAGTAAGTCTATTATGAATTGATGGCTCGTGGTATTTAGTGTTGTTATGTAGGTAGAGAAAAAGCTTGTCTAATTTTTAAATAAATTATATTCAAAGGAAAATTCTTAAGATGAAGATACAGTGTGTCATGTCCTGGAAATCCAACAAGATGTAGCTGGAAAAATTTTGAGAGAAGGAAAATAGTTTTCTTTTTATTTTAAAATGGTTTATTTAAAAAAATAACAATTTAGAAATTGATTTTTTAACTTTTTACATTCTTATTTTTGGTAAAACTCCATAAGTTTTTCCAAAACTCCTTAGACTCCTTATTTTTGGTGAAACTCCATTGGTGACATAGGACCAGGGCTGTGGGACCGGTAGCTCAACCTTCAACTTCAACTCTGATTCCTGAAATTTTTACAATATCCGACTCCGACTCCTAAAAGGCTAGAAAGACTAACTCCAACTCCTAAAAGTCTAGAAGGACTAACTCCAACTTCGACTCCTTTAGCTAAAAAAATCAGTAAATCACCTCCAACCTCAAATTTTGATTGCAAAACATTGAGGTTTGACCTAAACTAGAGGGACAATAAACTTTTGACCAAAACTAGAGGGCCAATCGAAATAAAATAATCGGTTCGGAATTTGAAGTCGACAAATTTTCTTCGACGCCGGCTTTTAAACTTTCTTGTGAAAATTTACCGACTCCGTCTACGACACCAACTCCTAAAGCAATAATTTTCGCCCGAATCCTACTTAGGCTCTTCGACTCCGACTCCGACTCCACAGCTTTGCCGCAACTTAAAAAAAATCTATTTTAAATGGCTTTGTGACTTTATTGTGAAACTTGTGAACTGGGAGTTTAATAAATTTTTTAATGAAAGCGTGTTTCATTTAGATGCGATTCAAGTGTTTCATATGCAATAAGTACTTCAACGGAATTCTAGAATTTTAGAATTATCCCTTTTTTCCCGTTTTCGTAGTTCACTTTTTTTTCCCTGTAGCCACCTCTTGTACACTTTTGAGTGCATTACACAATAAAGTATGCAGAAGAAAATCTCATTAGAGGAGTAACTCTTTTGATCCGATTGTGAGTAGTATCAAGAAATCGAACGTTTTTACGCATATGTAGTGCTAAAAATGTATAGCGGTTCGGTTTGGCAGGTCGTCTTATGTTAAACTGGTGGAAAGAGCAGATCAACATAGCGTGATGCAAAAATTCGTTCATTCTTTTCTTCAGAGGGGTAAATGTATGTACGAAGTGCTTATCGGAAATATACATACAGCATAAAAGTCGATTGGATATAAAATACAACACAAAAAAAAAAACTAACATATGAAGGGAGAGTGTCGTATAGCAAGCAGTAATGTATTTATTCCCATCAATAATTGTTATCCACTCACTACCAACCATATCGGTATGCTGCCGGGAGAGAGCATTGAGATATTGGGAGCATAGCCACGCCTACTTGATTGTGTTTTTCTTTCGAATGTTCGGCCTTCTTTGGGATTTATGTTTTCGGATCAAAGACGACAGAAAAAAATGCATAAACTTTACTCACTATACGAAAGAACAAAAACACGACCAACAACAAACCAATGTCACTCTATGAGCATAAGATGTTGAATAAAACTTTGATATTCGCTCTCTTGGAAGCGACATTTCAACTCAACGCCGCATATTTATGCTCGCTACCCGTGGTCGGACTTCGATTATGGCGATGTGATGGGAAAAAAGGACCTGCTGCTCCCGCCACCAGTGAAACCGCTGCGGCTGTGATCCTGGATCCCGATCCTGATGCCGCTTTTAAGGCTTATTCTTTTTCAACACGACTCGGTGTCAAATGCTATGTTGGTGTTGACGGCCGCAGGACAATAACGGCACGGCGATGACGATGAGTCCTTGAGGATGAGTACGACGCAATGGGAAAAGTTGCTTGCCGGAAAAAAGATTTCAGCGGCACGGCACTCTGATGTCGATACTTGTGGAAAATGAAAACAAACCGAACCGACATAAGGGAAAACAAGGGAATTTTTTCACTTGGCGCGCGCACCAACATCTTCGAAAAATTCTCTACATTCCCTTCTGGTTTTGATTGCCTTGCACCAATACAGCCGTATTGGATGAAATTTCTTTCGCAAATGGAAAGATCTTTAAGGATGATGACGTGGGTTCTGTGATGCTGCGAACATATCCCGGCTGATGATTGTTTCTGATAGAATTTGACTGGAATCAAATCAACTCTTCTCCTGTTTTCGTGCTATCTTGACTGCATTGCAATTTGAGATCTCAAATACTTGACTCTGATTATTTTTACTTGAAGACTTTGACTTTATTTGCAGTTTAAACAAAACGAGAGGAATCATTGTAACTCGAATCCTACTTTAGATACAAGTTTTTTAATACTAAAATACTGAATAAATGTTTAAAATAAATATTTTTACTTGTGATTTGAGTGATTCGAATTTAACCGATTGATTTCTTTTTATCTATGGTCAAAATTAGTGAATTTGTCAGTAGGTCTATCATCTGTAAAATAATTCTTATTCCTTCCAGAAAAAAAACTCGCAGAAATTTTGCTCCTGGCGAGTCATTTCGTAAAAAGACCTAAAATTCGTAAAATTGTTATTTTTATTTGTAAAAAAAAATCTTTTACGAAGCCAATTTTAGGTATTTTTTCAAAGTCACTCGCCAAAAAAGAGTTTTCATCAGTTCTGTTCTTTTATAATCTATATGAGAATCATATAGTAGTATATTAGATTTAGTATACCTTTTGTAACGTATGGACAAATGATGGACACTAAAATCCATGGTGGACACTGAAATCCAAGATTTTGATTTTCGCCTATCTGTCTGACTGTATCTCTGCCCGTCTGTCTGTTTGTTTATCTGTCTGTTTGTCTGTCTGTTTGTCTGTCTGTTTGTCTGTCTGTTTGTCTGTCTGTTTGTCTGTCTGTTTGTCTGTCTGTTTGTCTGTCTGTTTGTCTGTCTGTTTGTCTGTCTGTTTGTCTGTCTGTTTGTCTGTCTGTTTGTCTGCCTGTTTGTCTGTCTGTTTGTCTGTCTGTTTGTCTGTCTGTTTGTCTGTCTGTTTGTCTGTCTGTTTGTCTGTCTGTTTGTCTGTCTGTTTGTCTGTCTGTTTGTCTGTCTGTTTGTCTGTCTGTTTGTCTGTCTGTTTGTCTGTCTGTTTGTCTGTCTGTTTGTCTGTCTGTTTGTCTGTCTGTTTGTTTGTCTGTTTGTCTGTCTGTTTGTCTGTCTGTTTGTCTGTCTGTTTGTCTGTCTGTTTGTCTGTCTGTTTGTCTGTCTGTTTGTCTGTCTGTTTGTCTGCCTGTTTGTCTGTCTGTTTGTCTGTCTGTTTGTCTGTCTGTTTATCTGTCTGTTTGTCTGTCTGTTTGTCTGTCTGTTTGTCTGTCTGTTTGTCTGTCTGTTTGTCTGTCTGTTTGTCTGTCTGTTTGTCTGTCTGTTTGTCTGTCTGTTTGTCTGTCTGTTTGTCTGTCTGTTTGTCTGTCTGTTTGTCTGTCTGTTTGTCTGTCTGTTTGTCTGTCTGTTTGTCTGTCTGTTTGTCTGTCTGTTTGTCTGTCTGTTTGTCTGTCTGTTTGTCTGTCTGTTTGTCTGTCTGTTTGTCTGTCTGTTTGTCTGTCTGTTTGTCTGTCTGTTTGTCTGTCTGTTTGTCTGTCTGTTTGTCTGTCTGTTTGTCTGTCTGTTTGTCTGTCTGTTTGTCTGTCTGTTTGTCTGTCTGTTTGTCTGTCTGTTTGTCTGTGTTTGTCTGTCTGTTTGTCTGTCTGTTTGTCTGTCTGTTTGTCTGTCTGTTTGTCTGTCTGTTTGTCTGTCTGTTTGTCTGTCTGTTTGTCTGTCTGTTTGTCTGTCTGTTTGTCTGTCTGTTTGTCTGTCTGTTTGTCTGTCTGTTTGTCTGTCTGTTTGTCTGTCTGTTTGTCTGTCTGTTTGTCTGTCTGTTTGTCTGTCTGTTTGTCTGCCTGTTTGTCTGTCTGTTTGTCTGTCTGTTTGTCTGTCTGTTTGTCTGTCTGTTTGTCTGTCTGTTTGTCTGTCTGTTTGTCTGTCTGTTTGTCTGTCTGTTTGTCTGTCTGTTTGTCTGTCTGTTTGTCTGTCTGTTTGTCTGTCTGTTTGTCTGTCTGTTTGTCTGTCTGTTTGTCTGTCTGTTTGTCTGTCTGTTTGTCTGTCTGTTTGTCTGTCTGTTTGTCTGTCTGTTTGTCTGTCTGTTTGTCTGTCTGTTTGTCTGTCTGTTTGTCTGTCTGTTTGTCTGTCTGTTTGTCTGTCTGTTTGTCTGTCTGTTTGTCTGTCTGTTTGTCTGTCTGTTTGTCTGTCTGTTTGTCTGTTTGTCTGTCTGTTTGTCTGTCTGTTTGTCTGTCTGTTTGTCTGTCTGTTTGTCTGTCTGTTTGTCTGTCTGTTTGTCTGTCTGTTTGTCTGTCTGTTTGTCTGTCTGTTTGTCTGTCTGTTTGTCTGTCTGTTTGTCTGTCTGTTTGTCTGTCTGTTTGTCTGTCCGTTTGTCTGTCTGTTTGTCTGTCTGTTTGTCTGTCTGTTCGCCTGTCTGTTCGCCTGTCTGTGAACACTACAATTTTCGAAAGGATTGAACTAGAGAATTGAAATTTTGTACAGTTGCGTTTCTCGTAAAAATTAAGACTAAGTTCTTTAACGGGCAAAATCGGGTGACTCCTTCCCCCCTTGCCACATACAAATGAAACAGTGTTTTGCCATTTTATCGAAAACGGTAAGTCGTATCGAAAAAACTTTTGAAAAAGCAATGTTAGCTATAACGGGTGACTTGCATACATTTTTATTTTTTTGAAAAAATACAGCTTTTTTTAAATTTCTCGAAATCTATGCGCTTTTGTGAAAAAATGCATATAACTAAATTTAAAGGAAACCAAATTTTCTACATTTTTTATTCAAACTGTTTTCACGTGTTATTTTGAAAATCTCTCGATAACCATGCTTTTTTTTGTGACAAAATGCATATAACCAAATTTATAGGAAATAAAATTTTCTAGATTTTTTGCTTTAACGGTTTATACGTATCTCTAACGGTTCTTCTCAAGGTCCAGCGTAGTCCAAGTGGTAAAGCACTTGGCCCGTATTCCGGATGTCGCAGATTCAATTCCCGACTGCCGCACTTGCTTTACGAAATGAGTAGTGATAGTTGCCGCTTGGTGTTAACGACATCATCGGTTTCGATTGCTATCACGACCTCTGCTGTTGATGGGTTGCAACGTAAAAACCTTACAAATGTAATTCATCCATGGTTCGAAATCCATGTAAAACTGTAGGTGCGAAGCAGAGAACCAATTGTTAAAAACCTCAATTATTGAGAAGGCCCAGGCTCTTCGAGAGCTGTAGAGCCGAGGATGATGATGAACGGTTCTCAGCATATTTCAAAAAAATCAAGTTTTTGGAAATTTCTTGAAAATTATCCGCTTTTAAGAAAAAATATTTTTTTTTGCTTGATGGTTTTACGTATCTTTTACGGTTCTCTAGATATTTTAAAAATATATTATCTTTTACATATTTTTCCGAAGCTAAATGCAGATCAAGACAAGTGATATTTTTAACATAATTCATAGTTTACAACTTTTTTGTTTGTCTTCCTCCTGTGGCCAGAAACATGTTTTTCCTTTTCGAAAGAAATGATTTTTTTCGCCCCGGTTTTCGATTTCCCTCGTTAGTTTTATGGACTTAGTTTACTTTCAAGTCGAAGTTCGATGAATCGAAATTACCGGGGACAGAAATATTTTCGAGTTATCATACTAATATATAAAAATGAGTTGGTGTCTGTCTGTCTGTCTGTCTGTCTGTTCCTCTTTCACGCAAAAACGGCTGAACCGATTGACTTGAAATTTGGCATGAGTGTCTATGGTAGTTCTGGTTCCCACATAGGCATAAGGAAAAGTAGTGCGAGTGGTGGGGGGAGTAAGGGGAGGGGGTAAAGTGATTTCGAAACTTAGGTTTTGCGCCATGTTACTCTTTCGCGGGGAAGCTACTGAACCGATTGCCCTGAAATTTGGCATAGATGTTCGTCGGGGGTCCAGCCCAAACATAGACCCATTAAAAAGTAGCCCGAGAGGTGGGGGAGTAAGGGGAGGGGGTAAAGTGATCTCGAAACTTAGCTCTTCCTCTATGTAACCCTTTGGCGGGGAAACTACCGAGCCGATTGGCCTGAAGTTTAGCTCCAACATAGACCATAAAAAAAAATTGAAAAAACTTAACCCGGCAACGACGGGTATGCAAGCTAGTATTTTATAAAAAGTGCCATTAACCCATAAATGACGAAATCGAAAGTTATAAAACATAATTTATTATAAGTAGAATTTATGTCAACCGTTGGGTTGTCGGTAGACATATCGTTTCTTGATTCTTATCTTGAACCAAACGCCATTTTTAGCTTTTTCAACTAATGATTGGGGGTTGGGTTTGGTTAACCTCTTTCAAACGCGCCAGTTCACAGATTTCTAGCGCTGTTGGTAGCCGAGAAAACCATTATTGAAGAACCGTTAGTTTGCAAGAAAATTGCTAAAATCAGTTTTTTCACACTTTAATGAGAATATCTCGAAAACGGATAAAGATAGAAATCGACGGTCAAAAACAAGTGGTGGGAACTATTATTTCCTTTAATTTATTTTTTACATAGCACCATAAGAACCCCATTAGTTTTCGATAAAAACGTCAACAACTAAATTTTTAGAAGTAACGGTTAATCTCGATAACGGTTTGCGAAACGCAGAAATATGGCAAATATTAATATCTTCAGTTTCTTTCACAGAGACCCCTATCGAGAAACGCTTAGTTTCGGAGTAAAACGTACAAAATCTGATTTTAAAAAAATCTAATATAATCTAGTAAATCTAGTTTTCTCGCAAATCTAATTTTCGTTTTTGGTTGTACAACGTCTTGAAAACGAAATTTTTAATAATTGATCGAGTCTCAAAATATTGCTGCGCCGAAAACCTGTTGCCGTGAATTAGTTTCAGGATTGATAGTTTTAGAAGAAAATAAAAAAAGTTGCTCTTTTTCGAGCAGTTTTTCCGCAATTTCCTCTCAAAGTTTAACAGTTGATTATTTGAAAACTACGTTTTGGCGTTTGGTGCAAGAACCAAGTGCCGATAAGAATTAAGGGACGATATGTCCTATGACAATATTGTCTACCACTTTTGTCACACGGTTGACAAAAGTGCTACTTGGGATTGGCTAGAATTTTTCACCTGCTGATGATAAATCGGAAAAAGGATTTTCTAAAAATTCCTAAAATTGTCAGCTATGCTACTGTTATCGCTGTCGCAATATAATCATTTGTTTTAACTTGCAAAAAGCTTTCCATCATTGTCTACCATCACTTAGACTATAGGTGCCTGAAGGACCTTTTCATCATATTTCGCCATCGCCTCATTCCACTTTTTCACTCTTCAACGAAAGATTTTTTTGTGACGGAATCTTTAACTGTTCGTCCTTCCTCCTCCCTTTAGCCGTTCTTAACCTCTCTTACTTACATATAGCTTTGCAGGAGGCTCTGCTGCCTATATGAATAGCAATCCATAGGGGCCAAGTCGAGTCGTCCTTGTGTAAGAGATGGAAATTTTTACCCACAGAGTTCAAATGATAAGGCAATGGAGGTGCCTTTCACATTTTTCTTTGCGCTTTCTCAATATTTGAAAAAAGCGAGCTGAAAAAATAAATTGAAATCGAAAAAAAAGAAAATTTCCAAACACATTCAAATACTTCGAGGAGCTCACTTATGCCCTGTTGGGTTGGAGCGATCGTGCTTCGAGTGTGTGCTTTACAGCTTCCAGGATACAATTTTCGTCTCATTCCACGGATCCATCCGACAGGAGTCTGTCCACACGAAAGAGTTCTTTCTTCCCAATTGTGATACGAGAAGTTCTGCACCTTCTTCTATGGAAACATAGATTTATATACGTGTATGATATTCGAATACGATATGATTTTTCCCAGTTTAACCGTCATCAGCGGTGATGGTGATAAGGGTGAAAGTTTGGCGAGGCAAGGGGCTACAGAGGAAGTGGCCAATGAAAGGGATGATGAAGTTAAGTAAAGTCCTTTTCGTAATGACGCGAACGAGCTCCTATGATGATTTCTCTGTGCTCTGTGCTGTTGAACTCGGTAGTGGATCTTAAAGTGATTCCCTTATTCCCTTTTGCACCAATGACGATATGATGCCATTGTCGTTGTAGTTTCACTGATGATATATAAAAATCTTTTCCCTTATTTCAACCATTTTTCCCAATCGCAATTTTTTTCTCATCTTCATCCCATTTCCTACATTTCGTCCTTTTCATATTTTCTTTTCGATTTTTATTTTTTGTGCAAAAGGTGGCATAGCAACGATTTTTTAGTAGAAATTTGTATGGTGACTGTATTATTGCATGAAAAATAAAATTGAGCGATTTTTCAATGCGCGGACATAATGCGTTTATATCCAGGGAAAAATTCCTTTTTTTTTAATTTTTTTCCCAATTTAAAGTATAATTTGAAATGACGGATGTTTTTGCACCCGGAGCAATGATTTTCTTAAGTAATTTTTCATTTAATTTTCTCATTTTCGTTAAAAGTTTCAAGAGGTTTCTGAAGATATCTTCGTTATTAATTGGAACATCTACTAATCATTTATGAAACGAGTAGTTTTTCTTTTATAGCTTCAAGACTTTTTTTTAGTTTGAAAATTTTAGTTTAAGAAGGAAGTAAAGTTTGAGATATATATAACATACAAGAATGTTATTAAAATCTCTTCAAAAACCAAAATCAAAACGGGGCCTCAAGTCCCCGGGACATAACACTATCGACTTAATGAGTCCGCAACATATCTGGGCGGCAATCATGTATTCCGACGCGTCTCTGTCTTTCGACTTCGACGCAGCTTTTAACTCTTGACTTCGCCATATCAGAAGCTTCAAATTTCCTGGAGTGACAGTCAGAAACTCGTTTCGATTCATAGTGACGATTCCGCGAAATTTCAAGCTGCAGATATGGCGAAGTCAAGAGTTAAAAGCTGCGTCGAAGTCGAAAGATAGAGACGCGTCAGAATACATGATTGGTGCCCTGCATGTGTGTTTACGTGTGTTCCTGCGTGTGTAAACTTGTAACGAAAATTGTAAGACCTGCTACGCAAATCTTAACCGATTTTAACGCGGGTTTTTACATTCAAAAGTTGATTTTTTCGAATGTAAAAACCCGCGTTAAAATCGGTACATTCGAAAGCTTCCCATGGAACCTTATTTTGGAAAAAATGAACCGTTTTCGAGAAAATTGCAAAAATCTTTCCATTTTATATGAGAGAGGGACGAAAGAGGGGCGAAAGAGGGACGAAAAAGGGGTTAAATTTTTCCAATTTTTGGAAGAGGTTTAACTTTTGAAAAAATCTGTTCTATGCCTGAATTAGTTCTCGAGTTTTTAAATTTTTTGATAAAAAACACCATGTCGACGGGAGTCGCTAATGCTTTCATATTCCGGTGGTAGATTGCAGAGATATAGTAGTACTTTCCGAGACATATTTAAAATTTAGTATCTTGGCCTTAGGGGCCGCACAGTAGCGTCCCAAAGATTTTCTAAAAAAATTCAAACCGCTATAAATTTGTTATTTATCAACCGATTTTAAAACCATAAACGTGAACAGATGCCCCCAGAGAATATCTTTCCGTAAATGTGAAAAGATGCGTCTAGAGAATATCTTTCGACTTGGGGCCTAGTTGCTTCTCTCGGGTGAAAAAAACGCCCACACCACTGGAAAAGATCGAAAATCACTAATACGCATTTTTTTCATTCTGAAGCTCTTAAAATGTGTTTTGGACGATTTCTGTATTTTGGTGATCAGTTTTGGTGGTCAGCCCCCGCCCCCCTTTCGAAACCTTCCGACCAAAAAAATTTTCAGCCAGAGTTTAGGGGAAGATCCTTTAATGCCGAAGCACACATCAGGATGGTCGGAAGAACGAAAGGAAGTTGAATTTTAAAACTTTGCAGAAGTAAATTAGCCATTCGTGGAATACTTGCTTTTCACGAGGTTTTTAAATTCATTTGATTTTATTGTTCATCATACATAATATACTTGCAATTAGAATGTTCAGATAACATGTAACAAAAGTATCACCTCAATGTTAGGTGGATAAAGCTGTGTTTCAACCTCAAAATACTTTTTTGCCGTAAAAAACTTTCAGTCAGGGTATTCACAGTCGTCTTTTAAATTGCGGGTAAATTTACCGCTCGGTAATTCAGTCAAATTTAACAGATTTTTACCGAGACGGTACTTTGGTTCATGTAAAAATGAATTACCGGATTCGGTAATTGTAGACATGCCTTGAGTCGTGTTTTCCGGCCCGGTTATTCGGTATCAAGAATCAACCGCGAATGGCGCTAGTAATGTTTTTAGTTGTCAAATTTTCTCGCTGGTTATCTCATCAGACTGCAAATTTTTTCAATTTTGATAGCCGTTGCCACAATAGAAATTCAAAAGAATACATCAAACATGGATTTAAAGGTATGTGACATATTTTACAATCAAATTTGCAGTTCATGATTTGGTCACGTATCCAATAAAAGCGCTGTTCTCAAATCTGTGCTGTGGGATGTTCACAGCAGAATATTTTCAGTCTTTTAATATTACCGAAAATACCGAATACCGAAAATTAAAACAGGATTGTGAATACCCTGAGTACAAAACTTTTTGCGTGATTTTTTCGAGTGTTTTTTGTTGACAGGCCGACGAGCAGATACACAAATATTTGTATAATTAATAAACATCTTATAATAATTTAGAAATAGCTCTGCAATATTTATTTTAGTTTCTGAAAAAATATGTTAAAAAATATTCAAAATATCTTGAGAACCGGTAAAGACACGTAAAACTGTAAAAAAAATATTTTCTTTGAAATTTTTTCTTAAAAGTGGATAACTTTCAAGAAATTTCCAAAAAACCTGATTTTTTTGAAATATGCTGAGAACCGTTCATCATCATCCTCGGCGCTACAGCTCTCGAAGAGCCTGGGTTTCCTCAATTGAAGTTTCATAACAATTTCTTCTCTGATTCGCACCTACAGATTTACATGGACTGCGAACCATGGATGAATTATGACATTTGTAAGGTTTTTAAGTTGCAACCTATCAACAGCAGCGGTCGTGATAGCAATCTAGACCGATGATATCGTTAGCACCAATTAGTAACTATCACTACTCATTTCGTAAAGCAAGTTGAGTGGAATACGGACCAAGTACTTTACCACTTGGACTACGCTGGACGCTGGAGAAGAACCGTTAGAGATACGTATAAACCATTAAAGCAAAAAATGTAGGAAGTTTTATTTCCGATGAATCCGGTAAAATGCATTTTTTCATAATAGGGCATAGTTTTCTAATCGAGAAATTTACAAAAATCTTTATTTTTCTGAAATATGGTGCGAACCATTATACGTCTAAATAGTGTGAAAAAATGTGAAAAATGTTATTTCCTATAAATTGGGTTATATGCATTTTTTCACAAAAATTCATAGTTTTCGAAAGATTTTGAAAAACAAATTTTTTCACAAAATTTTTTTTCCAACTTTTATGATTTTTATAATTTTTGATCTGGCGCACACTTTTCAAGAAAATATCGAAAAACATATAAGTTTGTATGGAGAATGCTAGAGATGGTGAGCTAGTTTTGTTTATCTAGCTTTCATTTTTGCATGAAAAATGCGTATGCGAAATTTCAAGTAACTATAGTTCAAATATTGCGCCGAAAATAGTAACATTTATAAGACGCGCTGTAATTTTTTTCGAAATCATTATGTAAATTATTTAGCTGTTCAAAAAAGGTAGTTGAAATACCGTTTTACGTGCAAATCAGAAAATAAATATCAGAAAATAATTTTTGTTTTAATCTAAAAAAATTAAAAACGTTTAAAAAATAAGAAAAGGTTAAAAAAATGTAACATTTATTTAAGCGAAACTTATTTCATTGTTCTCAGTTCTCAGTTAGAAAAAACCACTTTTTTTTTTAGAAAAATATGTAAAGTGGTGCGACATTTGGTAGTAAAATCCTTTTAAATTTCGTCTAGCTGTAGAGTTTGGTAAGCACTTGGGTTAAAGACTTAATGCAAAACCTATTTTGATTTATAAAAATCCATTATCTACTTATGTGCATTGGGATTCATATAGAATGCAAGGATTTCGTCAATGTAAGTCGCTTATATTTCTTGACATAAACACCACAAAAATTCTACAGGATATACGAATATTCCCGAATTCGTTGATGAACCCTGAACCCTGAAAATGAACAGCGAAAAACTTATACCAACCCATGTGGATTTCCGTCTTGAGAAAATAAAATGGTGAGGAACACAATTCTATCGGGTTAAAAGCCAAACCTTCACCAAACCCCAGACGAGGCGAAGGTGCCTCGACAAAAAAGGAACAAACCACATAAAGTGTCGAACATAATCAGAAGACATGAAAGTGGGAAAAATTGCGCAAAAGAAAACTTGCTGCAACTGCACCGACTTTTCACAATCAAAGACAATAGAAAAACGAACAAAAATGGGAAATCTTTCGAGGAACTTAGCTCTATTTCCAAAGATATCGCACAGAACAACAGTAGGTGCTGTGCAACATAAATACATACGCTCGGTTTGAACGCCACTTCATTCTGACCTTATGTATCATAACTGCTAGATTGGGGTTGGAAAAATCGCATTTACCCCGATTTCAACTCCTGTTGCGAATTTCGAAGTACTTTCAGGATACTTCCCCGGAAAGCAGTTCAATTTTTCCGTGGATTGTTCGAAATTGGGGAGGTACCGATGGTATATTCGCTAAAGGGAAATCTCGCTAGTGCTGCCTCTGGCGGTGAGCACGTTGATTGTCAACTCCCGCCTCGATTTTTCGAAAAATGAAGACTCTCCTCATTCAAGCGTGGTATCGGTCAGAATTCGAGCATAATCCCCACCCAGTTCTCCATGTTGGTGTGTGAGTGATTTGTTTTCAAATATGTTGCACATCGAAGCAATGCCCCTTCGGTTGGTTTTATGTTTATGTCGAAATCGAATGGAATAATGAATATGTTGCGCTCTCTCACGTGTTTTTGTTGCTGGAATCGCTTTTTATGTTGACATTTATGCTGGCCAGCCGCCAGAGAGATCCACGTGGTGTTGGTGTGACATTGGTTCGCTAAGAAGAAATTGATCAGGTCGGTGGCCAAATGGTACGCACTTCGGACTCACCTGCTAAGGATGAGGTAGCTCGGTGTTAAATGCCCGCTATATCACTCAATTTGCTTGTTGACAAACTACACGAATGCGGCGGTTTCAGATTAGAAGCCGTCGGTAGTCGCGTTGGTTTGCATTAAATGCGTTTTGGGGAAAACGAAAGTGCCTGAGATGAGTGTGGCATCCTCCTTATCCATCGTCTTCATTACTAGAGGTAGTTGTAATAAGAAATTGTAGCGAATCGCACACACCGCCTCACTTGAGGATGGCGGATCTGATTTTGTAGACGGAGTAAAGTGACTGCCGCCTTTGCTACCATCGGTTAATGGTGGCTCCATACCTGATGTGGACGACAACGAGTTCACCAAGGTACAAGTACTCATAACGGTGGTGGAAGATGAGAGGCAGACGGTGGCAGAGGTGATGAATGAACTGAGGTGACTGCTAAATGAAAACTGACAGCTCTGGTGGGCATTAACTCAAATGGGTAGAAAGGTGTTAAGTTAATTTTGTTTGTGCAAAAATTTTAAGCATTGGTCACCTGTTGAGATGTCGGACGATTACTTTTCTTTTATATTTCTCATTGACTTTAAGTGGAGCTTTTTCGGAAGCTACGTCCGTCGAACCGTTATACTGAGAGGTTATGTTACATAAGGTTCATTTAACTGAATTTTTTTGTAAATTCTTGCTTTTCGAAGGAAGAAACCATTCAAATTTTTCGTTCAGAATAATTGTTGATTCAAGTTTTTCAATATTTTTAAGACGTTATTTGCACTAGAAGTTTTTTTTTTCTCGATTTCCCAGGGTAAAGTGTTTTTTCAATAATTTTTTAAATAAATCTTTAATTAAGTGTAATAAAAAGCAAAAAATAAATTTTTGGTTTTTTTTCTCTCTCTCTCTCTCCTGGCGCCATAGCCGGTTTCCGGTCTTTTCCTGCCGCAATGTCTCTCGCCAGAGGTCCCGGTCGCGTGCCGATGTTTTCCAGTTTTGCATCCCAATTCTTTGCGCGTCCTGATCAACGACGTCTTGCCATCTGAGGTTCGGTCTTCCTCGTCACCTTGTTGTTCATAAACTACCGCAGAAGACTTTCCGAACCGGATCACTTTCTCTCATTCGAGTGACATAACCAGCCAACCGGAGTTTGTTGAGTCTTATGAGCTTGACTACAGGCACATCCTGATATCTCTCATACACCTCGTTATTGTAGAGTCTCCGGAATCGTCCCCCCTCATGCATGGAGCCAAAGATCCTTCTGAGTATCTTCCTTGCAAACGCGGAAAAGGGGTCGCAATTAATTTTACTTAGTACCCAAGGCTCAGAGGAATACATGAGAACTGGCAGGATCAGGGTCCTGTGCAGGTGCAGTTTGGTTATTATAGTTAGGTTTTTAGACCTGAAGAGTTTTGATAAGCTGTAGTAGGTTTTGTTGGCTTTAAGCAGTACGGCGCGGATTTTTTTATTTAGGTTGTTGTCGGCTGCTATTTTTGACCCTAGGTAGTTGAAGCTTCGTGCAATTGCAAGATTGGGATCTCCTACCCGCGTACTTTGACCAATATCCGATGGTTGATTTGACGCTGAGGATGCCACCATATACTTAGTTTTGCTTTCGTTTATGTGCAGCCCCAGATTGTGTGCCGCCCGTTATTTTAGGCGCTGTAAAAGCGAGATAAATATTTTTTTCATTTTTTAAAATTTAGGTTTTTATTTTGCTTGCGTTTCCTGTGTCGTAGATTTTATTTAGCAAAAGCTTTTATTTAGCGTGCTTTCGTTGTTTGTCTGTCAGGGTCAAATCTTGTAATCTAATTTTGACCCACCTCCATTCATTCGCGATTGATTTGAAATTTTGCACACATACGTAAAACAATATTTTCACTACCTTTTCTCTATGTAAAGGTAACGAGTCTGTAAGGAAGGATAACGTGGTTATCCTTTTCCTCAAATTTTCGTGAAAAAGTCTTATCTAAAGTTTTTGGGGCCGCTGAATCCGATTTTGGGGAAAAAACTGAATAAAAAAAGCTATTATTAGAAAAATGCACGAAAAAGGAAATAATAATTATGTTTTTTTGCCATCTTTAACCCTGGACCCGTGTACTATAAAACTTCCATTTACCGTGTACTTGGGCACTCAGTGCCCAGATGCAATTCCAATAGAAAATGTATGGCTGGTTTGTTTAAAAACCATAAAAATTGGTTTATTCGTTAAACAAGTAGAAATACAATGGGAAAATATAATTTGCAAAAATCGACTGAGAATATAGACCGCTTGTAAGCTCGCGAATCTGGTACTCGATTTCACCAACAAATCATGTACTCCACGAAAGAAAATGCAATACATGACAACAATACAATATAAATATTATAATATAAATAATATAACAATACAATATAATATCTGCATACAAGAAAAATCATAAAAGGGGAAAAACCCAAAGCTGTAATCAAAATAAAAACAAAATTCATACAAAATGTACTGACTTGGGCACTGAGTGCCCAAGTACACGATATTACGCTTTTTTTTTGACAGCTTCCACAACCCCCCCGAAGATATGCAATTTGGATTTTTTTTTTGTTTTTGTACTCTAAATTTCAGTATCTTTCAGAAATATATTGCATTTCATCATATTCTTTATTAAAAATATGGTTAATTTCGGTTCGAAAATCGTTCTGGGCACTCAGTGCCCAGTACACGGGTCCAGGGTTAAAGATGGTTTAAAATAAAACCGAAACGTTGGGAATGAAGAATTAAAAATATATTTTTATTTCACTCCAACCCACTGACCCAGAAGCCTGCAAAAAAAAACATAATAATAAAAATCATCAAACGGTCACTAAACATCAACATAAAATAATAATCTTTTGGGTGTATGAGAAATAAAAGCAGGATAGAAGCATAAAAAATATAATAAAATAACTTATATTATATTCTTTTTCGCACATTTTTTATACCCGTATGGTGAAACCAAAGGGTATATTAGATTTGCCTTACCGTTTGTAACGCCAAAATCCCGTCATCGCACAAAAAAATGAATTACACCATTGTGTTTAGAATGATAAAAAAAGTTGAATTTAGCATGTCCGTCCGTCCGTCCGTCCGTCCGTCCGTCTGTCCGTCCGTCCGTCCGTCCGTCTGTCCGTCTGTGGCGCGGATTGCGGGCGCACGGATTGAGCTAGAGACTTGAAATTTTGCACAGATCCGTTTTTCGTAAAATGTGAGGCTAAGTTCGTTAATGGGCAAAAATGGACCATTAAGGGGGGTACCCCCCATACGAACGAAAACGGTTTTTGTGAATATCTCAAAAACAGCGCATCTTATCAAAAAAGTGCAAGAACAAAAGTTATTTAGGATATGATTCTACATAAAACTCCCAACATCAAAATCCGATTGGAATAAATTTTAAAAAATCTTATTGGAAAGTTTGACTTCAAAGTGGAATTTTGGTACAACTGTTCGAATTTTGATACGAATATCACCATACGGGTCTCCAATGATTGCCAGATTGGCAATTATAGCTTTTGTTATGTTTCTAACAGCTTTTTGTACAATCTTTGTTTCTATTTGTTAATTTGATCCGTTTTACTAATTTTTTATTTGATTAGTAAGACTAAAAACCAAAAATTATGTATTTTTTTTAATGATGCTTATTTATTTAAGGCCCCACACGATGGTTGCATCGTTTTTATACCCGTATGGTGAAACCAAAGGGTATATTAACTTTGCCTTACCGTTTGTAACGCCAAGATCCCGTCATCACACACAAAAATGAATTACACCAGTGTGTTTAGAATGATAAAAATAATTAATTTCTGCATGTCCGTCCGTCTGTCTGTCCGTCTGTCTGTCTGTCCGTCTGTCTGTCTGTCCGTCTGTCTGTCCGTCTGTCTGTCTGTCTGTCTGTGGCTCGGATTGCGGGCGCACGGATTGAGCTAGAGACTTGAAAGTTTGCACAGATCCGTTTTTCGTAAAATGCGAAGCTAAGTTCGTTAATGGGCAAAAATGGACCATTAGGGGGGGTACGCCCATACGAACGAAAACTTTTTTGCGAATATCTCAAAAACGGAGCATCTTATCAAAAAAGTCCAAGAACAAAAGTTATTTAGGATATGATTCTACATCTTATTGGAAAGTTTGACTTCAAAGTGGAATTTTGGTACAACTGTTCGAATTTTGATACGAATATCACCATACGGGTCTCCAATGATTGCCAGATTGGCAATTATAGCTTTTGTTATGTTTAAGATAACGAAAAAGGAAGAGGTGCGTGCCATGGTGGCACCCATTTTGTTTTTTTTTTAGTTTCCAATATACGCTGGTCATTCTTTTCCGAAGTTCTGTAATTTGAGACCCCACAAGATTGGTACTTCATCAGTTCGATTTGGACAAAATGGCGGCTGCCGGCTGGCATTTTGTTTACATACACAGATATTGTATTGTCTTTGAAGTTACGAATTTGTGTAAAATTTCAAGTCAATCGGATGAGTGGAAGTGGGTCAAAATTGGAATACAAGATTTGACCCAGATAGACAAATTTTTTCACATCGGATTCTTATTTAACCAACTCCCCAAAAATTTTTTCAATGAAATATTCCTCCAATGCTTCACAAATTACACTAAAGGTAGAGGTACACGACGAGAGACTTTGGTCTCTGGTCTCCAGGGTACAAAAGGCAAAAATCTCCAAAGTGTATATACGATCACAGCCATTTAAGTCTGGAGATCAAAAAATAGATCTCCGGAGACGTTTACTAAAAAGTCTCTAAAAGCAAAGTCTCTGGAGTGCATACAAGACGCAGGTATCTCGTCTCCAAGCTTAACATTGGGAGATCTTTTTGACATTTGGTAGTTTTTGATTGGTGTTGTGCTGTGAAATTTTTCGAATTGTGGATATTTTGATTAAAATTAACGCGGGAAATAAAAAAATTACAGCAGCAATAGCAGCACTCATAATTATGCGTTTTTCGGCTCGGACAAATCTGTTTTTGAAGTCCGATTTTTCGACTTTCCACAGCACCGGGCGCTTCTAAACCATGTCCTGGATTTTTGTGGTTTTGGATTTTGTCCACGTCGTCATAATATCACTAATAATAAAATATGTAAAAACACTTTTTTTCTTCAAAATTCGAAATGTCGAAATTCGTCTCCGGAGACCAAGAGATAGATATCAAAACGTTTTGAATACCGGAGACGCATTAAAGAGACTCTCTCATTAGTAACTACACGGCAAGAAACTTAAGTCTCCCAGAGACCCTAGAGACTTGATACTTAGAGAGAAATCTCCGGTCTCCGAAGTGTATACGCAGGTCTCTTTGTATGCAGAGGCGAAATTTTTGGTCTAAGAGACCGAGAGCTCCTTTCGTGTATCTCTACCTTTAATACCTAGAATTTTCAAAAAATATTTTTTTCAAATTTTTGCAATAAAAATTATTCTGCCGCCTCTTCAATGCCTTTGCTCCACCTGTAGACTCACTTGAGCAGAGATTCCAAACCCTTTTTCTCTCTTTATAGCAAAATTTGTACCGCACACTAAGTGGTCAAGCAATCTTTGGAAACCTCTTAGGACAGGAGTCTCTTCTGCATTAATTTTTTGGCGGGCCAAATTCACCGTGTGGAAAACCCAATCCAACTATTGAAATTTTCTATAGAAATTATATAGAAATTAATAAATGTGATTGTAGAACTACATTTACAGGTCTTGAAGACCATCAGCTGTCTCTTGGAAATTTTCGAGTGAACAATACCACAAAACTCCTTTGTTGGCTGCAAATGAAAATATATTATTTAATTCATCGTTTTGATTATTTGATTCGGTGGACAAAGATACGAAACGAGAATATTTTATGGCAGTAAAAAATTCCCAATAATTTAATCCTTTATTGTCAATACTACAATGCGAAAGTAAGTATGGTAGTGTGCAAAGAAATAACCCTTCAGAAACGATATTAAATAAAATGAAGAAGTTCTCGCCTCACGAATAATATGCAAATTACTACGAAATTCAGTTTAAAAAAAATCAAATGAACAGACGAAAAGGCAGGCAATTTTCTACCCCGATAAAGAATTTCTCTTGAAATTTATTCTTTAGATGGGATATTTTAACTGTGAGTCTAAGGTGAACGTGATTTAAGAAGATGATAAATACTCTTAAGAAAATTTCTTAATTTTGTATCGAATTTATTGAGTACATATGCTTGTTGAAGTTTATTGACAACTGATCGTACCAAAGCATAATTTCTCTGTTTTGCAAATTTCTCTGTTTTGTAAATTTCTCTGTTTTGCAAATTTCTCTATTTTGCAAATTTCTCTGTTTTGCAAATTTCTCTGTTTTGCAAATTTCTCTATTTTGCAAATTTCTCTACTAGAATTATATAAGGTAAGAGTACATAATTTGGACCGTTGTCACAAAATGTGGAGCGCCTCCCTTTTTTATGAAATAGGAAAACTAAGTATCACAAATAAAAATATATTCATTAATTCTCCACTACTTTCGGCAAGTTTTAGGTATTTACATTCGTAATTTATTGCAAATGTTTACCGTCAACAATTAATCAAGTGCAATACTAGTAATTAAACCAGCGATAGTCGCCATCGATCGATACTTCGAGACGGACTATCGATGCTGAGAAAACATCCGATAGTATCGATATTGTATCTGATTTAAAAATCACATCACTTAAATCATAGAATTTTAAAACAAAATTTTTTATACTGTTTTCCTAGTAAAACTTACTTAAAAATAATAAAATTTACTGAAAAAGTAGTAAAAATTCCTGAAAATGAAGTTAGCTATTGCTGGGAAATTGATGATTGCACAAATTGAACACTTTTTTTCTATTTTCTCGAAAACGGTGCATAGTATCGGAAAAATTATAAAGACTAAATGTGTTCAAAATATTTTTTTACATAAATGCTTCATACATCAAAATCCAACCGGACCAATCCTCTCCCACAGAAATATAATATAAAACTTTTAAATAAAAATTTTGTCTGTCCTCATATAGTGTTTGGGCATGGTAATTGAAGGGCTTGCAGCAAAAACGGGGTAAATCCATTTTTGGTATTTTCCGGAAATTAAAAAAAAATGTTTTAAAAATTCAATTTTCAAGCTTCATAAAAAAATTTTCTTTCCACTTATCGTGTATGAATTTCTACATGTATTGCCACCATAATCATACAATAATACCATTTCGGAACGGGAAAAAATCTTTTAAATTTTCGAGTTATCTCCTTTTTCCGAAAGTGGAGTTACCCCGTTCTTGCTAGAAGCCCTTAAATTGTAGTTTTTCTTATGTTTTTAATTCCAATCTACAAAAACTATTGCTTCTGTGTAGTCTGCTTGTTTGCTTAGAACTCGAAAAATGTCGAACCGATTCGTACCAAATTTTTGGGCGAAGTATCAGGCGTTGAATATGCGTCTTAAAGATTTTTGATGCTGATTTCCAATCTGATCTTCGTTTGTTTGATCCAAGGGTGTGAAAAAGCTGTGTGAAAAAGCTATATCCGAAGAATATCTCTTACAAAAGCAAAAATTGGATTGCCGAAATGTGGTTTTATATATTTCGGACTCCCTTTTACAGGACATGAAACTCAAGTTAGTAGGTTTATTTTAAATTCGGCAATTAACTCGATTTAGGAGCCACCAACAATTTGATGAAACCCGCCATTTCGGATAATATTTCATATTAACGATTTTTCGTACAACATTTTTGTACAGTTTCAATGAGAAAAAAATATTTTACGATTTTTTAAATGCTTTTGTAGAGCTGCGAAATCCTTGTGTACAGAAACCTCAATATAACCATACTATCCTATAATATAATACGAGTAATGTCTGCACAACGGTCTCGAAAACCCGCCTAACGATCTAGATAGGTCTCACCTCTGAAAAAAATTCGCTTTTCCTTCCCTCGATACCCCTCGCCTGGTATCTTCGAATTAGGTGGTCCGATCTTAATGAAACTTTACAGTATTACTAAGGGAGCCAAGGGCTTTCGATTTTTCCACTACGAAACTGGCAAACCTGTTGTTTTTATATTTAAAAAATCAACATTATACCCAATTATATTCATCATATGAAGTTTGATTATGTAAGAAAGGTATCGTCTCACCGTTAGGTGGATTAGGCTGCGGGTTTTTCTAATATCTCTCCAAAATTTCAGCAAAAGGACGACTTAGAGGTGGCCAAGCATGGCTCGGTTTTCCTGGTTATTAAACTAAAAGGCTTGTGTGTATGCCTGTCTGTTCGCCTACAACTTGAGAACTACTGAACCGATTAGGATGAAACTTTTAGGAAAGAGTGAGTTTTAGACCATAGTGCAATCCAAGGGTCCCCTTACTTCATTCCCTGTTAATGCGATTTTAAAACAACCTCAAGGAAAAATTTTATTTTAATGCGTGATCGAGTGCTAGGGATGTGGTTAGACCGCGGAGCCGTTTTTTTATATTTTTCTACAAAAATGGTCTTCATTTATATATAGTTTAAAGATGTTAACTAAATATTTGCTAGAAATTTCTAAAATACCATAATCTTAAAGATATTCGACATCAAATTGATTTTTTAATCATGTGTCCCAGATTTTTACAAAATCCACTCGGCTTTAGCCTTAAATTGTCCCACGGCAATAAATTAAAAACTCTTTCTTATGTTCTATTATACATTTTTTCTGATATCTATAATTCTAACCCTAGACAATTGATCATTTTGAGGGTTTCACATTCAAAAAGAAATCCCTTAAAAAAATTTCTGTGCATATGCAAATTGATTTGTTCGTTGGCTTCAGTCCTTCGTTCGGCATCAATATTTATGTGGCTATGTGTGAGTTTTTGTGTAAAAATGTATCAAGGTCCATTCTTCAAAATCAAAATTCGAATTTCGTTTTCCTCCTCGTCAACCTCATATACAGTTTCGTGTCGAAATATGTACAGAGATTTATTAGAAAAATTCAGAGTATAATAAAAACGTGCACGTTTCATATCCTGTTCGAATCAATGGGCAATATAATATCACACCTGAATTATATGCAAATTAACTAAACACATGCAGTCGGATTAAAGCATTTTTATAGGGGAATACAATACAATCGATTAATGTTGCATTACTTTCCTATATATGCGTCTGCGGTTCTCAAGATCAAATTTTGATCACTTTTATACTATCGAATTAGATTCCATCGAATGAAAAGAACAGAACCAAACTAAGAAAATTAATTCAAATATCTTTATACCTGTGAGAATTAAGATCAAAAGATTTCATAAAGGATGCTGAAGTGGGAATTAAGAAAATATTTTGTAATATATTGAGTTTTTTTTATGGATTAATTTTTGTATACTTTTTCGTCCTAAAAGGAGATTTTTTTAGATAGAAAAAGCGTTTTTTTGACAAATTACAGTTAATTCTGAAAACTGAAGTGATCTTTGCCAAATGTTGTACTAGATAAAATATGGAAACATACGAAAACCTACAAAATGCCTGAGGCAAATCGTAAAATCTTCTACATAAAATTGAACTTTTGTATGTCTGTATGCCACAACTTGGCTGGAAAACCACTCAACCGATTTTTGTATTTAGCATAGACACCTGGGAAGGTTTAAGGTTTCGCTCCTCTTACCTCTTTCCACCCCCCGGCATCATAGCTATACGAGGTGTCCGACATGGCTTAAAATCTACACGATAATGATTGATATCTTGAGGGACAATACAAACTATCTGGATGTAACAAAATATGCTTCGCTCTGACCCCCTCGCCTGTTATCTTCTGAACCGCTGAAGCGATTCGAGTACGGTTTTCAGTGCTGGACAGGCGGACTTTTAAAAAAAAATTTCGCGCACTCAAATTACTCCCCATTACATAATGCGAACTCTTCCTCTTACTACAGGGTGGGCCAGAATAGACGCGGGGGTTTGAATTCTTTATAAATTTTTTATTTTAGCGAAACCTATAATTTTTTTTCAAATACATGTAGTTGATTGATGGGGAATATTTTTGGTCTAAACATGGAAAATTATATCCCGCAAGTGGTAGCCATTTTCTGCTTCGCAAATCCGTGCTCTTTCCAAGACATTTTCCATAACCTTTCGTGTTTTGGCCTCGATTTCACTGCGAATGTTGGTTTTCAATTGGCTGATGGTTGTTGGCTTGTTGACGTACACCTTTTCTTTCAAATATCCCCAAAGGAAACAATCTGGAGTCGTTAGACCAGGTGAACGCGGAGGCCAATTGAAATCGCTTCTCTTCGAAATAATGCGTCCGCCAAACATGTCCCGTAAAAGAGTCATTGAGCCCACCGCCCACCGGTTCGTTGTTCTATTGTGTACAGGTCTATTTTAAATTGCCCAAGTCTTCTTAACAAAATGCTGAAACAAAATTAAAAAAATAAAAATAAAAAAAAAGTTATAAAGACTTCAAACCCCTGCGTCTATTCTGGCCCATCCTGTATATCCTAAACCAGGGGCCATCAAAGTAACTGTCGCTATCTTTACAATAAAAATTTATAACCACTACAAATAAAAATACAGTTCAATGAAACACAACCTTCCAGGGCAATGGCTTGACACGAACTGATTTAAAATGAAATGCGTCATGCTAATAAAGCACCGATTCCAACTCAAAGCACGATTCGTTTTATTCCTGCGATCCGAAGCCGCACACACAAGCATTACAGCACACAATAGAAGGTCGATTATAGTGGCTACGCTGTTAAAGCCAATCTGTGTGATGAGCCAGCCGAGCCACTAGCTGATGATGCCTGTCCTAAACTATTGAATAGATTTTTATCCGGTATTGACTGTTGGACAGGTTGGACAGGTCGACTATCAAGGAAAGTTTTCACTCACTCAAACCACTCTCTCCCGGGTGATGTGAAACCCCTCACCTGCTATATCCTCAATTACTGAAGGGATTTTAAAATGGTTTTTAGTGTTGCACAGGTCGATCGCAAAGGAAAATTTTCCCCCACACAAATCACTTCCTCCCGCGTGATACGAACCCTCTCTCCTTCTATCTATTGTATGGTTTCTAAACACATGTTGTAAAATAAATTCAAAAACTTTGGCGCAAAGGGAATTCGCCTTATTTAAAAACCCTGGCGAAGTTCATTTTTGAGTCCGAAGTTTGGTTCTATCCGCTACTAAGTTTAATATATATATAGATAATCCTCCTTTAGCACGGTATCCTTCAACATGGTTTCGATCTAATACGATCACGAGCAGTGTTGTGCCGGTTTTTTACGTAAAGTAATTTACCTAGTTTTTACGCCTAAAAAATTACGCGTAAAAAACCTCAATTTTAACGTAAAAAACGTAAAAAACTATAAAAAACCTAAAACATTGATGATAAAAAATTTAATAAGTAGCCATTCAATAATTATAGTAATTATTTGTAAATAAATCATCTTAGAACAATAAAAAGGTTAATAGTCTTCAGCAAGCACAGAAAAGTATTCAAAAGCATTTCCAAATTGCACTCTTGAAAGTGAAAAAGATTTTAAACTCGGAGTTCAAAAACTGTTTATATCCTTTCATTACACACTCAGAAAAATGTTCAGGTCAACTTTTTGTCAGGTTAACTCTGACCTCTAGCTGGCTGACAGAGGTTTCCATTACATGACATTACATCCTCGAAATGCCTATCTAAGGTCAACTCGTGCAGCTCCCAATGCCCTACTTCACCTGCTGGTGGCTTAATTTCAGAATTTCTCCGACCACAGGTCAACTCAGTTTTACTTGCCCACATGCAGGCGAACGCGCGCCTGCCCGAGGCCAATTAGCCGTATGTAGGTCGTCGAGTAAGCCTCCATTTTTCTGAGTGCATTGCGTCCGCCTACTTATTTTAACGTTAATTAATGTGAATAATGTACAGAAATTTGCGACATATGGGGTATTTTACGGTTTTTTACGTTTTTTACCAGTTTTTTACGTTTTTTACGTGGAAAATGTAAAAAAACTGTTTTTTACGCCGTTTTGCCCAACACTGATCACGAGACGCTAAAATTCAGATGAAATAACCAGAAGCTTTTTTGAAAAAAAAGTGCAAACAAAACGCGGTGCCGGAATGGCCCATCGTGCTACCGTGAAAAAATTAAAATAGAAATTTTGAGAAAACGGAATTTCCCTTACAAATACCCCTGGATACAACTCACAATTTTTTTTGAAAAATGTGGCTAAAATGGTGAGGTTTGTTAAGACAATTGAATAAGACAATTGAATAATATCTTCCCATATATGACGATTTCTTCCAATAGTTAAGGATGGATAAACAAAATATTAGAATAGGCAAGAATATTCCAATGATTTATTTAAGATTTTAAAATCTTAAATAAATCATTGGACGTTTTTAAAAAAAGTGTATGTGAAGCCTAATACACCCCACATAATTTTTTTTTTATCATAAAATGTGCAAAAGATTTTATAAAATTTCGCCCACGTTTGCTGTCTTACGTGAATAAGCCATTTTTAAGAATCAAAAACAATTACGCATTAAGACAGAAACCAATACAGTGGATATTTTTCAAGACGATTTTGTTGTAATAAAACAAATAATGAAATTGAAAAGTGCAAGAAATGCATACAGACACACCTTTAATGCAAATTTCCTCATGTTTTCTACGCTTATCTAAGGAAATTAATCTCCGAACCAAACCAAACTGAACTGAACCGAAAAACCGAAGGTAGGAAAGTTTCTCAAGTGCAATCTTTTCGCACTTCTAGTTGAATCAGTTGCTTTGAAAATTTTACAGCACCTTAATAATAAGAACGACCGACGTGAAGAAATAAACCAAAACGGAGAAAGATGATATGAAGGTGTAGATTGGATGTATGTTTTTTTTTTTAAATCCATGGATGGGCAAATTTTTGAGACGTGAGGAAGAATCTTGCTCAGTGATGAATTCAAAGTCATGTCATTCATTGGAACGGAGACATACACCATAGTAGAATGCCTTCAGGTGAGAGTAGGTGTAGATAGATATTATAGTTGTACGATTTACATGTACATAATATTCTGAATCTAAATTTCTCGTATTATTAAATCCACTATTCGCATCGCATTGCATTTATGCAATTCGCAATCCGACTTCGTCGTCATGAACCGAAAAACCAGATTACAAAATGAACATAAGAAATGCACTAGAGTGCACCTTGTTGTTTGATATCATTCGAACTGACAATGCAACATTAATCAGATGTCATTCGTTTCGTGTATTATTTACTGCGTACAATGAGCTAAAAGTTTGAAAATTTATAGCTACCAATGTGCACCTCGGAACTCAACCGATCGCAAAGACGTTTTTTCCTCTCTCTAATTTCCAGTGGACGAGAATAGAAGGTGCTGCAAATCTTTTATTGAAGTTAGGTGAAAAACGGTTTCTTTTTCAATGGAAAAATCAGTTTTCCCGTGGCTAATTCACTCTACAACAATTTGAATAAATTTACCTCGTAACAACTGCAAAATTAACGTTGAATTGTTAAATCTTGGGTTTTGTCCAAGGGTTAATAGAGGCAGAATGAGTTCGACAAAAGAAGATATTTTAAGAAATTTTCTGGATTTGTGGTGGATTTAAATTTTGATAATTTTTTTTATAAATCATACTAATAATTTGAAAAAGGCTATTCGGAAAATAAGCAGCAGTGTGTATATTTCTACCAGTTGAGGGTTGCTCTGATTGTACTGAATCGATATTTATTTATTGGACCTATTTTGATTCGGGTTTCGCCGTTAGATTGTTTATTAACACGTTCGTGACATTTGCTTTTTAAACTTTTTTTACAATTGGACATCGTGTACCACGGGTGGTACACTAGCGATTTGTTGTCTGGCGGTTGTGCACCATCAGTGGTACACGGTGCGTGTTTTTATATTACTTCATAAAATACTGACAATTTATGTTAAAACTATGTTTTTATACTTACGACTGTCAGGAATATTCAAAAATCGATTGCACTATGCATGTACCACTGGTGGTACACGATGTCAAGAACGTGTTAAATGAAAAAAAAATCTTGATATATAAAAACACTAGTAAACCTAATTTCGGCAGTCTCTCCCATATACTTTGCCAAAATTGTTGTAACATATGCGACAATGTATAGGAAAACAAAAAAATAGGAATGATTCCCAAGTTTCCTGGGAAGCTTTCTATCTTGCTTTGCTAACTTTTTAATGAAAGTGACAGACATTTTTTAGGACTAGTTCCGACCAATATTTGTAAATTTGCAATTTTTATCGGAAACAATCCAAATATTTTAACAACTGTTCCTTTTTTTGAATTTTTTCAAAAAAATTTCGGATGTGAAAATATCAATGGAAATTGCACAATGAGAACAATTCCAGTTTTTTTCCCCGGGGACGCTCCTATTATGAATCAACAGGAATAATTAATTTAATTGGAATTTTTACTAATTGTTTTGGGCGCGTTCTAATAAAAAATAGTGAAATTTACTCAATCAACGTGAACCTGTTCTAAAACTATTGGGTCCGATTTCGAAAAATGTTCGGAATTGTTTAACTATGGGTTAGATTGACTTCCACAAAATTTGTTGTGATTTTAATTAACCATTATAACGACAATAAAAAAAACCCATTTTCCAGGTAACTAGCAACACACATGTGGCAACTTTTTGTTCTTCAAAATTTTTATTATTTGTCATCATCAGGGCCCGGATATTTAACGCAAAAAGGCATTTTGCCTATTTTGCTTTTTTCGTTTAATTTTGTATATGAACTGCCTTTTAGGCATTTTCGCTGATTTTCCCACTTTTTCGACCATTTAGCATTTTTTATTGCCTTTTTTTAATAATTCCGATCTTAACCCTTAATTGATGAGGTGGGTCCAGTGGACCCACATTGACTTTTCTCTCTTTGCTATTTCTCATGTTTTCAGCACAGTTACTCTGAAATCTTCAGTACCTTCATATAGTATGGTGTTGTATGCTGAGTTAAAAGCACGGATTTGGTATGTGATTAGAACAAGCCCATCGGAAACCACCTAATCATTTACGCATATGATTTTCACCTCATAAATTAAGGGTTAAAAAGATTTATAAATTCATTTTAAGGTAATTTAAATACCCATATAAAGCAATGCCTATATTTATGACAGTTGCGCCAATGCGCGATCAGTTTAGTTTTGGTAGTAAATAGAAAACTGAGATATGCCAAAAATTACTCGTAAATCTTGTAAATTCATTTGGCAAAGACTGTATCTCGACGGATGGGGGTTTGCTTGTTTGCAAAATTTGTGAAAAATAGTTAATCACCCAAAAATGCATTTTGTGACACTTTGTGTGTTGTGTTATACACAGGAATTTATGGCAGAAAGCAAGCTCAAAAAAAGTAGCGTTATTCAAAAACTTCACCTAAAGACTATTGTAAGTTTTAGATAAAAATCAGCAAACACATGCAATAGTCATATTACTTAAGAGAATTGAGAATCATTATACGGCTATTAGTTTTTTTTATAGTCAGGGTATTCACAGTCCTGTTTTAATTTTCGGTATTCGGTGTTTTCGGTAATATTAAAAGACTGAAAATATTCTGCTGTGAACATCCCACAGCACAGATTTGAGAACAGCGCTTTTATTTGATACGTGACCAAATCATGAACTGCGAATTTGATTGTAAAATATGACACATACCTTTAAATCCATGTTTGATGTATTCTTTTGAATTTCTATTGTGGCAACGGCTATCAAAATTGAAAAAATTTGCAGTCCGATGAGATTAACAAAAAAACCAGCGAGAAAATTTGACAACTAAAAACATTACTAGCGCCACTCGCGGTTGATTCTTGATACCGAATAACCGGGCCGGAAAACACGACTCAAGGCATGTCTACAATTACCGAATCCAGTAATTCATTTTTACATGAACCAAGTTACCGTCTCGGTAAAAATCTGTTAAATTTGACTGAATTACCGAGCGGTAAAATTACTCGCAATTTAAAAGAGGACTGTGAATACCCTGAGTATTTTTAATTTATTTATATGAATTTAATTTATCTGAATTTTTTTTTGGCTAGCGTTTTGCGTTCAATTTTGTGATACATGATATGTAATATTCTTGCAAAGAAAATGCCTTTTTTTTAAAGCTTATTCAGTCTTTTTTACTGCCTTTTTTCGCATTTTATAAGTGCCAAAAATTCGGGCCCTAGTCATCATCTATCCTTGATTCGAACAAAAATAAAATATGGTCACCATATTTAAACCTTAGAGGCACAAAAAAAAAATGCAAATATTTTTACTCGTGCTGCACATGAAAAGGCAATTTTTAAAAATTTTTTTTTAGTGGTACCACTTCAAAGTTTCATGCGTCAATGGAAGACGAATTAATCGGTGGTACAATTTTGGTACCACCGAACAGATTTTGTTACGCAAGAGGTGGTACATCGCGTGTACCATCAAACCTTTAAGGGTTAAAGAGCATATAACCCCAAAACATTTACACTTTCATCTTAAAAAAGTGAACGTCTTTAAATTAAATTAGGTTTTCGAACATGGATAGAGAATTTTTAGGAAGCAAGCAAAATATGCCCATAATCTTTCTCCTCATGAACCCCTCTCCTGTTATCTTTAGAACCTGTCAGCCAATCTTAATACAAGTTTTTTTTATCAACTGATGAATGACTGATTTCTTTGGCATTTCTCTATAAATTCCTTAAAATTCGATAGTTTAGAAAGTTTCTTGTTATTTATTTATTGCTGTTTTTTTTCTTTTAAGGGCTAATCGTAATATTTTTAGAATTCTATAAATTCTTTTAAAAATGTGCATATGGGACAGATATAAGTAGATACTTATGTCGTACAGAAACATAAAAGAAAGTAAAAACTGGTAAAGGAAACTGAAGTGAAAATTGGCCAAAATAAATCACCATATAAGAAATTAGATTAAAAGTAAGCATCATTTTAAATCTTCTAAAAATGTAATTTTAAACTTTATATTTGTAAAAAGCATTTTGTCTAATTTTTTAAAAGTGTAGACAATATACTTCAATTTTGATGGGTTTTTCACATCATCCAATACGATTTTGTATTTACATATGAACACATATTAAAGCGTAGGGAATAATGAGTCCCTTTGATTGAATGGAGGAGATGATATGTCTTCAATGCCATCTCAAATTCATTTCGTGCACATCAAACGACGTCGATCTTTTAGTCCAGTGTTGAATTCAACCCTTTCATTTTGCCATCTTCGATCACATAAAATATACGAAAAAAAACTGATAAAGGAGAATTGCCCTACCTTCTTCCGTTTGTTTCGTATTCAATTGAATCCTTTGATTTATTTTCTTCAAAAAACTCATTGCTCCTATTTATATTTATGTTTTCGTTTTTTTTTTACCTCCTTTTAGTAACATCAGAAATCTTTGTGATCCTTTTCAAGTTGCGTCAAGACGAAGGCCAATATGCAAATTTGAAGGAAAATCGAAGGATCTAGTTTGGTTCGGCTGATTGTGTTTCGATATTGTTTTTCATATGTTTTTTTTTCCTTTCTGGTATTATTAATGGTCCTGCTCTCCTTAATCAAAGGCTGTGTGCTGAAATTAAACACGAAGACGATGGCAATGGAAGAGGTAAACGCAGGTAATATGTGAAAAAACATTGTGTAGACGGGAAAGATGTGCATGGACATCTGTTTCACATTGAATTAAAATTCTGGTTAATAGCGAATGGGCTTTTGTAATACACACAAGGCTTGATAAATCATAGAAAGTATTTGATGATTTTTATCTTTTTAAAAAATGAAAAAATATTGGATTAAATATTTTCAGAAATGGGATTACACATGAATATACTTTTCCTTTTGCGTACTCGATATTAGAGATTTTCTTGGGTAATTTGGCATAGCTGAATTCGAATTTGGTAGTGGTTTGGCTAGATCAGCTCTAGTTTTTGAGATAAAGAGAGTAGTTTATTCATGTGTGATGATTTAATGGCCGATTCAAACCCTTAATCTGCAACTTAAGCAGTGGGTGGATCAGGAGAGCCAACAACTTTGGTCCACGTGCCAGATCGGCACTACAACAAAGGAATTATGGGGTGGCTTAAATGCAAACCTTACTAAGAGCCCCTTAAATCTGGAACGGAATCCCCTTCGTCTAACGACTTGGATTCTAACAGGGCACTTCCTCCTGAAGGATCACGCCTTCAAGATGAGGCTGATGGATAATCCACAATGCAGGGGTTGTGGGGAAGAGCAGGAAACGGTGGAGCATTTCTTGTGTCACTGTCCAGCCTTAGCCCGTATTCGCGTCAAATGCTTCGGCCACCCCTTTCTAGAGGAACTTCATGAGGCAGGAACGAACTCAGGGCTGGGAGCCGATTCGGAAATACACAGCACTGTCTGGATGGCTGAACAACCGCACTTGAGCTCAATTTGCTCCAGCGAGGGGGGTGCACAATGGGCCTAATTTGAGGCCTACGTGCGTGGGGTTTCCCTTGTAAGCCCCCCTCCTACAATCAAACCAAACCTAATCGCCACCCTATTTATCTCCCAAACTAGAGCTGGTCTCGCCAAACCACTGACAGATTCAGAATCAGTGCCTCCAAATACCTTAAATAGCATCGAAGAAATAGCTTCTGTTACATCCTTAATTTTTATCTGTTGTTTTGAAAAGTTACAGTAGATTTAAGAAACAATTAAACGAAAACAATTTTTTTAAATAATTTTCGAAAAATAAACAAAAAAAAATCGACAAAAGATCTATAAAATGAACAAAGAGTTTTAGTAAAGGGAAAATTAATTTATTTTCAAAAAATTTAATGACGGAACTATCATTAGTCGCAGAACCAGTCTAGTCCCACCCTTTTTTCCCAATAAATCACAAACCATTAATCTTCCAATCTGGGATATTTCAAATCTTGCCATGCATTTTTACATAAAGGATATCCACACCGACAGGAATCAAAAATCTTTGAATGGAAAATGATTTTTATATCAAGGACTTTGGCTTCCGTAAAAATTTCCCGAGCCATATAACCTATAAGTAGCCTTTCGCATCGTTTCACAGCATTTGAGGACACTGTCATTTGCATAAAAAAATAATTACGCATTCAGGTCTCTTTCGGTCTCTGGTAGGATAACTGCTTCAGTGAAACGGAGATCATATTTTTTTTTTTGATTCGAAAGAGGAAATCAAACCGAAGGGACAAATGAGAACAGGAACAGGATAATACTGGGATCTGCATTCAATGACACGAAAAATATTTAAATTGATTGAAACTGAACTGAGTTATGCTAGAGTAATATCGCTCTATAATGTTTCCATCTCCCACCGCCACCGGATACGATTTTTCTATGTTTGGATGTCATCAACTCGAAATGAAGGTCTCTGGGATTTTCTCAATATTCAATATTGAAACAGGCAACCAGTTGATGGAGTTTTTGTGTAACAGTATTTGCAAACGTGAGTCAGACCAGGAATAACTAGGAATAAAATTTAAAAAAAAAAAAATACACGCCATAGAAGCGGTTCGCCCTTTGGTGTTACACGACGGCCACGTTGTCCTTGCATGAATGGCCAGGCAATAAGGGATGAAATGAATTGAATGAAATATTAAGTAAAAAAGATTATGAATCAACAGTAATATTGCTTAATGTTGCATATTAAACCCATCGACAGCGTTTTTCTTCATCTTTTCGTTTTGATTTGCATAAATTGCAAAATGTTAAATTTTTTAAAGATATTTTATCGTTTAGATTTGCACATTACTTGCATTGTGAAACTGAGGTGAATTCTAGGTCTCAAACAACATTGAATTTTTCAAATCTGAAACATGTAGAAACTACAATTTTCATAAAATTATCATTTAATCAGTTTAGTTACTAAAAATTCGCACAGATTACACAATCAGATTTTCTTTAGTGCACTCGTAAGTAGAGTTACTTTTGGATACTTTGGTAAAGCCGATTCCAAATCTGGCAGTGGTTTGGCTGGATCAACTCCAGATGTACTCTTAGGATCCATACCTTTAGTAAAGCATCAAACCAAAGGCTGGACCAAAAATTACCTATACCGGAGTGTTGAGCATAATAAAACATTTTGATTCCCGCATCGGTTTGTCTGTCTGTGTGGGATAACTTGCGAATGGATTGAGCAAGAGGCCTAACATTTTGCATAAATAAGTCGGGTGAACTCAAAAACTCAAAAACTCAAATTTTTTCGATTTTTTTGTATAAAGTTACATTATTTGTCGCACACTGTGTAATTTGAGGAATCTAGTGGGATTTAATTGGAAATTGCTAACATTAAAAATAAAAATATGCGCCTCTTGTGTACTAAAACTATAATGTTATACATAAACTATGTTGTTTTCGTTTATAGACCACCTTCAGACATCGGAAATGAATGTTTTCCGATGTCTGAAGGTGGTCTATAATCCTAGATTGTACAAATTGTCATTCGTCGAGTTGGCGAGGTTAACGCCCGCCGTACACTTGAGCTAAGTTACCTCAGCTATGTGCCTGTTTATAACTTAACGTGTTTCGTCACGTATCAAAGTGAGGAGAATACGAACCGCTAAACGTCCACGTATAAACAGGCACATAGCTGAGCTAACTTAGCCCAAGTGTACGGCGGGCCTTAGAGTTTTTAATATTAGCGGTCTGCTGTTTTTTTTCGCAATAAATTAATTATTACAACAATAACTGAGGTTCATGTAAGCTTTCAGGTAAGGTTTGATATTTTTTGTTTTGGCAATTGCAAAAAACAACTTATTTGAAAAACAACAATATTTGAAAATAACAACTGGTAAAGCCGACAATAGAGTGGTAACCGTTATTTTGTAATTTTACTTTCTAGTTTAGTGCACAATTTCCAAGTATGGGCGAGTATTGCCCCCGGAATATATTTTTTTGTTTATTGGCATCTCAGGTATTAAATAAAAAAATTTTTGTTGCGTCCGCTGCGTTCCCTGAATAGTTTTTTTTAGAATAAAATACCCAAATTGCATCGAAAAGCACGGGCACTTAAAGTTTGTTCTTTGCGGCTATAAAATGCAGCAATTTATACAATTGGGTCTAAAGATTTAGACCTATAATTCAGATCCGCGTACAAGAAGCGTAAGAAGTGACGAGAACGACACACTGATTAATAATGCGTCTTCCGAGCCACAATTGCAGAAATTGGTGATCTTTGGGTCAATATTCGCTTCATAAAAATCCTGCAGCGATAGAGCGGCATTTGACGGTGGTCGGGTCGAACCTGAATATAAGTTTCACTTTGAAGAAGCGTGTAATGGGAACTGGGTAGACACGTGTAGGCTTCTAGAAAGTTCGTTCTAGAATATTCTTTGTCTAGAGTTAATATAGAACAATAGCCAGTCGTTGACCGTTAGGTAATCTCGATTTTACCGAAGCGAATATAATTATTATCAGTTCAATAAAGACAGTCGAATCGATAAGAACGTTTTTTTATTTGGTCCCGGTCATCGAAAACCCCTACAAACTCAGAAGTGGGATAATACCGACGTTGCATTGCTGTTTGGAAAGTGTCGTTGTCGGATAGATCATAAGTGGTCAAATCGTTTTATAAGTAAAACGAGAGATTTGTGACTTTCTTTAAACTAAGTGTGTGTAATTTGGTGTGCAATGTATGAATTGTCTGAGGAAGCACGAAGATTCCTGGCGAAAGCGACGGCGGAAGGTCTCAGGAATAAGCTCCAAGATCTAAATTTGCCTGTAGGAGGAACCAAACCGATGCTGATGCTTCGTCTGGAGGAAGCATGGAAAAGTCTAGAGCCGATTGTTCTTCAGGAGCACATGTCGGCAGAAGTGGTAACCAATCATGCGGAGGAAGAGCAGCGTGAGTGTAATGCTGAGCAGAATTTATCGCCTGATACAGTCAACGATGACAACTTAGACACGGAGCTGGAGAGGTTACGAAATACTGTTAAGAAAAAGCGAGAAATTGCAGAGCTGAAGAAACAATTGGCGGAGCTCTCGGAACAAGAGGTTAGTTGCAACAAATATTCTTTTAATTTTAACGACGTGGAAAATTCGCTGCCGAAATTTACGGGTGATGACAACTATTCCATCACTAAATGGACAGCTATGTTTGAAGAATTCGCGAATACGATGAACTGGGGATCTCAGACTCGTCTTTTATATGCAAAAAGACTAATGAGCGGTACCGCCAAATTATTTCTTCGCACAATTGTTACAAGTTCCTGGTCAGACCTTAAAAATAAGCTTCTAAGTGAGTTCCACAAAAATGTGACAAAAGCTGATATCCATGACCAACTTCGCATGCGGCGTAAGAGGAAGGACGAAACATTCCAACAATATGTCCTTTCAATGCAGGAAATTTCCTCTCACACTGACATCGAAGAAGCGGACCTCATCCATTATATTATCAGCGGAATAAACGATTCGGATAGCAACAAAGTCATACTGCACAATGCCACCACACTGCCCGAACTAAAACTTGCATTGGTCAAATATTCTAAATTTAAACACCACGATAGATCTGCACAACCGGCTGGAAATCAAATACCACCAGCAAACAAAAACTCTAAGCCAAATGAACGGTTTCGTCGAATGGTCAAGTGTTTCAATTGTAATGAAACGGGCCACGTCAGTTCGCTTTGTCCAAAATCTAAGCGGGAGAGAGGAGCATGCTTTGTCTGCGGTCAACAAGGGCACAGATCATCACAGTGCACTCAACGTTCCACCGTTTCTTCTATCCAGCGAAATGAAGTCGGCATTTGTTCTAGTGCACCATCAACATCTTTGCATTTGCCAAATCACTCTTTTGAGGAGGAGATATCCTTTAAATTCTTCAAGGATGACATCGAGGACAATGTTGTTTCATCTTTAGTTGCACTTCTTGACTCCGGTAGCCCGATCAGCTTTGTGCGGCAGAAATACGTTCCCGATCACATGGTCACCGAAGACGACAACAGTAATTCAAACTTCACGGGTATCAACGATAGTAGGTTACAAATTGTTGGTAGAGTAAAGTCTCTTATTAAATATAATGACAAATTATGCGTTTTGAATTTTTATATTGTGTCAGATCAAACTATGAATAACAGTATTGTTTTAGGAAGAGATTTTATGAACCTTCTTGATATGCAGTTGGTAATGAAAATTGATGTACAAAACCAAAATGACTTAGATTTGGAAAGAGGTAATTGCACCCAAAATACATTTGATTCAGGGATTTCAAGTAAGGACCAAGGTATGTTGAATGTTCTTGATAATATTTGTGAACCGGATATATTAAATATCGATATCTTTGACAACGATGAATCGGATTGCGATACATTACTTAATATTAACGAAGACTTAGACCTTAAAACAAAAAATAAAATAATTAGTATCATGCAAAATGTTTCTAAAGTTGATAGTGAATTGAATGATACGAACACGATTCCGGTGGAATTAAAAATATTGTTAACAAAAGAAAACCCATTCCATTGTACACCAAGGCGTCTCCCATATCAACATAAAAATAAATTGCAAGGCATTTTAGATGATCTATTAAGGAGAAAAGTTATCCGCGAGAGCAATTCACCCTATGCATCTCCTATAGTGTTGGTGGAGAAAAAGAATGGCGAAATACGTATGTGTATCGATTATCGCGAATTAAATAAATTGACCGTACGCGATAACTATCCCCTCCCTTTAATCGAAGACCTGGTTGATAGATTAAGAGGAAAAAAATTCTTTACAATTTTAGATCTACATAGTGGATTCCATCATGTCAAGGTTTCGGACGATTCGGTTAAGTACACGGCATTCGTCACTCCATTGGGCCACTATGAATATTTGAAAATGCCATGCGGATTAAAAAACGCCCCGTCCGTGTTCCAAAAATTTATTAATAATATTTTTAAGCCTCTCATTACGTCAAACGAGCTACTTATCTATATGGACGATCTTCTCATCGCGACTGAGACAATTCAACAACATCTGGAAGTCCTAGATAAAGTAGTAAAACTTGCAAGTAAATTCTCCTTAAAACTGCGATTTGACAAGTGTAAATTTCTTTACGAACAAATGTCTTATTTAGGTTACACAATTGATAGCCATGGTGTCCGTCCGAATAAGGAAAATTTGCGCGCTGTAGCGAAATATCCTATACCTAAAAGCGCTAAAAATGTTCACAGTTTTTTGGGCCTTTGCTCGTATTTTCGAAAATTTATAAAGAACTTTTCATTAATTGCTAGACCGCTTTATGATCTGCTTAAAAAGGATGCGGAATTTAAATTTGGCCCCCAAGAAATATTTGCTTTCGATACACTAAAATCCGAACTTTTAAAAGCTCCGATTTTGGCCATTTATAATCCAAATGCTGAAACTCAGTTGCACTGCGACGCTAGCAGCCATGGCTTTGGAGCTATTTTACTACAAAAACAGGATGACAAGAAATTTCATCCCGTTTTGTATTTTTCGAAGCGTTGCACGGATGCAGAGACAAGGTACCATAGTTATGAGCTAGAGACGCTAGCAATCATATATGCCTTGCGAAGATTCAGGGTCTATCTGTTGGGGTTAAACTTTAAGATAGTAACCGATTGTCAAGCACTGACGTTGACTTTAAATAAAAAACTTTTAAATCCCAGAATTTCGCGATGGGCACTTGAACTACAGGCTTATAACTATACTCTGGAGCATCGACCGTCAGCGAGAATGTCGCATGTCGACGCGCTCAGTAGGAATTCAAATATATTATTGTTATCTGATGATCCTCTTGAATCTGCTCTTGCATCTGCGCAAAATCGGGACGCTACAATTCGGGAGATTTCATCCAAATTAGAGACATCCGAAAATGCTTTCTTTGCTTTATTTAATGGACTTGTGTATCGAAAACACAAAAGTGAACTTTTGTTCTACATTCCTGAAAGCATGGAGTCACGCATAATTCAGGCGCACCATGAGCATATGTGCCATTTAGGAACAGAGAAATGCTATGATTACATCAAGCAGACATATTGGTTCCCTAAAATGAAAGACAAGATAAAGTCACATATAAAAAGCTGTTTAAAGTGTGCATATTACTCACCTAATTCGGGTAAAGTACAGGGAACTTTGCATAATATCCCGAAGGGAGACTTACCCTTTGATACCTTGCACATCGACCATTATGGTCCATTGCCTCAAACCTTTCGGAAGAAAAAATACGTATTCCTTGTAATCGACGGATTTACCAAGTTTTGTAGGTTGTATGCAGTTAAAAGCACACAAACAAAAGAAGTAGTAGAGTGTCTTGAATCTTATTTTAACGCGTATAGTCGACCTAATCGCATTGTCTCAGATCGAGGTACGTCATTCACGTCACAGGAATTTTCCGATTTTTTAAAAAATAACAATATTTTACATACTAAAATAGCAACACTAACTCCACAATCAAACGGGCAAGTGGAGCGCATAAATCGCATCATTACACCAATGCTAGCTAAGGCAGCAGAATCGGACAGTACGGGAAATTGGGATAAAAATTTAACCAAAATAGAATTCGCGTTAAATAATACATTTAGTAGAAGTACTAAAGCTAGTCCAAGTTTATTGCTCTTCGGTATAAAACAGAAAGGAGAAATTTATGACAATCTAAAAGAATTTTTAGACCAAAATAACAGAACTGATTGCGATATATCCGATATAAGAAGAAAAGCTAGTGACTCAATTAAAATTTCCCAAGAATACAACAAACGAAAATATGACGATGCGCATAAGACTCCTGTGAAATATAATAAAGGTGATTTCGTGATGCTAACCAATGTAGACACGAACCCTGGCGTAAATAAGAAACTTTTGCCCAAATTTCGCGGACCCTATGAAGTTGTCGATATTTTGCCAAACGACCGATACGTTGTCAAAGATATCCCAGGTTTGCAGATATCACGATTGCCGTATAAAGGTGTATGTTCACCACAAAACATGAAAACGTATATATTCTAAAGAAAAATTGTATTTTGGACGCAATTAGTTTGTCTAGTTTTGTAATTTGATATGTATGTTTTATAAAAAAAAATAATTCTTGAGCTATCAAGCGATTTTTATCTAAGTCATTCTGAACGTTTCAGAAATAGGTTCCAGGTAGCTAGTTATAACTATAAAAGATAATTGTAATAATAATTGTAAGAGAACGTGTTATTAGATTTTTTTATTTCGATATTTGATATTTTGTTGACAAGAAATGTAAAATCTTAATTTATTTGACTAATTCTATATGAAAGAAGTGATTGGCTATTTTGTTAACGTTTTAGAAATAACTATTGATTATATTAGTAAGACTTTAGTCTATTCGAAAGATCTTTGATTTTTGTATCGTAGTTTATTTGTACATAGTACATTCTAAGATATGATAAATCTTTATTTTGAAATTAAAATTTTATGAATAAGTAATGACTGATTTGATGTTAGTAAAACATTATCGAAGTATGTAAAACTGATTTATTTAAGGCAATTTTTGTAATCGAGGACGATTAGTAGTCAGGACGGCCGATTTGTAGGCTTCTAGAAAGTTCGTTCTAGAATATTCTTTGTCTAGAGTTAATATAGAACAATAGCCAGTCGTTGACCGTTAGGTAATCTCGATTTTACCGAAGCGAATATAATTATTATCAGTTCAATAAAGACAGTCGAATCGATAAGAACGTTTTTTTATTTGGTCCCGGTCATCGAAAACCCCTACAAACTCAGAAGTGGGATAATACCGACGTTGCATTGCTGTTTGGAAAGTGTCGTTGTCGGATAGATCATAAGTGGTCAAATCGTTTTATAAGTAAAACGAGAGATTTGTGACTTTCTTTAAACTAAGTGTGTGTAATTTGGTGTGCAATGTATGAATTGTCTGAGGAAGCACGAAGATTCCTGGCGAAAGCGACGGCGGAAGGTCTCAGGAATAAGCTCCAAGATCTAAATTTGCCTGTAGGAGGAACCAAACCGATGCTGATGCTTCGTCTGGAGGAAGCATGGAAAAGTCTAGAGCCGATTGTTCTTCAGGAGCACATGTCGGCAGAAGTGGTAACCAATCATGCGGAGGAAGAGCAGCGTGAGTGTAATGCTGAGCAGAATTTATCGCCTGATACAGTCAACGATGACAACTTAGACACGGAGCTGGAGAGGTTACGAAATACTGTTAAGAAAAAGCGAGAAATTGCAGAGCTGAAGAAACAATTGGCGGAGCTCTCGGAACAAGAGGTTAGTTGCAACAAATATTCTTTTAATTTTAACGACGTGGAAAATTCGCTGCCGAAATTTACGGGTGATGACAACTATTCCATCACTAAATGGACAGCTATGTTTGAAGAATTCGCGAATACGATGAACTGGGGATCTCAGACTCGTCTTTTATATGCAAAAAGACTAATGAGCGGTACCGCCAAATTATTTCTTCGCACAATTGTTACAAGTTCCTGGTCAGACCTTAAAAATAAGCTTCTAAGTGAGTTCCACAAAAATGTGACAAAAGCTGATATCCATGACCAACTTCGCATGCGGCGTAAGAGGAAGGACGAAACATTCCAACAATATGTCCTTTCAATGCAGGAAATTTCCTCTCACACTGACATCGAAGAAGCGGACCTCATCCATTATATTATCAGCGGAATAAACGATTCGGATAGCAACAAAGTCATACTGCACAATGCCACCACACTGCCCGAACTAAAACTTGCATTGGTCAAATATTCTAAATTTAAACACCACGATAGATCTGCACAACCGGCTGGAAATCAAATACCACCAGCAAACAAAAACTCTAAGCCAAATGAACGGTTTCGTCGAATGGTCAAGTGTTTCAATTGTAATGAAACGGGCCACGTCAGTTCGCTTTGTCCAAAATCTAAGCGGGAGAGAGGAGCATGCTTTGTCTGCGGTCAACAAGGGCACAGATCATCACAGTGCACTCAACGTTCCACCGTTTCTTCTATCCAGCGAAATGAAGTCGGCATTTGTTCTAGTGCACCATCAACATCTTTGCATTTGCCAAATCACTCTTTTGAGGAGGAGATATCCTTTAAATTCTTCAAGGATGACATCGAGGACAATGTTGTTTCATCTTTAGTTGCACTTCTTGACTCCGGTAGCCCGATCAGCTTTGTGCGGCAGAAATACGTTCCCGATCACATGGTCACCGAAGACGACAACAGTAATTCAAACTTCACGGGTATCAACGATAGTAGGTTACAAATTGTTGGTAGAGTAAAGTCTCTTATTAAATATAATGACAAATTATGCGTTTTGAATTTTTATATTGTGTCAGATCAAACTATGAATAACAGTATTGTTTTAGGAAGAGATTTTATGAACCTTCTTGATATGCAGTTGGTAATGAAAATTGATGTACAAAACCAAAATGACTTAGATTTGGAAAGAGGTAATTGCACCCAAAATACATTTGATTCAGGGATTTCAAGTAAGGACCAAGGTATGTTGAATGTTCTTGATAATATTTGTGAACCGGATATATTAAATATCGATATCTTTGACAACGATGAATCGGATTGCGATACATTACTTAATATTAACGAAGACTTAGACCTTAAAACAAAAAATAAAATAATTAGTATCATGCAAAATGTTTCTAAAGTTGATAGTGAATTGAATGATACGAACACGATTCCGGTGGAATTAAAAATATTGTTAACAAAAGAAAACCCATTCCATTGTACACCAAGGCGTCTCCCATATCAACATAAAAATAAATTGCAAGGCATTTTAGATGATCTATTAAGGAGAAAAGTTATCCGCGAGAGCAATTCACCCTATGCATCTCCTATAGTGTTGGTGGAGAAAAAGAATGGCGAAATACGTATGTGTATCGATTATCGCGAATTAAATAAATTGACCGTACGCGATAACTATCCCCTCCCTTTAATCGAAGACCTGGTTGATAGATTAAGAGGAAAAAAATTCTTTACAATTTTAGATCTACATAGTGGATTCCATCATGTCAAGGTTTCGGACGATTCGGTTAAGTACACGGCATTCGTCACTCCATTGGGCCACTATGAATATTTGAAAATGCCATGCGGATTAAAAAACGCCCCGTCCGTGTTCCAAAAATTTATTAATAATATTTTTAAGCCTCTCATTACGTCAAACGAGCTACTTATCTATATGGACGATCTTCTCATCGCGACTGAGACAATTCAACAACATCTGGAAGTCCTAGATAAAGTAGTAAAACTTGCAAGTAAATTCTCCTTAAAACTGCGATTTGACAAGTGTAAATTTCTTTACGAACAAATGTCTTATTTAGGTTACACAATTGATAGCCATGGTGTCCGTCCGAATAAGGAAAATTTGCGCGCTGTAGCGAAATATCCTATACCTAAAAGCGCTAAAAATGTTCACAGTTTTTTGGGCCTTTGCTCGTATTTTCGAAAATTTATAAAGAACTTTTCATTAATTGCTAGACCGCTTTATGATCTGCTTAAAAAGGATGCGGAATTTAAATTTGGCCCCCAAGAAATATTTGCTTTCGATACACTAAAATCCGAACTTTTAAAAGCTCCGATTTTGGCCATTTATAATCCAAATGCTGAAACTCAGTTGCACTGCGACGCTAGCAGCCATGGCTTTGGAGCTATTTTACTACAAAAACAGGATGACAAGAAATTTCATCCCGTTTTGTATTTTTCGAAGCGTTGCACGGATGCAGAGACAAGGTACCATAGTTATGAGCTAGAGACGCTAGCAATCATATATGCCTTGCGAAGATTCAGGGTCTATCTGTTGGGGTTAAACTTTAAGATAGTAACCGATTGTCAAGCACTGACGTTGACTTTAAATAAAAAACTTTTAAATCCCAGAATTTCGCGATGGGCACTTGAACTACAGGCTTATAACTATACTCTGGAGCATCGACCGTCAGCGAGAATGTCGCATGTCGACGCGCTCAGTAGGAATTCAAATATATTATTGTTATCTGATGATCCTCTTGAATCTGCTCTTGCATCTGCGCAAAATCGGGACGCTACAATTCGGGAGATTTCATCCAAATTAGAGACATCCGAAAATGCTTTCTTTGCTTTATTTAATGGACTTGTGTATCGAAAACACAAAAGTGAACTTTTGTTCTACATTCCTGAAAGCATGGAGTCACGCATAATTCAGGCGCACCATGAGCATATGTGCCATTTAGGAACAGAGAAATGCTATGATTACATCAAGCAGACATATTGGTTCCCTAAAATGAAAGACAAGATAAAGTCACATATAAAAAGCTGTTTAAAGTGTGCATATTACTCACCTAATTCGGGTAAAGTACAGGGAACTTTGCATAATATCCCGAAGGGAGACTTACCCTTTGATACCTTGCACATCGACCATTATGGTCCATTGCCTCAAACCTTTCGGAAGAAAAAATACGTATTCCTTGTAATCGACGGATTTACCAAGTTTTGTAGGTTGTATGCAGTTAAAAGCACACAAACAAAAGAAGTAGTAGAGTGTCTTGAATCTTATTTTAACGCGTATAGTCGACCTAATCGCATTGTCTCAGATCGAGGTACGTCATTCACGTCACAGGAATTTTCCGATTTTTTAAAAAATAACAATATTTTACATACTAAAATAGCAACACTAACTCCACAATCAAACGGGCAAGTGGAGCGCATAAATCGCATCATTACACCAATGCTAGCTAAGGCAGCAGAATCGGACAGTACGGGAAATTGGGATAAAAATTTAACCAAAATAGAATTCGCGTTAAATAATACATTTAGTAGAAGTACTAAAGCTAGTCCAAGTTTATTGCTCTTCGGTATAAAACAGAAAGGAGAAATTTATGACAATCTAAAAGAATTTTTAGACCAAAATAACAGAACTGATTGCGATATATCCGATATAAGAAGAAAAGCTAGTGACTCAATTAAAATTTCCCAAGAATACAACAAACGAAAATATGACGATGCGCATAAGACTCCTGTGAAATATAATAAAGGTGATTTCGTGATGCTAACCAATGTAGACACGAACCCTGGCGTAAATAAGAAACTTTTGCCCAAATTTCGCGGACCCTATGAAGTTGTCGATATTTTGCCAAACGACCGATACGTTGTCAAAGATATCCCAGGTTTGCAGATATCACGATTGCCGTATAAAGGTGTATGTTCACCACAAAACATGAAAACGTATATATTCTAAAGAAAAATTGTATTTTGGACGCAATTAGTTTGTCTAGTTTTGTAATTTGATATGTATGTTTTATAAAAAAAAATAATTCTTGAGCTATCAAGCGATTTTTATCTAAGTCATTCTGAACGTTTCAGAAATAGGTTCCAGGTAGCTAGTTATAACTATAAAAGATAATTGTAATAATAATTGTAAGAGAACGTGTTATTAGATTTTTTTATTTCGATATTTGATATTTTGTTGACAAGAAATGTAAAATCTTAATTTATTTGACTAATTCTATATGAAAGAAGTGATTGGCTATTTTGTTAACGTTTTAGAAATAACTATTGATTATATTAGTAAGACTTTAGTCTATTCGAAAGATCTTTGATTTTTGTATCGTAGTTTATTTGTACATAGTACATTCTAAGATATGATAAATCTTTATTTTGAAATTAAAATTTTATGAATAAGTAATGACTGATTTGATGTTAGTAAAACATTATCGAAGTATGTAAAACTGATTTATTTAAGGCAATTTTTGTAATCGAGGACGATTAGTAGTCAGGACGGCCGATTTGTAGGCTTCTAGAAAGTTCGTTCTAGAATATTCTTTGTCTAGAGTTAATATAGAACAATAGCCAGTCGTTGACCGTTAGGTAATCTCGATTTTACCGAAGCGAATATAATTATTATCAGTTCAATAAAGACAGTCGAATCGATAAGAACGTTTTTTTATTTGGTCCCGGTCATCGAAAACCCCTACACACGGCTGCCACCTGAGTGACCTCAAAGCCCCCGATTTACAAGCAAAATAAAAAAAAAATTGATGCCTTCAACCGCCATATTCCACATTGACATTTCATGCAAACGATTTCGCTTCGAGAATTAAATTTCTTATTTCAGGCTAATAACTGAAGGGAATTGCATAAGAAATGGATAGCAGACATATTTAAGACAGCACAATTTTATTTGCATCAAAATTTCATTGCAAAAGATAAAAGAATTGACCGGAAAAAAAATCAAACAAATTTTCGTTAAAAACAAAATAATTTGATGGCCCATTAAAATCTGTTTAAATATTAGATTCAAAATTGTCGAAAATTTTTAGTTGCAACTAAATTCTCGGTATGCAATCGAAGGAAAAGTCCATTATAAAATAATACTCCACAAGAAGTTTCCATTAATTTATCGTCATTAGATTTTTTTTTGCTCACACCGCGTCTTGATTAACAATTTTTTATCCCAAGAAATATCGCACCGCAATGAGATTTTTTTGACAGCTGGGCCGAAAATCTCTTGAAATTTTATTTCTCAAGATGGCGATGAAAAGAAAACACCTAGTCGCCGCTCTCGCAATTAATGCAATACGTGAAATTGAAAAGGCTGAAACAGAAGAACAGACGAAAAAAAACACCTCTTACTGTTATATATTCTCTTTCAAAGCTTTTTGTATCGTATTGTTTGTAAAAATTAGTTATTTTCGCAACTACTTGTCGGGAGAATTTAGATTCCGCCATCTTGAATTGAGAAATTCCAAGAAATTTTGCAATTGCAAGATTTCATGAAATTTATCTCTGGGATTTTTTATCGCCGTCAACTCGAGCTCTCATTGGTCAATCAAAAATCTCTGCGATGAAAAATCCCAAATGAAGACACGGTGTCACTTACGGTTTACGTTTTTATTTGTTCATCTCTGTTCGGTCGGTAAGCTATGTAGGCATTAGAGCGAGGAGGAAAGCTCCGCTCGAAGATTTGTGTGATGTAATGCCGTCAGATGACGCTCGCTCAAAGCTTGAAGCAGCTAATTTCCTGGGCGTGTTTTTTTTGTGAAATGGCAGCGTCAGAATTACGTTCCAGTATCATTATTGCGCCGTGGTAAACGACTGAAAAATGTTCCCCACTATGGGTGTCATTGCGCATCCCATTCGCACAACGGCAATGTGCCCGTGACAAAAATTGCTTATCACCGCAATTTACCTGGTGACGAAATATGTGAATAAAGACGACACGGCTGCTTCAAATGATATTTGGGTGGGTTACTTGCTACTTACTTACTTTTATGGGTAATAGGGTAGGAAACTACCCCTATTATCCATATGCTATGTCAATAAAATTAATCCAGGCATAATGTTTAACACTATTTCAAAAAAAAAAAAACTAAAAAAAAGAATTAAAAAGGTTTTGCAATTTTGTATTATAACTTATATTCAAAATTCACGCATACCTTATGTGTCCAATCCTCAATGCTAGAAACCTAATTCCTATTTTAGAATCAATTTTATGATCTTTTATGCTACTGACTAAATCCCACGCGAAACTTTGTATAATTGGAACATTTTACTGTCCAACTCGTATTTCATTTGAGTAAATTGATTGTATAATGACATTAACAACTCAGCTATAACAACTAGATGTGGCCTCAACATCGGTGTGTAATATAAAAATCAATTAAATAATAAAAATACGGGGCAAATGTATGCGAATCCAGGTATGAAAGGAAAATAGAAATGAAATCATTAATCTCGGCATTAAAAAACAGAAAATTTCTGAGCCATCATGCAATAAACCGATACCACGCACATGTGAGATCCTCATACCAGATCTATCTGACCCACCCACCTAACTAATGTCCAATAAACGGGGAGTCCTTTCCGATTAAGCGGTAAGTCATGCGGCATTAGAAAATGACGAAGTTTAGGGAGCAATACACCAATAAACTGTTGCGAGCATATTTTTATGCTTCTCGTACTGAATATCATCGGGAAACATACAAAATATAATACACTCGTAACTATGAACTATGCCAGACTATGAACGCGCTTGGACATTGTCTGAAATTGGTTTTTGAATGAGTGAAAGGTGGTCGTTCGTCCTGGCTGCAATAGTTACCCTCAATTCTTCATTCATCTTTAGTTTGGCCTCTATTGGCTGAAGGGGGCAAAGTAAAAAAATTAATTCTGATACTATATTTGTACCTCGTCCCCATTCCAAATCATTCAGACTTTCAATCAATCAAAACCCGACTTGGCACAATCCACAAATAGTCGAAATCCAAGACGGTCTGCCGTACACGCAAAATATACATTAATGCTGTTTTCCATATCTCATCAAGGATCCAATAAAAAAACAACAAGCAGAAATCCTTTCATATACATCCGTTTTATGGTCTGCGGCATTGGCATACACACAACTACTTAGTATCCAGTCAACATAAGGTCCTTTAAAACAGCAGTCATCTAAGATTTTCTTACAGGCGAAAATCCTGCAAACCCTTAACATCCGATGGACTTTGGAAGTCACCACCCGCGAAAGGATGGACTTTCTTTGAATATATATGTGTGTGTGTGTGTGTTCGTTTTATTAATAACAATACGTGATACTCGTATATATGATTGCGATATTTTCCACGATAGTAATAAAAAGGCAATTAAATGACTTTTAATAATAAAAAGAATAAATCGTAACGAGGAAGTGAGGAAATCAATTTTTCCAACTTGATAGCATGTATATTCAATAAAACGACCAGGAAAACTGTAATATTTTATAAATTGTTTAGAATTGTTGAAGCCAAATATTATGACTGTTGAGAGAATACCTAAAAATTGAATTTTTCCTGTTTTAAACATGTTTCCATATCGAATTTTTGGGGAGAAATATTTTCATGCGGATTTTTTCTCTTGGGTTACATTTCTAAAGTCAAGTGTCTACGTGGATAAAATTATCATCAGACGACCTATCACAGTAGAATTCGATTTTTTATAACAAATATCACAGCAATGGAATAGCTTTTTGCAAGGGTTTTCGATGATTGAATTTTGATGTGTGGAAAAATTAAAAAAAAATCATATCTAATCACTATTAATCTCTATAAATTTTTCGAAAATATTGCTCCATTTTCGAGAAAATCTAAAAAACAATCTTACATTTTTTGAGGTTCCATCTCTCATTGCTACTTTGACATACCAGCCCCCCAGCCCTCCAGCCCCGCCAGCCTTTCAGTCCTGGGTATTAATTTTCAGGGGTGTAGAACTTGCCAACCTCTAAAATGGCGACCAAATTCCTTCAGAATTGCAGGAGATAGCTGGTCAGGGGCTTACTGACAGGGAGGGAGGGGGAGGGTAGTTGTTTATGGAGGGAAAATTTTCCTTAAAACTCAATTCTCTAGCAGAGAAAAACGGATCCAAATATATTTATTCAAAAAGTTTCAAAAGGGACAGTAAGAAGAACATCTTACAAGGAGATCCTACACTCAGAAAAATGTCCAGGTCAACTTTTTGTCAGGTTAACTCTGACCTTACAGAGGTGTCTGTACCCCACTAACGGTCAGAGTTAACCTATCTAAGGTCAACTCGTGCAGCTCCCAATGCCCTACTTCACCTGCTGGTGGCTTTATTTCAGAATTTCTCCGACCACAGGTCAACTCAGTTTTACTTGCCCACATGGAGGCGAACGCGCGCCTGCCCGAGGCCAATTACGCCGTATGTAGGTCGTCGAGTTAGCTTCCATTTTTCTGAGTGTATGTCACTTCTCATGATACCCTGAATCTAATGGTAAAGTTTCAAGTTTTCAGCCACTGGACCTTTTGAGAAATTTTCTCCCTGATGAGGTATCGAAAACATTGTCTCAGTCTGATTAAAATTTTAAAAGAAAATCACCAAAAAATTTAAGAGATAAAAAAATACAGAAAATAATAGCAACTGTTGTGGTATCGCAAGATGCCAATTGAATCGAAACAAACAGTTTTTTTAACAAAAACTTAAAACCCATAAATTTTTTTCCCGCAAAATAAAACGCACTTGGGAATAAGACTTTTTGTATCAATTTTGGTAAGTTGCTGAAAAAACATCAAAAAAATTGTTTGTTTAGCTAGAAGTGAATTTTATTGAAAAGGCGGAAAGAATTGTCCGATTTTCCTCCCTCAAGAAGTTAGCATTGGGGGTGAAAAAAAGTCACGAGAATTTATGCCTGGTCAGCCCGCGCCTTTCCCCATTATCAAACTTTATTGCATGTAGTTTTGTACCGCCGTAACACTGACACCTATCCCACCTCCTCACCTCTTAATGTTGGACTTTTTTTGAGAAACGCGTTTAACTATGAAAAATTTCAAGTCCTGGCGTAATTCATTTTTTGCGCAAATATGCGTTACAGACGGTTTACTAAATCTGAACAACTCCTATTTGATTGCCAAGAGTATAAAAATATTTAGGATGACGATTTCTTTTACAACATCCTGTTTCGAAAAATTATTCTATTGAACTATAAATATCACAACCAAACATCATTAATATTCCTTTAAAATTCCCAATGATCATTACTCAACTTTCTTTAAATTTCCTGTCATTTTTCTTTTAATCCTTTCGCATGTCAAAATATGAAAAAAATGTCGAAACGATCTGGAAGTGCCAATTTTCAATTGTTTGATGCTCGTTTAGAAATCCCCGATTAATGCAAATTAATGATCATCGAAAAACCACTTGAAATTCGTATCCTCTTACTGATAGACAGTTTATTTAACAAAAGGATAATAGTTTCAACATCTATACTTGAAATTTGTCATTCAAAAACGCAGCAGTTGGTAACACAATTTCAAACCCATGGACCCGAGTACCCTAATTTCAGGAGCACTCTTTGCCGCTCGATCCTTTTTTTTGCACAATTCTCCGGGAGTATGATAATCGAGAACAGGCAAAAATAAACATTGTTTAATGTATGCGCTTTTTGTCCTAAAGCTGGATATCATTGAGATTGGAATAAATGCAAACGTCACCGAAAAAGATGCAAATGATATCCTCGTAATGACACTCAAGTGATAAGTAGTTTGGCATATCCAGGAAATTGTTCGATTGCAATGTGCGGTGTGCGAGGAGTAACAAATAGCAACCCTTTAGGTATATGTTTATGTAGGGCCAAAGTGATCCCTTTTGAAATTTGCACTCTTCAGAGATGGATTAGTATTAGTAATGGTGTTGTTGCACAAAAAAAAAACACCAAAGAACATTAAGTCGTTTATTCCGAAACCAAAATTGCGCATATTTCACTCAACAGGACGAGCAGTTATTATATTGCAGGACTCACTGTTGGCACGTACGAATAGCCAATGAGATCGGATGGGATAAAGTTTGATATGTGTGCATACAAAAACTGCAGGGGTTGATGTCCTTTTTTCAGCCCTCACACACTGTTTAACACACGAAAGTTTCTTTTGTTCGAATCGAATCTAGCTGTGGGATTTTTTCTTTTGCAAATCCCAGCAACCAATTCAGTTCTGTTTTTTCTCAGTTTCTACCTGATGCGATACAGTAAAGTATGCTGATGTCGATGCAAAAGGGATGGAGATAAGGGCTGTTCTGGGATGTGTGAAAATTATGTGCCAATTTGTAGTCAGAAAGCGGTAGGGGTTGATTGCCGAAGTCATTAGTAGAACATTAGTGTCGGGCTACCAAAAGGCAATAATGCTCACAGCATGATAGATTGGATGGACACCTGTGATTTTTATGCAACATAAATATAAAGCATTGTTTCTGTTTTGTTGTGGTTACGAGAACATAAATGATGTTTTGAAATATTTGGCAGAGTAAAGAAAATTGAAAGTGGTGCAATCAATAGTTTGACGATATTGGAGGAATTTAAATTTTAATTTTGTTAAATTCTTATTTTTTTAAATTTTTTAGTGCTATACACTTCTGAGCGGATTTGAATGTGACTAAACCCAAAAATCAACTTCAACCACTGTACTCCATGTTTTTGTCATATCAATATTGTAAAGGGAAGTCGGTTTTTTGTGACTCCAATTCTCAAAAACTACTGAACCGCGGCACTAATACTCTACACGGAAAAATGTATGGGAACCGTTGCACCAAAATTGCATGTTCCAATCCCATATTTATGGAAAAAACGATATAGTGGACATTCCTATAAACGATAGGACGTTTTTAGCACATTCCTAAAAACGATATAGTGGACATCATATAAAAAAATTGCTGTTCCCAAGATTTTTAGGACACATTTGCAACATAAAAATTGTCGTATTCTTTTTTTTTTTGTGTAATCATTCCCGAAATTATGGGAGGGATTACTGTATATGTAATGGCCGGAATACAATTGGCCCCACAAAACATTTACGAAGAAAATTCAGATTTTGAACTCATAGCAACCTATGCTTCTGTATACAATCAATCCGATCAACTTTGCCGTCGTGAAAAGTTGAATCGAATTTAACTTTTGTCGGTCAGCTCGCCGACAAAATTTCATCGTTGATTCAAAATTAAATCCTATGGGGACGTCATAAAATCTAAATTTTGTCACTCAAGAGGAAATTAAAGAAAGTATTTAGAAATATAGTCCGTCTGCTGTGTTGCTTACATTCAAATTCCTATTATGTATAATTGGTAACAAAAAATTTTATATGTGGCTCACCGTCCCATTGTCAAAATTAAATGAAAAACATAACAAAAGCTATAATTGCCAATCTGGCAATTATTGAAAACCCGTATGGTGATTTAAGTGAACGACGAACAGTTGTACCAAAATTCCACTTTGAAGTCATACTTTCCAATAAGATTTTTTTAAAATTTATTCCAACTGGATTTTAATGTATGGGAGTTTTATGTAGAATCATATCCTAAATAACTTTTGTTCTTGCACTTTTTTGATAAGATGCACCGTTCTCGAGATATTCGCAAAAATCGTTTTCGTTCGTGTGGGGGGTGCCCCCCTAATGATCCATTTTTGCCCATTAACGAACTTAGGCCTGTTTGCGCGTACTATTATTAAAAAATTAAGTTGCGGTTAGCCTACTTAAACCGTAGAAATTCTGGGTCTTAAATAATTTAAATTGTACATAAATTGCTCAGTTTCGTTGGTGCAAACGGCACTTACCCCCGTCGCACACTTCAGCTAAGCGAGCTCAACTACGTGAGCTAAGTTTCTCGCTGAAAGTAAAATCCTTAGCATTTGCATTGGCGACCGCACACTTCGTCGCCTAGAAACTATGAAACTACGTCGCCTAGTTATGGGCGACACGGACTAAGCTCGCTAGCGTAGTTCAGACATCAACTACGCGAACGACTTCGCTGGCATCGCTGACACTCACATATAAATATTTTCGGCGTTATACAGTGTAGAATCGGTGTTTGCAAAAGTGTAGTATTTTGTGGACATAAAAGTGTGAGGAAAACGTGAAAATTGAATTCTTTTGCGGAATATTTTCAATAGCGTTAAATAATTTATATCTAAAAATGGCTGCAGATAAAGTGGAAAAATGCATATATTTACCGAAAATATCGCCGCGTAGCTTAGCTCAAGTGTGCAACGGGGTGAGCTAACCCAGCTAGGCTATGTAACTATAGCTAGTCTCGCTCACATAGCTTAGTTGAAGTGTGCGACGGGGGTTAGTCTCGCATTTTACGAAAAACGAATCTACGCACAATTTCAAGTCTCTAGCTCAATCTGTGCGGCCGCAATCCGCGCCACAGACGGAAGAGATTAAATTCTAAAATGCAAGAAATTAATCCTATAAAATGTTGTAATGTCTCCATTGATTATTGGACTCTCTCCTTTATATATGCGCGACATTCTCATTTGAAATAGGATTCGTTCTTATAATTATCATCAAAGCCTATTCAAATAGTATCTTTTTTATTGGATCATGTTCAATCTAAAGGCGACAGACAAAAGTTCGAGTTATTGAATATACGAGATAGGGAAGTTCGAGGGGCTTGAAAGGATTCAAGATATCAAACAGCTCGAGTAATAAAATGCCCTGTAATTAAAAAATCTCTCCCACACAAGTGTTAGAGTGGGGAGGTCCACTAGGGAGGTCCAAACTATATAAACCACAATTTGCCAACCACATGCGATTTATAATCGAAGAAAAAAAATCGACAATTTAAATATTCGCATAGGAATGAGTTCGCAATCACATAGGACTCGTTCCAATTTTTTGTAGGACTGAGTCTTACATAACATTGGAAACACTTCTAAAAACAATGGGAACCATTCCATTACATAATATAGCATTGTTTCCTCCTCAGTATAGGAATGTCTCCAGTAAAAACTAGGAACGGGTGCTACTTTTATTGGAATATGTCCATTCTTCCCTCATCCCTATATGCATAGTAATGATTCCAGGAAAACTGGGACTTTTTCCTATATTTGTGGCAGCCTTTGTTATAAAATGGTGTAACGATTCCTATAATCGCTTTCCCATATTTTATAGGAGCTTTTCCTATGCGGATTTTTTCCCTGTACGATTCAATTAAACTTCCATACCTTTCTGGTAAGTTTGTCGGCCCGAGACATCGTTTTCCTTTGTTATCTTGGAACGGCAAGGAAATCCTTGTTTTTCCCAAAAAAAATTGTCTTGAATAAATCAGGATCCAGAGTTACGAAGGTAAAATTCCACATAGTTATTCTAAGATTACAGAAAAATATCTAAATTGTAAAACATATATGTATTGCAATTGCTTCGATTTTCTGTATTTGAAAATGTTTTATAATGGACTTTTTTCCAACCCCCCATTTTGAAAAAAATCCTTCGATTGAATGATTTCTCATACGTTATTCTAATAAAAATCAAATCAAAATCTAACACAATAATAAAATAAATCCTTGCAAACCATAAACTTTATGACATTCAATAAAAATTTCGGGCCGCGTTTTGATGTTGAAAGGACACCGATAAAGTCAAATTCATTTTCTAATCCTTCGCTAAAAACTTCTGAGTGAGATTTTTTTGTAGTCGTCCGACAAAATAATCACTGTATGAGTAAACAACGGCATTTCCAAGCTACAAAATACGATGAATAGTTTACACAAGGAAACAATCGATCCTTTCTTGAGTAAATTCACATAAATTGTTTGCATAAAGTGATAAATACACTTAAATGCTGAGCGCGTTGGTAAAAGTGTGTAGTACTTAGGGCACTTCCTGTTTTCCTTCAAAGTCATAAAATTTGAATTTAAAAAAAAACTTCACCTGCTCACCTGAAATTCCATTATGGACGGTCTTTCGTTTCTTATGAAATTAATTTTTTATTGAAGATTAAAAAGAAAATATCGAGTGTTCAAAGAATTTTCCCCTCACGTGACTGTATTGGATTAATTACTTTTTAGATATGGGAGATGATGGTCATAATTTTAATTGAACGAAAGCTGCATGCATGTGTTTCAAATGTGTATGTATGTAGTCTTCTGTAATTAACGGAAAATAAATCATATGTCAATAATTCAATGGGGACAATATTTACGTTGATCATAAATAACGAATAAAAATTAAATACGAACATTGTAAGTAGGTTAATAATAAAATTGTTATATCAGCACTTCGTAAAAAGGTAATTACCAACATTATTTGGAAAATCTCACTTTCTCGGTGGTGGTTGGGGTGGTTGGCAAGTAAGTGGGTGTACAAATGATTGGGGAGGTGTTACCGTTACTATCATATATAGTGTATAATACACAAAGTGAAAGTGTTAAGCCACAATCCATCAGCCCTTTAAACATTTCTCACCATTTACACATGTGAACCGTGTCCTTTATGGGTGATAGCCTGGCATTGGCCACTCTGACCACCACCGTAACTGTGTCCCAGTCTATTTCCCTCCATCTCTTAGAAAATTGTTACAATGAAAGTGTTTTCTGAAAGAGGTCAACCACACAACATCATCGATCACATGTTTTTCAATTGGAACCCCTTTTTCGACGAGGGTTGTAAATTTCTCTACGTCTGTTTTTTTTTTGTTATATGTGGCCACCCTTAGCAATCTTAGCACCCTAGGATAAAATAGCATTGATAAATTCTCTTATCGTACAAGGCTCCAACATTTCGGATGTATTACAGATAGGGTTAAGACTGCTTTTGTAGACCAGCTAGGCGTTACAAACGGTCTCAGCGTTCGCATTATTGAGTTTGATTTTTTCACAGACTATTATCGTATAATATTTTGGTGGTAAAAATGCAGGTCAAAAAAAGGTAATAATTTGTCGAAATACAAAATTCGAAGTAACATGAATTTTAAAATTCTGCCAATTTGAACAAGTGTTTAGCATATGTAACTTAGGCAATATACCGATTGACAGCCACCATTTTGTATGCATATTTCGATATTATACTGTCATCGGATTTAGGAAAGTGTGTCAAGTTTCATGACAAATCGAATATACGAAAGTGGGTTGAAATTAGGTTACAAAATTTAAACCTCTGAATGAGTACAAGTACATAATAGCTTGTAAACAAAAGAATACCTAGGCATTCCATCATGTGCACCAAATTTTAATTATTAAATAAAATAAGTGACAGTGAATTACGAGTCAAGAATTGACAACATTATAGAACATTATAGACAAGACCATACGTCTTGGTATTTCCGGAACAGTCGCCGAATCAGGCTTGTTGTTCCGGAAACTAAACTTTTGTCCCTCAAGAACTTCACTAAATACGAAAAACATACTTTCTCTGGAGGCTGCTGCAATTTATATGTTACGTGTCTGTGGTTATTTTTTAAATTTTGTGGTTAACCATTGAATCATTTCTGATTTGTGGTTTTAACGCGACCTTTCTAGCATTGAATTCTATTAGAATTTAATTTTTTATACCCGTATGGTGAAACCAAAGGGTATATTAACTTTGCCTTACCGTCTGTAACGCCAAGATCCCGTCATCACACACAAAACTGAATTACACCAGTGTGTTTAGAATGATAAAAAAAATGAATTTTGCATGGCCGTCCGTCCGTCTGTCCGTCTGTCCGTCTGTCCGTCTGTCCGTCTGTCCGTCTGTCCGTCCGTCCGTCCGTCCGTCCGTCCGTCTGTATGTCTGTCCGTCTGTCTGTCCGTCTGTCCGTCTGTCCGTCTGTCCGTCTGTCCGTCTGTCCGTCTGTCCATCTGTCTGTCCGTCTGTCCGTCGGTCTGTCTGTCTGTCTGTCTGTCCGTCTGTGTGTGGCGCGGATTGCGGGCGCACGGATTAAGCTAGAGACTTGAAAGTTTGCACAGAGCCGTTTTTCGTAAAATGCGAGGCTAAGTTCGTTAATGGATAAAAATGGACCATTAGGGGGGGTACCCCCCATACGAACGAAATCGTTTTTTGTGAATATCTCAAAAACGGTGCATCTTATCAAAAAAGTCCAACAACAAAAGTTATTTAGGATATGATTCTACATAAAACTCCCATACATAAAAATGCGATTGGAATAAATTTTAAAAAATCTTATTGGAAAGTTTGACTTCAAAGTGGAATTTTGGTATACCTGTTCGAATTTTGATACGAATATCACCATACGGGTCTCCAATGATTGCCAGATTGGCAATTATAGCTTTTGTTACGATAAAAACTTACCTTGGGCACGTATCTTTTACAATGTTTTGCCTGCGGCGCATTCATTTCTGTTGTTATTTACTATTTTTGTTGTTATATATTGGTTGGTTGGTTTGATAGGAGGGGGGTTCACCAGGGAACCCCACGCACGCAGGCCTCAAGTTGGGCCCATTGTACACCTCCGATGTCCCTCGCTGGAGCAGATTGAGCTCAAGTACGGTTGTTTAGCCATCCCGCCAGTGCTATATATTTCCGAATCGGCTCCCAGCCCTGAGTTCCTGCCTCATGGAGTTCCTCTAGAAAGGGATAGCCGAAGCATTTGACGCGAGTACGGGTTAAGGCTGGACAGTGACACAAAAAGTGCTCCACCGTTTCCCGCTCTTCTCCGCAGCCCCTGCATTGTGGATTATCCACCAGCCTCATCTTGAAAGTTATATATTGGAGTTGCATTTATTTGAAAATCGTGAGAGGCCTGGACATTTTTTTTACTTGATACTATATGGCTCTGGATTAAAATCATTATTCTGTTAAAAATATTTCGCCTGCTGCTCATATTTAGTAATTTCGTTTATTGCCTGGACTTCATTTTTGCTTTCTTATTTGAATTTTTTTTCAACATACATTTTGCATACCCGCCGTTGCCGGGTTTAAAGTTATTTTACACAAATTTTTTTTACACAAAAAAAAACTTTTGAAAAAATTGTGATCCTTTCAGGACCTTTCGTTTCGAATAAACACTCAATTCGTGATCAGCGACCCCGAAAAAAGTTAAAGCCAGTTTTTCCGAAAGCAAAAGGAAGAAAAGGTTATTTGCGTTATCCTTACAAGACCTTTTGAATTTTGAAATTTTCATCACCAGATTCGTGATCAGCAATCCCGAAAACCTCCTTATTTTTTAGCCTCCTTTTCTTAGCCTCCTAACAGACAGGCTTCATTGTAAAAATAAAAATCTATATTTTATAACACCGACCTCTTACCCACCCCTCGTTCATTCCTTTAGGGGTGGAATTTTGAAAAATCATTTCTTAGCGAGCATCAATGAGGTAAGACGAATCTGTGTGCAAAGTTTTATGGTAATCGGTGTGGTAGTTTGGGAGATACTGTGATGATTGAGTAAGTTGTATTTGGGGTTTTGATATATATTGAAGACTAGGGCTCCGCCCCGAAGTTGGGAAAATTGTTTCCCGATGAACGACTTGCCCAACAGTGAAAACCGCATTAAAATCCATTCAGTAGTTTAGAAGATAAAAGGAGAGGGGTTTCACGAGAACGGGGTGGGTTTGAATTTAGTTTGTAAAAATTTTCCCTGGTGTATGACCTGCCCAATAGTGAAAACCGCATGGAAATTTTTTCAGCAGTTTAGAAGATAGTAGAAGAGGAGGTCAGAGGAGAGAAGAATATTTGTCAGCCGTTAATCAATAATTTCGGAGAATATAGATAGTACTCCTGTGTAAATTTTCAGCTAATTTGGTCCTGTCGTTTAAGCGTTATTCTTTTAAATAACTTAAAAGCAGGGGGAAAACAGGGTACTGTAGCAAAATAATACATAGCATATAACCTGACCAGAGGTCTAAGCAACATATAGGAAAAGACCGCATCAAAATCGGTCCAGTGGTTTTTGAGCCAAGTCGGGAAATTCAGACAAACAGACTGGCAGGCAAACAAAAATTTTAAAAATTGTGTTTTTGGCTTCAGTTTTTAAAAATTGTGTTTTGACATCGATATGTATAAGAATTGTTGAGAAATTCGAAAAAAAATCCTCCTTTCAATTTTTTTAGGTATAGAATTGAAAGTTTACAATGAACGATTTTACTTCAATAAGTAAAACTGGAAGTATACTACAACCACAACCCTATTTCAACCGAATTTGGCCAAATATTGGAGGTGTTACTAAAATGGGACGAAATAAAATCCGAGGTCAAGAGGGTGACTTGCTATCACAAAAAAAAAACACCCATATAGACTTTGTCGACTATACGAATATCGCTGTTTAGACTCGACAGGACGAATGATATTCATTGCCTTGGTGGCCAATATAAACATATGTCATGCACGTATGATGTTGGCGTGTCCCATGTCCAAAGAGATCTCTGATATCGATAACCTGATAACACTAAAAGAGTGAGGTCGCATTTGACGTATTCAAATTGTAAATAATAGCAATGTAACGCGAACGACTTCTGAACAACCGAAACAAAAAAAAAATGAACCACTCGAACGTAAAAAAAATTTATATGCAAGGATTTCCAATGAGTACCGAGAAATATATATAAAAACGAACGAAAACATTTAGTGGTCGAATAGGGCTGTGGGGTTGGTTGGCTTCTTTTTTTTTTTTTGTGGGATATTTTCGAATTTGGGTCCTTACGATGACCGAAATTGTTACTTGACTAAGTGACTGACCGCGGCTATAACTTGTATATGAAATGGTTGACTTGGCTGCATGGATAATTATTATGCAAATGTATGACTAACTAATTAACAGAAAACGGAACATTAGCAGGTAACACACTAACCGATGTCGGTTACACATAAGACAAGCGAGCAATAGGCATGAGGTGGTGACTCGGTCAACCCTCACAAGAGTCCTTCTAACCGGGATAGGGGTGTCTACCACTATCGGTCGGTCGATGGCTATTCATTGGCTCAAAATACATTTATAGATACTTTTTCAAGTATCAGGAATATTATTTTCTATCCGTTTTCGAAAACTTATTCATTCCGATGACTTTTAAGGGCATTATTACGCGTTATCAATGCGCTCGTTAATTGAAATACACGCTCGTTACCTGAACTCAATTGCCATTACTTTGAGCCATTGCCTTCGCATTACTTTCAGGTATTATGATGCTGATGGCCGCACACGGTCTATCGATTTGAATAAATTAATTCCATAGGGTTTTACACCTTTGGACGTTTGTACCTTCGAAGGCTTTCGGATGCCTGCTATTGCGGTCGATTTCAGTTAATTTCAGATTAAATCCACTATAGACGGGCCTGAAAATATATCCACAGTCGATTCATATGTCGTGACATTGGGAAATATTTCTTCTTAGCTTCGATTGACATTTGGGTATTAATGGAGGATAACGGGGGTCTCATTTTTTCTGTATTAATTAGAATTGTTTAGGGAAATTTTCTGATAACGAAAATCCATTAATTTCTTCTTGTGGAGTGCATATTCAATTACTATCGTCGAGGGGATGACAAATTTTCTTTGGCGGTGGCGGATTTTTTTTAAACACCAAGTATTGTTATTAACGGTAATTCATGCTAATTTTTACAATGGGCATTTTTATGTTCTTCCTATTACAATAAAACTTCTTACTGCAAATCGCATTTTTTTAACTCGACCCCGCTTCCGCTTCTCGTCTTACCGTCAAGCTTTATTGAAAAACTTAAGAAAAGCTACAATTGTTCTATATGAGGATCGACAAAAATTTTAATTAAAAAAAAGTTCGAAAGAGGAAGTGCGAAAGAGGAAGGAAGGAGTACTTTGATTGGATTTTAATGTATGGAACAGTTATGTAAAATCTTATTCTAAATACATTTCGTCTCCAAAGATTTTTCGATGTATCGTACCGTCTCTGAGATAATCCCAAAAAACTAATTCATATAAATGGGGGGAAGGGGAGAGGGGTGGTGCAACTGAATTTTGAAGTATGGATGAGTTATGTAGAATAATTTTCTAATACATCTTATCTACATAAATTTTTCAATACGATTTCGAGGGAATTTCAAAAAACTGTTTGGTTTGTATGGGAGAGATGGGAAGGAATGATCCGATTTTACCACCCCCTTCAAAGACTTAGCCTTGGTATCTACTAGAAATGCAACTATACAAAATTTTAAGTCTATAGCTCAATCCTTTCGATAACCAAATAGTATTTCAAGCAGCCGTGTCCTCTTAACATATTTCGTTGGTTTGCTGCCAACTTTTGGGAAAAGTAAAGTTAGCTACCCAAATATCATTTTAATCAGCCGTGTCGTCTTTATTCACATATCTCGTCACCATGCAAATCGCGGTGATAAGCGATTTTTGTTGCGGGCACATCGCCGTTGTGCGAATGGGATGCGTAATGACACGCATAGTGGGGAACACCTTTCAGTGGTTTTACCGCAATAATGATACTGGAACGTATTTCTGACGCTGCCATTTCACAAAAAAATACACCCCCTTTAACAAAATTAGCTGCTTCAAGCTTTATGAGAGCGTCATCTGACGGCATTACATTACACAAATCTTCGAGCGGAGTTTTCTTTCTCCCTCAAGTGCTTACATAGCTTACCGAACAGACAGAGATGAACAAATTAAAACGTAAACTGAAAGCGAACAACAAATATCTAATGGCGATAAATTAATGGAAACTTTTTGTGAGTATTATTTTGTGGAGTATTATTTAAAAATTTTCGACAATATATATATCACTATAAAAATGGATGTTGGTCCGTTTGAGATTACGAAACTCAAAAACTACTGGTGCGATTTTTACGCGGTTTTTTGCAAAATGATCTGCGTTGCCAGGAGCAAGTTTTCAGCTATGTTAGATTTTCAAAATTCGAAACAAAGGTCCTCTAAGGATAATGGTTCAACCACAATGAAGGCGGCAAGCGGCAGCGGCGAGCGGCATTTTTTTGCACTAGCGTAGTGCAACGAGAGCTCTTTTTCCGTCGCCGCCGAATTTGAAACAAAGTCCAAAACGTTTTATGAAAACCACCCCACCCGGCGCCACATTCTATGCAGATGTTGTGACGTTTTGACGTTTTGATTTCGCAAGACAGAAGCATATGCCGACGGTGCCGCTATCATCGTAGCTGGCTCGGTGGTATGTATGGCGGCGCCATGCCGCTCGCCGCCTTCATTGTGGTTGAACCAAAACGCTTTTTCCCAAAAGTTCCAAGTTATTTATGGTTTTTTGGCATTCAAAAATTTATACAAAAAACTTTAAGCTGGCAACGAAGGGTCTGCTAGTTGAATCTAAAATTCAAAAAGATTTTAAGGGGCCATCAAATTATTTTCTTTAACGAAAAATTTCTATAATTTTTTTTTTGCAATGCAATGAAGTGGTGTTTTAAAAATGTCTCCTATCCATTTTTATGCAATTTCATTCAGTTATTAACCTGAAATAAGAAATTTAGTTCTCGAAGCGAAACCGTTTGAATCAAATGTCAATGGGGAATAGGGCGGCTGAACTTTTTTCTGTTGTTTGTAAAGCGGGAGCTTTGAGGCGGGGCTAGGGGCAAAAATGTTGCATTTTTAAGCCGCAATGAAGAAACCTCATGTGCCCGTGGTTTTCGATGCTATTTGGGTAGTATGATGTTCACGGACATACAGATGGACAGAAGGACGGACAAAATCGGTTGTCATCACGAACTCCGTGGAAAATGCCCATGTCATCGTGTCGAAATTTAGTTAGTAATTTTTAATGCTATGAAATTAGAAACATTCCTTCGAGGAAGCCCTTCAAGGATATTTAATTCAATTTTAATGAGATGGAAAAATACTTTCCAATCCATGTTTTCATTATCATTTAAATCGTTCTAATGCCATCAATAAATTCAGTTTAAATCGTATTGATTTGATAAATAGCTTATTTGGATTAAATCCTAAATCGAATATTTAATGAAGAAAATTCCACTAACTTGAATTTTTTTTTTGCTGACTAAATTTGCTTGGATTGACTTGATGTGAACTCTGCTGCGTGCGGAATTTTCATATACCCGTACCGTACATATGTGTATCAGAACAATAATGTACGTCTGCAATGCTAAAAACAATTAAAATTTCCGAACCATATAATACGAAAATAGGAAAACGCAATTAAAACGCTTACATTTGGAGACACTTGAAAAGTTTACTTCGTTTTTCCAGACCTTCAAGGGAGATACCATCATCATTACCACCATCATCATATGTTAGTTGCACCTCATACTCCCCAATATTTATGCCCAGGCATAGACTAGAAAGTGATTCCTGTGCTGAAAGTCAAAAGAAGCAGCTATGGTAGAAAACATGGGGAAAAATTCAAATAGCATAAAGTAAGCATTGCTATCAGAGAATTTGTTTTGCTCCATCATGTACTAATATTGTCTCCTTTTAATTTATATTTAATTTCAGAAATAAAATCCTATTCCTACAAATATAAGCTTACGTTTTCACCGAATTCGTCCCTTCGAGATCCTCGAATCGTTGCTCCTGTTAAAAAAAAAACACTTGAGGCTGTTTCTTTTCCCTGTATTTGGATGCTAAAGTACACTCACATTGCTATTAGATTCGAAATGTCATTTATTCGCCTCAAAAGTTCATTCTATTTTCCACATGCGGGCGGTGCAAAAGAGTTGAAACAGAATTCCTTCAACGGTAGTTAAAATTTATTCGTTTCAATATAAATTTTCAATTAATTTTACAATTTTAGGGGGTTTTTCGTAATTTTGCCATGATGAAGAAAAGAATCAATTCAGAGATTCGCGATTTTCGTAAGTATTTTATACCAGTTCAATGTCATATACATATGTTACAAAAAAGCCTATATTAAAAATCTTAAAGAATTTATATTATATTTTTTCAGATGTGTGATTTTTGAAACATATTATTTAATACCAGAATGAGGAATCGTCTCCTCTAGAAAAAGGGTATTTATATACGCTTTAGAAATATGGTTAAAATTCCAAAATTACCTTTCTTCACAACTTTTGAGAATAACTCGTTATCATTATCCGATTTGTTCCCCTCCAGACTAAGTTCAAGGAGAACATAAACCGACATCTCCTTTCATTCTTCCGACCATCCTGAGGTGTGCTACGGCATTGAAGGGTGTTTCTCTAAGCTCTGGCTGAAACTATGAAAAAAAAAGATCTGCGCATAAAAATTTAAAAATCGTTCTCAAAAACTACTTATTGCAAATTTTTTCGGGAATCAGGTGAAAAAAGGATATTCGCTGTATCCTTTTCGGACCTCCGGGTCAAAATTTCAAACTTGCAACATTGAACTCTTTATGAATGACCTCCAAAGACCTCAACCATTAATTGTGGACATTAATTGTGGACTTACAGGCCCCTCGCATTTTCCGATTTCTAAGAATCGAAGACTTCTGCCCTAACCACGCAGCTGAACTTCCTTTTATTTTAGTCCTATGAACACGTCTGAGTGATTTTATTTTAAAGCTTGACTAAAATCTGAAAACTTGATTATTAGTTCTATAAAAATCTTAGAATGAAGTGGTATGTGAGTTTCACATCCATGGAAGTGTGAAATATGAATCACGTTCATAGTTAAACGTTTATTATACGAACAATTTATTCGTGTAATCCTTCTTACACTAATGCCTGGAGCCCAATGAACGCAACGCGAACGCAGTAACTGTCACTTACAAGTTTGTTCCATAGAAACCATTTGAAGTGAGCACAGTGAACGCAGTGAACGCAACTACAACGCAAAATTTTGCAAACTTCTAACTTTGCCGCAGCAATTCTGCGTTGACAGTTCATAAAGTGAGGTTGGGGAAATGTTGTTCGAGGAAAAATTGATAGCCTTAGTGCAATAACATACAAATAACAAAGATAGAGACCAACAAAGCAAATTATCGCTTCGAAATTATCCATTTTTGTAATTTTGCCAACTTTATACCACTTTATATTATGTCACTTGTACTACTTTACGAGATACCATTGGGCTCTGCCGCTGAAATGTTGCGCTGCGTGACAGTTCACAGCGTTGGAGTTGCGTCCGCGTTGCGTTCATTGCGCTCCAGAGGTAACATAACCCTTTGATGCCCGAATTAGACATTTTTTTTATTTGGTCGATTGGTGTTTTTTAGTTCTAGATGGGCACCATGCAGAATTTGAAATTTTCACAATTGCATGAAAAACTGGGACAGTTCCAGAATCAGACATGTCGTCCCGCCCGCCGTCCCGGGAACAAACCTTATGTCCGGATTTTTCAGTTAAGTGTTATAATAGGGTTATAATAACAAGTTTCCAGAAATCGCGAAGGCATTTCAAAAAAATTTCCCCTGCGGCGCATTTGTTTTCGTTGGTGATTTTACGATTTCTGTCGTTATTATTTATGGAATGTAAAGAGAGCGAACAAATAAGTTATTTTTGTATTGGACTGTGCAGCTCTTTATTTAAATCTTTATTTAAAAAAATACACACATTTAGTAATTCTTTTTCGCTGGTTTCCGTCCAAAACAAGATTTTCTTTCTACAACATTTTGTAAGTTCGTTTGTGTTCCGATTTCAAAATCTCCCCTCCACCCCCCCCCCCCCCTACCACCATTCCCATCTTATCCCAGTTTAAAAAAATATGGTCACCCTACTTAAGTGCAAAACACAACTTTGTCGTCGTAAAAAGTTGAATCGAATTTATCTTTTGTCGGTCAGCTCGCCGACAAAACTTCTTGGTTGATTCAAAATGAAATCTTCTGCGGACGTCATAAAATCTAAATTTCGTCACTTAAAGAAAGTATTAGGAAATATAGTTCGTATGTTTTGTTGCTTACATTCACAATCCTATTATATTTGATAATTCGTAACAAAAGAATGTTATATGTGAGCTCACCATCACATTGGCAAAATCAAACGATAAACAAATGATGTTTAGAACAACAAAGTGTGTGGAGGTCAACTTTGTCGCCGTAAACTGTCGTCGTAAATGTTGTGTCGTCGGGCCAATTGTATTCCGGACTTTATAAGCAACATCGGGCATGACAGTTTTTTTTTAAATGGGGCCTAACGCAATCGCTCTTCATTCTTGAGATCATTTTGGATATCATTCGTCAGAATTTAGGAAACTTTCGCGCTTATTTTTAATTTTCCGATTAATTTCTCTGGTATGCAGGTTCTCTACTTGTCGATTATGCTTTCTATCTTATTGACATTCATTTGTGGAAATTTGTGTACATACTTATGTTCATACTAATAGCTTGTGAATAAAAAGGAATCATTAAAAGCTGATTTACAATGCAGCAGCAACAGCAACAGTAACATCAACGTCACGGAGAAAGTGTTTTGATTGGGCAAGAATCGACTCTGTGACGTCAGATTTTCAGAGAGATATTTTGATGCCGATTCATTTCTAATCCCAAATTTGAGCAGCAACGCTGAACAGCAATGCTGAACAACAACGTTGACAGCATTGCTTTTTGTTGGTTATGTATACAAGTGATTGACAACAAAGTTTACTTTTGGAAACGAATTTTGTGTTTAAAAGTAAGTTTCAGAATACGGTTAAGATTGTTATTTATTTAATAAACATTTAATTTAGATAATCATGGAAGAAAGGTTAATTCAACAATTCAGAAATGTCAATTTTTAGTGTTGCTGTTGCTGCTTCATTGTAATTCATCCGACAGCATTTTTCTTTTTGCAGTCGCTCTTTGCGTCGACGTTGCTGTTGGCGTTGCTGCTGCATTGTAAATCAGCCTTTAAATTGGTTCAGCAGAACTCCATAACTAAAGATATATGAGAATCTTGATTTTATTATAGATTATAGATGACTTTTATACATTTTTAAAATTCTTTAAAACAAAAAAAAAGAATCAAATCAAATTAAAGTTTCTCGTGATATTATCATTCAATTATGCCAACACTAATAAAATATACCAACAATCACGTAATCAATGTACCTGAAAATTTCAATAAAACCTTCCTGTTATCCGTTGCTCGTTTTTTTTTCTTTCATTTTGAATCATCCCCATTGCAATCGCTCTTGGGTAGTTTCATTGGTCTAAAAGGACTAACATTTAAGGAGTCCTATCGTAGGTTTATAACAACTTGAATAATAATAATATTGCATGTCGTAAAACTGGGGAAAAAATCGTAGCATACAAATCGTCCTGTTCGTCCTTTATTGGATCACACAAAATTCATGTCCCATAAAATCCAATCAGAGCTGAATGTCCCGAAGATTTTTAAAATTCAATTTGTTCTTAAAGAAATGACGAAGGAGCTCTACAGGAAACCACCCCATCGGAATATCACTTAACTTTCCGCAGCAAAAGGACACGATTTTTCAAGTTTTTCCAATATTCTCCTGATAAAAATCCCGCACGGCGACCGACGGGATATGGGGTGGAAATACCAACCAACAGAAATGTGTTATGGTCATCGCTTATGGAGAACGCCACCCTTGGGGGTTAAGTACGGGTGGGCGGGAGACACGTGCGTGGATATTTGGAAAAATTTTAAATTCAAAACGACACACAGGTTGACTTACTTAGTGATGCGACTTCAATTTCTATAGTGTGCTTGAGTGACGTTTCAAACCCCATTGAAGACCTTTAGCGTGGACTGAAGATTTATTTTTTAACACACAGAGGACTAAATGGATAGCCATTTCCATAACAGCATTTATCATTCATTCCATTGAAGGAAGGATATCAAACGTCAAGGACTCACTATGAAATTAGATCGGGACACAAATTTTTCCCTTATTTTCCATATTTGTATGATGTCGAATTTTTCCTATATTTTTTATGTTTGGGAAAAATTGCGGATCGTAAAATCATAACAGGGAATGGTCATCAAGTGATTTGCTGGACGCATTATCCTTAACCGAATGCCAAAAGGAAAGGGACGTTTATGGCTTTATGATGATGCGCTTCGGGTTCCATCCACTTTGCATATTTTATTGTTTTCGGTATTCTTTTAGCAATCGATGTGGATGCTCAAGCTAAGGGAACACGATTTCCAGGATGGCTTTCGTTATCCGCGTGGACTTCTTCGGTGAGGTCCTTCAGATGGTCGCAAAAAAGCATGCAGTTGGCTATCAAGAATTTACGACTTTCTGGCTGGAAACACACGCATTTTTAACAAAAGAATTGATGGGCAAAAAGAGTATCAATTTGGAATTTTTGAATTAAATCGCAAAGAAAATATTGCTTTTATTAACCAGCTTGACTTGGCCTTAAGAAAATTCTTGATAGTAAAATATTTTACTACTTTGTATTATTGAGAATTTTCATTGTTTGGGACATATTTCTTGAAACATTCAAAAGGCTTTGAATTTTACACATGGAAAGTGGAGCTTTTTACGAATTGGTCTAAAAACTTCATTCAGATTTATATAAAATTCTTTAAAACTAGTTAATGTAAACAGCGTGTGGTATCCAAAAAATTATTAGGATAAAAGATGTTTAAAATATAATTTTACATAACTTTTCCACACGAAAAATTTCATTAGAAGAGTTCTTTCCCATGCCACCAGTATAAATGGTAATATTTCCTGCAGTTTTTGGGAAAATTGTGATACATTTAGAAAAAAAAATTACACTGGCTAACAGCCCGTTTGTTACTACCGATATTAAAATAGTGTTTGGATAGTCAGACCTCGCTGTTTCCGAATCTGGCTTTAGTTTCACCAAATTGGTGCAAGTTTTTGAGATATTGCGAACAAATACATTTTATTTTGAAAAAATCTATAGAACTGACGAAAAGTGTTTTCTTTCTGTTTTTTACTGAGAGAAATTTCTTACTACAATCAACAAAAAAGCAGTTAAATCAAATAAAAACTTTCACCAAATTTACGCTAATAGTTTTTGTATTTGATTTAAATAAAAAGTGGTTAAACCAAGTGATTATTTCGCAGAGAAAGCAACAACGCTACAATAAAGATTCTTTTCGTCTTCTTTATTATCTTTCTTTTTTTATTAATATTGTATGTATTTATATGTTCTTAATATTCATGTCAAAATGGATTTATTTTTTTATGTTTGATTGAGAATAAAAATATGCAAATAACTTAAAATTACTAAAATTTGATGTTTTTCTACCAAAAACTTCTAACTGATGAACGATCCTGATTAAAATGATATCTTGAAAAAACATACTACCTTCGTAATATTCTGAAAAAAGGCATTTATTTAAAAAAATCTGATAATACTGGCAATTAAAAAAAAAACCGACTTTTAAAAAATAACTAAAAAAGAAAAAAGCACCAAAAAGAAAAAAATAAGTTAAAACTATGTCCATTAATAGTGTATTTAAAATTCGGCTTTTTGGGACTCCATATCTCAAACGATGTAGAATTTAGGAGGGGAGGGGGTTTGAGGGGATAAGTCCGCAGAGGGAAAATATGTAAAAGAATCTTCCAGGTATTGTTCTGAACACCCCACCAAAAATTTCCACTCGATATCTCAAACAATGTAAAATTTAGCTGGAGAGGGGGTTTAAGGGGGTAGGTTAGGTTTGGTTAGGTTGGAGTGGCTGCCAAAAAGGCACACTTAGGCCAGAAATGACCCATTGTGGTACCACGCGAATCTTAACGATCCATTTCCCTATACCTCGAACAATTTGGAGCTTCTGATGAAGCGGAGTATATCTGCGACGCTTGTGGCGCTTAGGTCTTCCAGATCGTTTAGGATGAAACTGCCCAATTGTGCCTCTCCTAGCAAGAGGGTAGGTTACCACGGGGGAAATATATAAAAGAGCCTTTCTTGTATTTTACTGAACACAACACAAATAATTTCAACTCGGTATCTCAAGCGATGTAGAATCTAGCAGGGGAGAGGGTTTAAGGGGTAGGTCAATAGGATGAAAGTATATAAAATATACTTCCTGGCATTATACTGCACACAACACAAAAAATTTCAGCTCGATATCTCAAGCGATGTAGAATCTAGCAGGCGAGGGGGTACATTTTATTTTGAAAAAATCTATAGAACTGACGAAAAGAGTTTTATTTCTGTTGCTCACTGAGAGAAATTTCTTACTACAATCAACAAAAAAGCAGTTGAATCAAATAAAACTTTCGCCAAATTTACGCTAATAGTTTTTGTATTTGATTTAAATAAAAAGTGGTTAAACCAAGTGATTATTTCGCAGAGAAAGCAACAACGCTACAATAAAGATTCTTTTCGTCTTCTTTATTATCACTCTTCTTTATTATTATTGTATGTATTTATATGTTCTTAATATTCATGTCAAAATGGATATATTTTTTTATGTTTAATTGAGAATAAAAATATGCAAATAACTTAAAATTACTAAAATTTGATGTTTTTCTACCAAAAACTTCTAACTGATGAATGATCATGATTAAAATGATATCTTGAAAAAACATACTCTCCTCGTAAGATTTTGCAAAAAAGGTATTTATTTAAATAAATCTGATAATATTGGCAATTAAAAAAATTAAACCGACTTTTAAAAAATAACTAAAAAAGAAAAAAGCACCAAAAAGAAAAAAAATAAGTTAAAACTATGTCCATTAATAGTGTATTTAAAATTCGGCTTTTTGGGACTCCATATCTCAAACGATGTAGAATTTAGGAGGGGAGGGGGTTTGAGGGGATAAGTCCGCAGAGGGAAAATATGTAAAAGAATCTTCCAGGTATTGTTCTGAACACCCCACCAAAAATTTCCACTCGATATCTCAAACAATGTAAAATTTAGCTGGAGAGGGGGTTTAAGGGGGTAGGTTAGGTTTGGTTAGGTTGGAGTGGCTGCCAAAAAGGCACACTTAGGCCAGAAATGACCCATTGTGGTACCACGCGAATCTTAACGATCCATTTCCCTATACCTCGAACAATTTGGAGCTTCTGATGAAGCGGAGTATATCTGCGACGCTTGTGGCGCTTAGGTCTTCCAGATCGTTTAGGATGAAACTGCCCAATTGTGCCTCTCCTAGCAAGAGGGTAGGTTACCACGGGGGAAATATATAAAAGAGCCTTTCTTGTATTTTACTGAACACAACACAAATAATTTCAACTCGGTATCTCAAGCGATGTAGAATCTAGCAGGGGAGAGGGTTTAAGGGGTAGGTCAATAGGATGAAAGTATATAAAATATACTTCCTGGCATTATACTGCACACAACACAAAAAATTTCAGCTCGATATCTCAAGCGATGTAGAATCTAGCAGGCGAGGGGGTATGAAAGCATAGAGCCACGGGGGGAGGGGGGGGATTTGCAGAGAGGCCCAACCAGGAACTTTCTCTACAACTTTCTCTACAACTTTCTCTTTGGGATGACCAAAATCGGCCAACCCAGTAAAAAGTTAGGCGTAAACATACATTAAAAAAAAAACAGAGATTCAGGTCGAATTGAGAACCTTTTCCTTTTTGGAGGTCGGTTAAAAATCTTACAAAAAATAACTCAAACCAACTAACAAAACGTCTATTGCTCTTAACACTGAAGATATTGCTCTTAAAACTATTTTTTTTCAGGCTAATAAAAAAATAAAGAAAAACCTTCAATAAAAAAATAAAGAACATAATTATCAGGAAAACCATATCGTCATTTTTGATATTCTGCGTGCACAAAAACAAAGAAAATGTATTTGTGTATGCCACCAACAACGATGATGATGATTCTCTCCCGTTCTCTTTTCTATTCGCCACTGTTAATATCTCCAATTATTTGCCAATGCATTCAAAACAAATGCTCGGTTATTTGTTTCGACTGCATGATGTTAGAAACCGCACTCTGTCAGACAGTCAAATTAACTGATTAGGTTTTTATTTTAAATACTTTTCATTTAAATAATTTTAGATACATTTAAATCAAATATCTGCATTTAAAATGAATGGTTCGTATTTGTTTTAATTACTTTGTATTTTGATTCGAATAAGAATCATTTGAGTTTGGACTGAAAATGAATAGCAGATCAAGTGACGATTCTTGATTTAAACATAACAAAAGCTATAATTGCTGGCAATTATTGAAAACCCGTATGGTGATTGATGAAAATTTCACTTTGAAGGCAAACTTTTCAAGAAGATTTTTTAAAATTTCTTCCACTCGGATTTTGATGTATGGGATTTTTATGTAAAATCATATCCTAAATAACTTTTGTTCTTGCACTTTTTTTTGATAAGATGCACCGTTTTTCAGATATTTGCAAAAAACGTTTTCGTTCGTATGGGGGGTACCCCCCCTAATGGTCCATTTTCGCCCATTACCGAACTTAGCCTCGCATTTTACGAAAAACGGATCTGTGCAAAATTTCAAGTCTCTAGCTCAATCCGTGCGCCCGCAATCCGCGCCACAGACAGACGGACAGACAGACAGACGGACGGACAGACAGACGGACGGACAGACAGACGGACGGACATGCAAAAATTAAATATTTTTATCATTCTAAACACACTGGTGTAATTCATTTTTTTGTGCGATGACGGGATCTTGCCGTTACAAACGGTAAGGCAAAGTTAATATACCCTTTGGTTTCACCATACGGGTATAAAAAGGTGAGACAATTTCTTTGCAAAAAGTATTGCTTTAGGAAATTGGAAAATTCATTCACAATTTTCGCGGAAAACCAACCGGCAAAATTTTTTTCGATTTTATTTTTGTTCAGATCCATTGGCCCAATTTTTTCAGTGGGCCCAAATTGCCCACAAAACTGGTCTTTTTGTTTTTAACTGGTTACATATCACAAACCAGTATCAGTGCCGAGATTAACTTTGAAAAGGTCAGACAATTTTAAAAACAAGGACGAAGTGTAGTCATAATGTCATCCTTTTTCTACACTTGTTCCGGAATTCTAAACATTTTTCATTTAAAGCCGTAATTAACATCTCTCCGTGCGTTAAGTTGTTCCTAAAAATTCATGGTATTTTATTACTTCAAAAGTTTTTTACAAATTATTTTCGATTTGGCTGTAAATTTGCAAACTGCACGATAAACTTGGAGAAATCCTTATAACAGATCCCGGGAAAAATCACAAAAAACTGTCCTGAAAATTGAAATTTCACAGACCATTGAAGCATAAACGCCTGAGTAATCTAGAGGAGCAACAGATAAATAGAAAATTGAATGGAACAACAGGTGAGACACTCGTTACGTTAGCATACAAGGCAAGATACACACCAATTGATTGCTGTTGGACAGGTTGTTGTAGTGCGGTGTACGCGTTTAAACCACGTGCTCATTACGAGGATTTTTTTCGATGGTCCGTTTGGTGGTGGTAATTATCGGGACCATGGTCTAGTTCACCCGCAGGAATGTCGGTTCTTATTCCTTGTATTGACAATTTCAATAACATGCGGGGTATAAGATGAATGGAAATTCGATAAGTCATCATTATTAGGTGCTCCCTTGTCGAATCACTCAGTCGGAACAATTTAACGATCGATTGATGCGTGTTCACCTGCTATCGACTCTGGATATGATCCCTCTGCTTACTAGGGGAAGAGACCCACTGCGATCTCCTTGTTTTTTTTTCTGTTGCTGCAGGACATTGAATACATGGTTGATTTGTTTGACCTGCGTTTCGCTTGTTAAGCAGGTTCGTGTCTAGGATTTTCCTTCATCGTTTCAATGCAAAATCGAATGATGTGCATAATTAAATTGAATTCAATTAGTGACGAGGGCAATGCCTCAGTTTTGTCCCGAAAATTTCACACACCATGACTCTGGTACAATTTTGGCTTCTTAAGGTGGCCCCACACCATATTCGTTAACGAAGGTAGCAAAAGCTTTTTCCAGAAAACAATTTGGGGTGGTATTGGTGTGGTGGAGTTATCTCTGCCATTCGATCGGACCGAAATATTGACAGTGACGGTCTCTGAAGAACGACTTCCGTCAGAGCTGTACTTATGGTGGTCGATGTGTCGGATGAATGTCTACAATTTTCGTAGCATGAAATGAGAAAAGCGAAGTTGAAAAAAACCAGACAAAAGTTGGAATAAAATACAGAATAAAATGCTATAGAACTCGAGACTGGCACGCAAACCTGCAATTTTTCTTATTTAACGAATAATTCGGCTCGTCTTGCACACCAAAACACATTCAAACAATTGAAAATGTTGTTTACATAAAAAAAAAACTTTACCTACCTGTACGAAAATGTTGACTGTCTATACGGTCAATTTGAGCCACAATAACGTGTAAATAAGTGAATCTTCGTGGTCTTGGTGGTTATCTTCTGTGGTTAAGTTCAGGTTCTTGGGAAAAATGGAAATCATTCAATGATGAATTAAGGAAATATACATGAATTGACTTAAAGAATCGGTTATTAATTTCAATTAAAAAAGGTTTGCTTCCTCCAAAACAAAGTATTTTTGGTTGTTCTCTGGGCCTTAAAAATTGGACCTTTGAAGTGTAGGTGAAAAGTTCGGTGTCCTTCGATTATTCTGTCTCGCGTTTTCATATCAATCATGTTCGGAAATGAAGTAAAAAATTAACGTTTTTATGGTTTTATTGAAAACGGTCTACGCTCCAAAATTTCTCTCTCTCTCTCTCGGCGCTACAACCGGTTTCCGGTCTTGGCCTCTCACCAGAGTCTCTCACCAGAGTCTCTCACCAGAGTCTCTCACCAGAGTCTCTCACCAGAGGTCCCGGTCACGTGCCGATGTCCTCGACTTTTCCCAAATCAGATTTTGCTAAAAATGCAGATAGCGAGAGTTGGAAAAAAATCTACAAATAGTTTCTACTTAGTGGCCGAAAGAAATTTTGCGATAGTCATATTTGTCAAAATTTATTTTGTCAAAAACATGTAAACATTTTGGATACGTTATTTGCTCCAAAGTCTAATTTCTCAATGCCCCAGATATGTTTGCTTTATTTGTTCATGGAAGACGAGAAGTTATAAAAGAATAAAATATTTTTCAAATGTCTAGCAGAAAAAAAAACTTGTGAGAAAGAAATTTCGCTATAATTTGACGCCAATCGGTTCACCGTTTTCGGTGTGCAATCTCATTTGAGATTTTCCTACCACTCGCCCGCCACAGCCCCTTTCACGTATAACTTCTTCTTAAGATCTAAAGATACACTGAATATTTGGAACTAATTCGTTAATTGATTTCCTTCGCAAAGCATTTTTCGTCTTCTACTGCCCTACTCTGAAAGTTTGAAATTAATCGGTCTACGAGCTCCCTTTTTGGAGCCGCATCCTATTTCCATTTCCCTCTCCCACTTCAACAAGGGGAAAGGAGTAGAGCAATAGCATTTCATTCTTTGAAAACTATAAGTAAAATCATATTCTAAACTCTTTTTGCCTTTAAATTTTTTTTTTGTGTGATGCACTGTTTCCGAAGAAAGGATGACTATATTATTTCTGGATTAATCCATGACAAATTGAGCGGGGAGGAGAGTGTAGATGCCTAAAACAGAAAGCCAATTAATCAATAAAAATGTATTGGAAAATAATTAAGGAATGTGCTCTGCAGTGGAATTTTATTAAACATAATGAGGCGCAAAGATTTAAATCAATAGTTATACACTCCCAAGCGAAAATTAATTTTTCGCGCACTTCACATTTCACAAATAATGACAACGGGAACTGTAAAGATAAAAACAAAAGCTCCGCAGGCGAAAAATTTTGTAATACATGAGCCATTTGCGGAAAATCGTTTGGAAAATGCGATCTGTATTATACAATGTGATATGTATCTGTATTGTATTCCCTATAGTTTCTTAAATGTGAATTAAAATAATAATACAAACAATAGGACCCCTTAAAATCGAGAAAAGTACATATTTTTGCAAGGAAAATTTGGAGAATTAATAACCACCGGATATTGGTCAAAGTATACGGGTAGGAAACCCCAACCTTGAAGTTGCACGAAGCTTCAACTATCTAGGGTCAAAAATAGCAGCCGGCAACAACCTAAATAAAGAAATCCGCGCACGGCTGCTTAAAGCCCACAAAAACTACTACAGTTTATCAAAACTCTTCCGGTCTAAAACAGCTTACCAAACTCTTCAGGTCTAAAAACCTAACTACACTCAGAAAAATGTCAAGTCAACTTTTTGTCAGGTTAACTCTGACCTCTAGCTGGCTGACAGAGGTTTCCATTACATGACATTACATCCTCGAAATGCCTATCTAAGGTGCAGCTCCCAATGCCGTACTTCACATGCTCGTGGCTTAATTTCAGAATTTCTCCGGCCACAGGTCAACACAAGTTTTACTTTCCCTCATGCAGGCGAACGCGCGCCTCGCATAGACTAAATTTTCCTGCCCGAGGCCAATTACGCGGTATGTAGGACGTCGAGTTAGCCTCCATTTTTCTGAGTGTATAATAACCAAACTGCACCTGTACAGGACCCTTATCCTACCAGTCCTCATGTATTCCTCTGATAGTTGGGTACTAAGCAAAATTAATTGCGACCTCTTGTCCGCGTTTGAGAGAAAGCTACTCAGAAGAATCTTTGGCCGCCATACATGAGGTGGGACGATTCCGAAGACTCTACGATGACGAGGTCTATGAGAGATATCAGGATGTACCCGTAGTCAAACTCATAAGACACAACAGACTCCAGCGGGCTGATCATGTCACTCGAACGAGTGAAAGTGACCCGGCTCGGAAAGTCTTCCGCGGTAGATTATTAACAACAAGGCGACGAGGAAGACCCAACCTCAGATGGCAAGACGGCGTAGACCAGGACGCGCAAAGAATTGGGATGCAAAACTGGAAGACATCGGCACGCGACCGGGACCTCTGGCGAGAGACATTGCGACAGGCCAAGACCAACCGGTTGCAGCGCCGAGTGAGAGAAACTCTAATCATCTAGGCGGTTGGTTCCTGTATGTGAACGTTGGGGTGTCGACATTTTTTTAAATCTTACACAAATCTCTTAAAATGAGAGATTCATGGCAACATAACCCAAAAATTAGTATCGCATTTTTTAAAACTAGTCATTGATCAAAAAAATTTTACCTGCGGCGCATTTTTCTTTGGTAGTTTTTTAAGATTTAATTCAGCTGGGAGTATGAACAGTTTTAAGCTCATTATATTAACATCATCCGAAAAAGATTGGACAACTTAGAGCTTCAAATCGCCATGGGGATCTCAAATTTTTCCACTTCCCAGGGGCCCTGGATGGGTTTTTAAAGGGAAACTATAAATTCAGATAAAATTAATCTTTTATGGAATTCATGACAATATAGCATATTCATGGCCGGTGATGGTTAGAGAGTCTATAATCTAAGCGCAAAAATCTATTAAAATTTGATTCATTGGTACAAACAATTGCCAAAACATTGAAATTGGTTAATATGTGTAAAAACCGTATATCTGAGGTATAGAAAATTATGTTGTATATTTTGATATTAAAAATATGGTCACCGTAATTCTAGTGATCCTTTTTTCTAGCGTTTGATAAATTATAACAATAAATTGAAAAATCCGCCACAAAAGTTTATTTTCAAAAACACCAGGAATAAATCATGCCTAAGTTCAGAACTGTCCCGGCTATCCTGAGACATGTGGTTGCCCTATGTATAAATAATACATTTAATACTATAGTGGAATCCTCAATATCAGGAAAGTGCTAAGGGAATTAAATATAATAAAGAATTTTGTTATTTAGAGGTTCTGTTATATGGAGGTTTTACTGTATTATCTGTAAAAAAATGTATATGATGCACAATTTTCGAGAAAATTGCTAAAAGCTTTTCCATTTATACGGCATATGGAGGACACGTGAATTATTTTCTTTCCCGTTTAAAGTGTCTCCGAGAAAAGTGCCACTCTCATGCAAAAATTTACTTAAAAGATTCCATCATTTTTGCGGCATTAACGAATAAAGGTTTCAAATAATTCGAAGTTTAATATAACTTCATTACCTGTTCAGAAACATTTGGTGGAGCAGTAATTTGGCAAGTGAATTGGTGGCACGGATGGCTTTAAGTTTTTTAATATTCGTAAACAGAGTTCGAATTCCAGTCGGGAAGACGCTTTTCTTTTTTATTCATACGTTTTTCGCAATATATTTTAGTTTTTTTTAGGAATTTTTAGATCTTGGATGCTAAGACCAAATTTTTCAACTCAAATTTTTCCAGAATTGTTTTACTATTTATACCCGTATGGTGAAACCAAAGGGTATATTAACTTTGCCTTACCGTTTGTAAGGCCAAGATCCCGTCATCACACACAAAAATGAATTATACCAGTGTGTTTAGAAAGATAAAAGAAAATGATTTTTGCATGCCCGTCCGTCCTTCTGTCTGTCTGTCTGTCTGTCTTTCTGTCTGTCTGTCTGTCCGTCTGTGGCGCGGATTGCGGGCGCACGGATTGAGCTAGAGACTTGAAATTTTGCGAAGATCCGTTTTTCGTAAAACGCAAGGCTAAGTTCGTTAATGGGCAAAAATGGTCCATTAGGGGGGGGGGGGGGTACCACCCCCCATACGAACGAAAACGGTTTTTGTGAATATCTCAAAAACGGTGCATCTTATCGAAAAAGTGCAATAATAAAAGTTATTTAGGATATGATTCTACATAAAACTCCCATACATCAAAATCCGATTGGAATAAATTTTAAAAAATCTTATTGGAAAGTTTGACTTCAAAGTGGAATTTTGATACAACTGTTTGAATTTTGACCCGAATATCACCATACGGGTTTTCAATGATTGCCAGATTGGCAATTATAGCTTTTATTATGTTTTTAAGTTTAATTATGTCCATTAAGATCACAATTGAAATTTTTAAGTCTACACCTGATATTTTTTTAAACATTAGTGTGGGTATAGAAATACTCGAATAGATTGACGGACATGTAAAACACAAAATTTATGCCATAATATACACCCTGATACCATTGATTATTTTGTCCCACAAATAAATGGTAAAGTATAAGAAAATTCCAAATTTTATAACGACTAGCTTGCAGTAACTTTTCATACTCATAAGACTAATTTAAAAATCAAGCAATGTTTTCTGTAATGATTTGAGAGTAATGACAACTTTGTTGGGAAAACTTTTTTCACATCAAAGACAAAAGTCCGCAAATGTCAGGCATTAGATGATATTAGTGGCTTTTCATTTCGAGTCTTTTTTTTATATATACTCTCTTCGATTAAAACTTAGCTACGTTCATAGAATGTCTTGTCAAGTTTCCGTCATAAATTGTTTGGCAAAGAGTCTTTGAATATCGCTTGGAAAGCGGCAATGCGGCAATGCGGCAGCGGTTGGCTGGTTGGCTGATCAGGCAGCACAGGTAGACATTCTACATTTGTAATCAGCCGTCATCTAGCATTAGTAACCATCAATAAGAAAGAAAAAAGTCCACCTCTTCGCAGAATGACTACGCAACAGCCTAAGAATGAAATAAGATCGTGGGAACCTATTGAGTCACCAGAAATAATGGCCACAGCCGAAGCACGCATGCAATCGAAGTCACTGGCAATCTAAGCACTGTATTTACCTCAATTTACGTGGACTTTTTTTTTCTCTCCGTTCGCGATTCCAATAAACTATAGACCCGTTGCCCATTTGCCGAGAGGTGAATGCGACACGGCGGTCGGCTATAGAAGTTTGGCATCACTCAGTGTTCCAGTATAAAAATTCATATCCATCCATTATCCAAGTTTGATCGTTCCCGTTGATCTCATCGGTGATCTGATCTTTAAGGCGCAATTACGTTCGAGCGACATAATTTTCACAAAAGCTGAGTACCTACCGACGGTGTAGCGCGGTGGCGAGCGGACGTCGCCGTCGAATACAAAATACGCTAAAACAATACAAGATCACAGGTGAGCAAAGGTTGATTTCGAGTTGGAGGTGTAGGTAAAGTGAAGGAGGTGGATGGCGGATGTTGTAATTTCGGGAGCTGTAGGAACAAACTGTTTGGGGGAAGCTCAGAGGTGGTTACTACGAAAATATGTGCAAACTGTGATTCGGTAGGATGATGTTAGATACATGCGATCAATGATAATGGTGGCTGGCTCGCAGGTCGACCCAAAGAAATCAGTCTGTCATGGAAATGTTGTCGGGTAATATTTATACTAATTGCACCATTGCCGTCAATCGTCCACATTGAATTTGATTGTTTTCAGTTGAGTAAATGAATGTAATGTCAGAACCTATGGGAATCAGTCCATTGTAGATGCAGGCCATCGATTGTTGCCGCAATTTCAAAATCAAGTGTATTACTATAGGATACTTTACCTGGCTGCCAGTCAACTATTACCTTGTTATTATTATGAATTTTAAGCATATACACAATGCATGTTATTTAGGGGGCACTTTACCCATAAATTCATACCGAAAATGCATGTCAAATGGAAAAAAAGCGGAAGTTTTGAGGTCAATTTCGGAATAAATGACTCGACTGGAATCTTTAACAACCCCGAAATAAAAATACCCTACAGTCCGTCAGCTATACTAATGGTGAAGCTGACCACCTTTTTAATATCGTCTTGCCCGAAAGTCAAATCGAAGTTCACCGTCTTAACGGTTCGATAGTCAAATGGAGAAATAAAGAAATATTTTTTGATTTTATGCGATGATAAGACGTTTCAGGGGTATTTTTTTTAAACATAATTTGCCGTCTATCTTACGACACCGGTCGAGGGTTTCTGGTGATAAGGACATTCGATTCGTACTTAGTCCACCACTCTTACACGAATTTCAAATTGTCTACCCTTAAGTATTTACAAGCAATGGGGGTTCGATGATTGTAGTTAGCTGTCGTTGGCCGTCATATTAATGCATTTTCCGCCAAAGTCTTAATTGTATAAATTAAGAAATGCGTCCAAAGCCCTTATATCGGGACTCGGGTGAATTATTTATAGCTTAATGGGGTTTTGTGAGCCGATGGTGATCAGTTCTATCGACGATAATGTTTGACGGGTGCCAGTGAACCAGCGGAAGGAAGAAAACAACACCCTCGATGCCATGAATCGATGGTTCACCTTTTAATGCTCTGCAGTTCACTGAAGCGATGCGCGCAGGTGTTTCATTACCTGTGAAACTGGCTCAAAGGTAAGTGAATAACGATCGAATTGAGGCGACTGCGTGTGTCCAATGTTGTGAAAACCCACGTTTCGGATCTACCAAAAGCCAATAAAGTAATAAGTGTTAACACTTTGATGGCAGGTTGTTGCGGGCCATGTTAAATAACACCCGCACGGGCATTTTGTCGAATATAGATACTTTTTTCCCTCTTATTGATCTGTATTAATTGAAAATGTTGTCTAAAAATCGTATGAAGTTGTGACAGTTACATTGTAACCCCGACACCTAAATGGGCTATAGTTTTTTTTGGACAAATTTCCACTTTACCAGGAAGTGACAAAGAGAATCAATTTAAGTGAAAAGTTTGTTGAGGATAAATAATAATTTTAACACGTTGGCTGCCAAAGCCTTTTCAGGATTTTGATCGTGCAGTGCTAACGTCTTTTCACGATTTTGGTCACCTGAGGCCAACTTTTTTTGTTATACCTAAAAATACCTAAAAATGTATGTGCCACTCCATAGTCCATTTATATCCGTCTCGCATTATCAAATTTTTATGTTGATTGCAGAGGGGCATGGGTGGGCAGGGGTGCCGACAGGGGGGGGGGGGCAGGGGATCCGTCGCAGCTGAGAGGCAAACCTGGAGGAGGGTACTAAGCAATTGTAACGTCAAAGAAAAGTGACAGAGTGAGAGAGGGTCGGGGAGGGAAGATTGAGTTCTTTCAATGGCAGAAGCTTTCCCGAGCGATTTTATTCCTACTCAAGAAAATTCATTTAAAATCGTTTGTAGGATTAAAAATTTAGCAAATGAGGAAAAATTCATTTGTATAGCAAAGATGGAAAGGAGTGGTCCGATTGGATGTTGATACATGGAACAGTTATGTAAAATTATATTCTAAACACCTTTCGTCTGTATAAATTTGTCGATACTCTGCACCGTTTCCGAAGAAATTGAAAAAAAAACCTAATTTATATTGAGGAGGGGGAAGGAGTTGTCCAACTGGATTTTGATGTATGGATGAGCTATGTAAAATCCTATTCTAAACACATTTTACCTTTATAAACTCTGTGGTAATTTTTAAAAACTTTATAACTACATTTTTCAAATTTTGAACGAAGCAATTTCAAAATTTTAAAAAAATATGACATGACAAAACTTTCCTTTGGCTGGTTATTTTAAAGTTTAAATTAACGTTTAAAATAAATGTTTAATTAACGAACAAACTAAAAATTTGATCATGTCATATTTTTTTTAAATTTTGAAATTGCTTCGTTCAAAATTTGAAAAATGTAATTATCAATTTATGGCAAATTACCACAGAACTATATGACTCACCGGTTTCGAGAAAATCGCAAAAAACCGTTTTGTTTGTATTGAGGAGGAGGGAAGGAATTGCCCGATTTTGCTCGTTCAAGGACTTAGCCCAGCCATTTACGAGAAACGTTACTATACAAAATTCAAATCTCTAGCTCAATCTTTTCGAAAGTTATGGTGTTCACGTACGGACAGACGGACAGCCGGACGGACGGACATGTGGACATGCGGACAGCCGGATGGACGGACATGCGGAAACCAAAGTCTTTTGTTTTTTTTTTGCGTCTGTTCATTTTTGTGTCCGATGACTGGTTCGATACGTTACAAACAGTTTACTAAATATAATATACTTCTATATAATATAGCTTTGCAAACCCACCGTTGCCGGATAAAAGTTTTTTGCAAAAATTTTCTTGCCCAAAAAAAAAGAAATAACGGTATGTCTTCAGGACCTCCCGTTCCGAATTTTAAAATTCTAACACCAGATTCGTGATCAGCGGCTCCGAAACCCCCTTATTGCCAGTTTTTTCGAGGAAAAATAATAAAAAAGGATATTTGGTTTATCCTTACAGGATCTTCCGTTTCGAGTTTTGAAAACCTAATACCGGATTCGTGATCAGCGACCCCGAAAACCCCCGAATGAAACTTTTCAGGCTCCTATTGAGCAGGATTCATGGCGAAAATCACGGTTTAAGAACACCCAAACCCCTTTACCCCTCGTTTACCCCCTTAGCGGTAAAATTTCGGAAAACCCCGTATTAGTGAGCGCCTACGTGATGGTTGGGACATACTGTGAAAGTTTCAGGTTTCTAGCTTCAGTGATTTGGCCTGGGCGTTGATGAGTCAATCAGTCAGTCAATCAGTCAGTCAATCAGTCAGTCAATCAGTCAGTCAATCAGTCAGTCAATCAGTCAGTCAATCAGTCAGTCAATCAGTCAGTCAATCAGTCAGTCAATCAGTCAGTCAATCAGTCAGTCAATCAGTCAGTCAATCAGTCAGTCAATCAGTCAGTCAATCAGTCAGTCAATCAGTCAGTCAATCAGTCAGTCAATCAGTCAGTCAATCAGTCAGTCAATCAGTCAGTCAATCAGTCAGTCAATCAGTCAGTCAATCAGTCAGTCAATCAGTCAGTCAATCAGTCAGTCAATCAGTCAGTCAATCAGTCAGTCAATCAGTCAGTCAATCAGTCAGTCAATCAGTCAGTCAATCAGTCAGTAAATCAGTCAGTCAATCAGTCAGTCAATCAGTCAGTCAATCAGTCAGTCAATCAGTCAGTCAATCAGTCAGTCAATCAGTCAGTCAATCAGTCAGTCAATCAGTCAGTCTATCAGTCAGTCAATCAGTCAGTCAATCAGTCAGTCAATCAGTCAGTCAATCAGTCAGTCAATCAGTCAGTCAATCAGTCAGTCAATCAGTCAGTCAATCAGTCAGTCAATCAGTCAGTCAATCAGTCAGTCAATCAGTCAGTCAATCAGTCAGTCAATCAGTCAGTCAATCAGTCAGTCAATCAGTCAGTCAATCAGTCAGTCAGTTAGGTTAAATGATTTTATATATACATATAAATATCATATAGAGTATAAAAATAAATCCCACAAATTTTCCACGGCGCAGCAAATTTTCACGAAAAATTCTTCTTACTAGAATTGGTATTCGGGAAAAAATGGTATCGTCTACAACGGGAAAACAGGGGTTCTGCGCTTGTTCCAATGTTTTCAATTGTGCACTTTTATTATACTTTATATGCTTTTCTTGAAAACCTTGCATAGCATCGAAAAATTTATGAGGACGAAATGTGTTTAGAATGTAATTTTGCATAACCGTCTCAGACATTTAAATCCGATAGGACCAATCCTTCCCCTTTTTTCATAAAATTCCTGCCCCACGACGACAACTGGAATCCCCTGTTATAAAGAAAAAGAGTTTCTTAATTATTTTCGTTTTGTGGCTAAAAAATTTGAAGTCTTAAAATAAGGATGTTTATAAAAATATAGAAGCTCGTTCATTTTTGATTGAAATTACAACAGTGAAGTATAAGAAATATCTCAAAAAATCATTCACTTGAAATTTTGAAATTTTTTTCTCTTACCATTAATTAAAAAACAATGAATGACTCATCGAAACGATATCGCAGATGAAAGTTTTGACACTAAATCATGCATGACTCAACCTAAAATCATATATTAGCATACTAACTGTTCTTAAAAACTAATTAGCCATGACCGCTGACTAACAAATTTTACCTTCCCATCTAAATCTAACCAAAAATTGTAAAATTTTTACAAAAGTGCGCAGCTCTCACTCCATATCGCTATATCATCTAAAAACCGACGGCAAGATAAATGAATGAATGAGTGAACAAAAATAAAAAAAAAAAATTGCGGCCACAACATCATCTTAGAAATCATACAAATCGCAGACATATTTCCCATAGTGATGAGTAGATCTAATTAAAATCTTCGCGGGTCCGACAAGCATTAAGCGGCGTCCGAACATTGGAGAAAAGACCATGGAAATCTCACATCGCTAGTGACAAGAAATCACACATCATCAGATGACGATGGGCATGGATTCAGAGCCAATTCGACAATTTGTGTAAAGACAAAAAGCCCATCGAAGACTTAGACCGATCTTATGGTGTTTATGTAGATTGCTTATAATTTTTCGGAAAGATACTACAGATAGATACAGAGTTTGCCTAGTCACAATCTCTTGGGCAGTCTTATGAAACAATATGGGAATCGGCATAACAGAAAACTCCTTTGAAATTCGTCGTTTTCGCGTACAAGCATAAATTAATAACTTTTTAAAACATAAAGCAAGACTGCCCAATAATAAATTTAATTTCTGAAGAAATTGAAAGAATAAAGAGAATATTTCTGAATCTGATGAAAATAAACGATGTTGGGTTTTTCGGTGAAATCTTCAGGTATAGGTGAAGAGATGAATGGAGGATTACAAGTGTAACAGCTAATATGATAACAGATTTAGTAAGAAATCCAACCAGGCAACTTGTTAGGTAAGAAGACCGCGTTTAGTCCGAAACAGATCAAGTAAGCCAGTTAGCGCGACGCTAACATAGTAGCAAAAGTTGTTACCTTCCTAACTGGCTTAGTGTGATCAACACGGCAATGGCGGCGATCTTGTTCACTTAGACAAAAGTGATCGTTTTGACCACATAACCACCATCCGACAGCTACCTATCAGCGCTTTTTTCAAGACAATAACTCATGTGGCGTTTATGTTGTATCACTTCCACTTGACAAGAGTCCCAAAACAGTTTAGTGATCATGCCCGACGACAAGATCAGATACAGATACGTACAACATACCTTCGCGATCACTAAAAACTTAAGTTATTTGAATGGAACGCGAAGTGATCTTGTCGAAATTTAAAAATTTTCATTAGAATCCAGTACCGCACGTCTGAATTTGAAAGAACACGGGCCACATATCATGATCTTTACTGAAAATGACAAAACATCATCATAAAATGAACGAATAAAATCGGTAGAAAAAAGGTTATATGTTTTGGTCACCTTAAGACAAAAAAAAAATCTAGGAGGTGACATTATAAAACAATATGAACGATATTTGTCCGGTATATAAAACAAGAAAAATTAATAAGAACGCTTGGTAACCATTAAAATGTCAAAATACTTGGAAAAACTGATCTTGAGTGGATCATTTTTTTCCCTAATTTTGAAATGAAAAAAAAAATTTTATTTTTGAAACAAAAGAATCTGAAAATGAAGAAATAAAGAAATGATTTTTGGGTTGGCTTCTTTCGACGATGATGGCCACATATTATGACCTGACTACGATCGGTGGATAAAATTTTAATCGTCATTCGGTTGGATTTTAATCAGAAAATATAAAATAATAATAAAAGTGAGCCAACCAGACATGCCTCATCGACCATTTTACATCGTGGGACATAATTTTTATATGAATTTATACTTTCATTAGTTTTTATTGTCATTTTGATTTGAAGAAACGATAAAAAGTTCATTCGAGCGATTTTTTTTAACCTCGAAGTCATGAAAGATGGACTGAAATTTCGGTCTTATATTCATCATGACTATCTTTGGTTGAAATTTTGGCGTTGAGGTGATGTAGAGCTCATTTAAGATTCACAGTCGAAATGCATAAATGCAAGCAGGTAAATAAATGTGTCGTTCACAACATAGTAGGTATTGAGTTAATTTTCCTTGCATATTGTATGTTTTGGTTAAATTAAAGTCGGGATATGCGTCGGTTTTTTAAAATATTTGCCAGCTAAATTCGTCTTTCAATCGTTTTAAAGTGACAATCTAACTATTTTAGTATGGGGTATCGAGACTATTATCAAATTAGTTAATTTCAATTACAAACTCTATATGAGGACATCAAATTTTTATTGAAAACTAGCTTGCATACCCATTGTTGCCGCGTTAAGTTTTTTCAAATTTTTTTTTTGATGGTCTATGTTGGAGCTAAACTTCAGGCCAATCGGCTCGGTAGTTTCCCCGCGAAAGAGTAACATAGCGCAAAACTAAGTTTCGAAATCACTTTACCCCCTCCCCTTACTCCCGCCACCCCTCGCGCTACTTTTCCGTATGCCTATGTTAGAACCAGAACTACCACAGACATTCATGGCAAATTTCAAGTCAATCGGTTCAGCCGTTTTTGCGTGAAAGAGGAACAGACAGACAGACAGACACCAACTCATTTTTATATATTAGTATGATAATCCATTTTTATGGGAAAGGAGAGTAGAAGTGGTCAGATTGCATTTTAATGTATGGAACGGTTATCTAAAATAACATTCTAAAGACATTCTGTCGAGATAAATTTTTCGATTCGAGGTACCGCTTTCGAGAAAATAGGAAAAAATTATTCCATTTGTATGAGGGAGACGAGAAGGAGAAAAAAGGAATTGTCCGATTTTACCCGTAGGCAAAATTTTTGAGGATATTAATTTCAATAAGGAAACTCTCCCAAATTTCAATCAGACCACGACGGGAACTCCAATCAACACATTCCATCCAATTTAAATTTTGTCTTTTTTGTATGACCGAAATTTTCCGCTCCCTGCAACACTACTGAGGGTCCAAATATATGTTAAATTAATTAGTCCTTTACAAAATTGCGGTACGTATTTTGGGAAGCCTTTATGGAGAAAAGCTGACGTTTCAAAAGAAAAATTGCTGCGTAGGGCCATAAGAAAACATAACAAAAGCAATAATTGCCAATCTGACAATTATTGAAAACTCGTACGGTGATATGGCATTGTTCGAAGTTTAAGTGAACGCCGAACAGTTGTACCAAAATTCCACTTTGAAGTCAAACTTTCCAAAAAGATTTTTTAAAATGTATTCTAATCGGATTTTGATGTATGGAAGTTTTATCTAGAATCATATGTAACTTTTGTTCTTGCACTTTTCTGATAAGATGCACCGTTTTTGAGATATTCACAAAAACCGTTTTCGTTCGTATGGGGGGTACCCCCCTAATGGTCCATTTTTGCCCATTAACGAACTTAGCCTCGCATTTTACGAAAAACGGATCTGCGCAAAATTTCAAGTCTCTAGCTCAATCCGTGCGCCCGCAATCCGCGTACCAGACGGACAAACGGACAGACGGATGGACGGACAGACGAACAGACGGTCAGACAGACGGACGGACAGACGGATAGACGGACAGACAGACAGGCCGACAGACGGACAGACAGACAGACAGACAGACAAACGGATAGACAGACCGGCCGACAGACGGACGGACAGGCGGACGGACAGACGTACAGACGGACGGACAGACAGACGGACGGACGGACATGCAAAATTCATTTTTTTTATGAGTCTAAACACACTGGTGTAATTCATTTTTGTGTGTGATGGCGGGATATTGGCGTTACAAACGGTAAGGCAAATT